>LR738715.1:130588177-130659581 GCA_902687465.1 Secale cereale | reverse complement strand
CCCCCCCGGCGCGGCCCAGGGGGGGGCGCCCACAGGGTGCCTGGAGCCCCTGTGGCCCCCCCAGGCTGCCCTTCGGACGCAGTGTTGTTTCCGGTTCGCTGATTTTTTATATAATTTTTCTGGATTTTTCTGGGCAGTTCTTGAAACGTGAAAACCTGAAATACAAAAACAGCCGAAAACAGAAACTGGCACTGGGGTGCACTGGATTAGTAAGTTAGTCCAAATATGATCAAAAGTGAATGGAAGTGTATGAATATCATAGCAATATCACCCAAAAGTGGCATGGAGCAAGCAGAAATTATAGATACGTTTTGGACGTATCAACATCCCCAAGCTTAATTCCTGCTCGTCCTCGAGTAGGTAAATGTTAACAAGAATAATTTCTGTGGTGACATGCTATTAACCATATAGGACTTTCTCATAGTCATATGACAAAAGCTTACTGAGACAATGATTCTAAAGTAATTAAGTTGTCTCAAGAGAAAATCACAAATGACTGAAAGTTTTACAACATGAAACTGAAACATCAAAAAGATTTGCAATGAACATGATGTGCAAATATGATCAAGTGATATCTAGCTTGCCCCCTTTAGTGATGCAAAACATAAATGCAAGGGCACCTTCAAGGTTTAAGTGATGACTAGATACAATCATTTCAGAATAAACGATATCACAATCATGCAAAAGACAATGCTACTTTGGGACAATGCACATTACACTCAGAATGACAATCATGCTCTCAGTAGTTGGTGCTTGAAGTGCTAGAGCTTTTTATTTTGAAACATGGAAGCAATTGTGTCAACGGTAGTAGTACTTCATATGTGTCATGCATCAAACATCTTATAAGTTGCAAGCCTCATGCATCGAATACCAATAGTGCTCTCTCCTTGTCCTAATTAGCTCGGATCCCCATGGGTTATCATTGCATTGCATATGTTTTAACCAAGTGTCACAAAGGGGTACCTCTATGCCACCTGTACAAAGGTCCAAGGAGATAGATCGCATTTGATTTCTCGTTTTTGATAGATCTCAACTTGAGGACATCCATACCGGGACAACATAGAAAATAGATGATGGACTCCTCTTTAATGCATAAGCATGTTCTCATGAGAGATTGAGGATTAAGGTCCAAGCTAAAACTTCCACCATGATGCATGGCTTTGATTGGCGGCCCAATGTTCTTCTCTAACAATATGCATATTAATTCAACCCACGGTAAATCACCCTTACTTCAGACAAGACGAACATGCATAGCAACTCACATGATATTCAACAAAAGTGTGACAGTTGATGGCGTCCCCAGAAACATGGTTACCGCTTAGCAAGCAACTCATAAGAAATAAGATACATAGGCAACATATTCTTTACCACAATAGTTTTAAGGCTACTTTCCCATGAGCTATGTATTGCATGGTTAATTTGCTTAGTGCAGGTAGAGGTTAGCAAAAGACTGGGAGCGACCAACTAAGAGAGCAATGACGGTCATAATCATGCAGAGCGACAAAGCAATATTGAATCAGGCATGGTAGTTATATCACTACTTAGAAATAAAAGATCATCAAGGCTTGACAGACTTTCTTTACAGTCTTAAATATGCGTGAGCATACGCCAAGTCAATCAAAATAAATTCTCGAAGGAAGATATTACTAGACCATACCATATCATAGGCAAACAAACCAAGTTGGTACTCCAATAACACATTGGGAACCCCCCCAGCTATCTGAGATTAACCAAAAGAAAACCTGAACTTACTAAGCACCATCATGCAAGTAGCATCTTTATCATATACACATTAACCCATGCAACAGAAGCAAACTCTCTTAATAAGGTGAGCATGGTAATTAAAGAGAGTTCAAGCAACCAACTAAATAAAAGCTCTTGAAAAGATAAGCATGAATACTAAGAGCAGAGTATGATAGTAGCTATTAAAAGACAAAGAACACACACATCATAGATAGACATGAAAATTCTATGTAATGTTCTAGGTAGAGGTGGAGCGTGTTTCTCTCCCACATAAGGGAATGCTGGGTTCCGACTCGTTATGAAAAACTAAAAAGAAAACTAAAAGCAAGACGCTCCAAGCATAGCACATAACACATGAAGTGATAAAAATATAGCGAAACGAAAGACGAACTGATAATGTTGATGGAGAAGGGGATGCACGGGGGGCATCCCCAAGCTTAGACACTTGAGTCTCCTTGAATATTTCTTGGGGGTGCACGGGGGCATCCCCAAGCTTGAGCGCTTGACACTCCAGAATCTTTTTATCATCTTCCCTCGCACACTTGAAAACTCCCTTCATACATAACTCATCATAATCTAATTAGCGAGGTTAGTACCCTTAATAAAATAATTATACCTTGCTGGAAATAATGATATTCTTGAAGTTCTACTGTTTCTCAAGATTGCCAAAAGGTTTTTGAAAAGAAAAAGCAAGTTCTTAATTTGCAAAGTGAAGGTAAGGCAAAACAGGACAGAATCTGTGAAAAACAGAACAGCAGGCAGTAATTGACCTGTTCAGGATACTTCTGCAACTCAAATCAAAAAACTCAGAACTGACGCACGAAATACAATTATATAGAGAACGATGTCGAAAAAATTCAGACCAAAAAGATGATCTGGTGATTTTATACGAATTTTTCTATCCAAGGACAAAATCTGTTTCCTGGACAGCACCTCACAACTTTTGAACTTTCTAGCAATCAGAGGCTATACTTGGCACAAATATGAAAAGTAAAGATACAATGATGATGCTACAACAGTAAACAACATCAAGACACAACAAAAGCAAAAAAAATATTCATGTGGGCTGCCTCCCAAAAGCGCTTTCTTTTATGCCTTTAAGCTAGGCATAATGCATAGATCAAGTTTTATCAAGAGTAAAAGAATAGCTAGCCCGTACAACGGACTCAAAAGGTAACTTGACCTTCTTACGAGGGAAGTGTTCCATCCCTTTCTTGAGAGGAAACTGAAATTTTATATTACCCTCTTTCATGTCAATGACAGCACCAACGGTGCGCAAAAAGGGACGTCCCAAAATAATTGGACATGAAGGATCACATTCAATATCCATAATAGTGAAATCAACGGGCACATAATTATCATTGACAACAATAAGAACATCGTCGATCCTCCCCAAAGGTTTCTTTATGGAAGAATCAACGAGACGAACACCAAAAGAACAAGAATCATAAGGTTTCAATTTAAGCATATCATATATTCTTTTGGGCATAACAGAGGTACTAGCACCAACATCACATAATGCATAACAAGAGAAGTCATTCAAATAAATTTTTATCATAGGATCCCAACCATCTTCTAGCTTTCTAGGTATGGAGGCTTCTACTCTAAGTTTCTCCTCCCTAGCTTTGATGAGAGCATTAGTGATATGCTCCGTGAAGGCAAGGTTAAGCGTGCTAGTGCGGGGATCTCTAGACATCTTGTGAAGGAAATCCATAACTTCGGTAAGAGTGCAATTATCAAAATCAAGGTCACGAGCATCAAGTAAAGTGGTAGTGGTGTCCTTAAGGTTCACCTGTTTGGTAGTTTCTATAGCATCACCATTAATAGGTCCATTGGGACCAGGAGTACATTGGGTGCTAAGAGTGTGAACATCCTCAATAACTTGGATAGTAGCAACAGTGTGGTGGGTAGGAAGGCTCTTAATTCTTTCCTCTTCCTCCCTTTCTCTAGCCCATCTTTCTTTAAGCTTAGCCATCATCCTAATGTCTTCATTAATTTGTACTTGAGTAGCATTAATAGGGATGACTTCCCTCTCCTTAAGAGGAGAAGTTTTAATTTTTAGCAATTTTAACTCATTGGCTAAGTGGTCTACCTTAAAAGAAAGATCATCTAGTTTATGTAGTTTCTCTTCTACATTCTTATTAAAGGCTTTTTGGGTAGTGATGAAATCTCTAAGCATAGTCTCTAGTTCAGTATTGGAGTTCTTGGTACTAGGATAAGCATTGTTGTTCCCATAAGAGTTAGAGGGGAACGGTCTAGAATTGTTACCCTATAAGCATTGTTGTTGAAATTATTTCTAGAGATAAAGTTAACATCTACTTGTTCTTGAGCAATCAAAGAATTTAAAGGAACATCACGAGGATCAATAGTAGATTGCTTCGAAAGTAGAGAGATGATCAAGTCAACTTTTTCATTAAGGGAGGAAATATCCTCGACAGAGTTTACCTTCCTACCTGTTGGAGCGCGTTCGGTGTGCCATTGGGAATAGTTGGTCATCATCTCATCGAGAAGCTTTGTGGCAGCACCAAGTGTAGTTGACATAAAAGTTCCTCCCATGGCCGAATCTAACAAGTTCCGCGAGGTAAAGTTCAAGCCTGCATAAAAAGTTTGGATAACCATCCAAGTAGTCAAACCGTGAGTAGGGCAGTTCTTGATAAGAGATTTCATACGTTCCCAAGCTTGGGTAACGTGTTCATTATCCAATTGTTTAAAATTCATGATGTTACTTCTAAGTTGGATAATTTTAGCAGGTGGATAGTATTTTCCGATAAAAGCATCTTTGCACTTGTCCCATGAATCTATGCTATTTCTAGGAAAAGACTGAAACCAAATTTTTGCTCCTCCTCTCAAGGAGAAAGGAAAAAGCTTAAGCTTAACAATATTACCATCTATTTCTTGGGACTTTTGCATATCACAAAGTTCAACAAAGTTGTTCAAGTGTAAAGCAGCATCATCTCCAGCACCGGAGAATTGTTCTCTCATGACTAAGTTCAGTAAAGCAGGTTTAATTTCATATGAAGGTGCTGAAGTGGCAGGTGTAGTGATAGGTGTGCTGATAAAGTCATCGTTGTTGTGACTAGTGAAGTCACACAACTTGGTGTTTTCGGTGGAACCCATAGTAGCAAGCAAGCAAGATAACTATTTTTGTGATTTTCGATAAAAGGAACTAAAGCAAAAAATGAAAGGTAAACTAACAAGACTAAAAAGCAAAGGTAAAAGATAGCAAGCAACTCCCCTATCCTGAAGAGTGGAGTCCCCGGCAACGGCGCCAGAAAATACTCCTTGATGGGCCTCGAACCCCTCGTTGGTTACCCCAAGTGGAAGGTGTAAGATGCAGTAAGTAGAAGTGTTTTCCCCTAGCAAAGATGCCAAGGATCGAATCCCCAGAGACTCCTAGGTTCAACAAGTAGGTGTCAATTGCTAACGGCGCAATTAGCAATCAACGTGGACCTGCACACAGATACAAATAACTTTGCTTCCAACGAGTATAGAGAGGTTGTCAATCTCTCCAGCCTTGAAGTTCACAAAGGGTTAGAAGCAATATGATAGTAGTGATAGATAGTTTTTGCAATAGTAAATAATAACGGGAAAGTAAATAGTGTATGTGATCAATGATGGTAATATGGACCGGAGTCTCATGATGTTCACTAGTGATGTCTCTCTCCCAAAAGACGATAAAACAGCTATGTGAGGTAAACAAATTACAGCTGGGCAATTGACAGGACCACGAACGCAAACCAATGCTGATTACATTGCAAGAAAGGTTGAGGTTCAAAGCATGGGCGGTACGCCAAAATAAGTAGACCGAAATCCATCAATATCTACTACTAATCATCCACCTTGAGATATCTATCCAGAACATCTCGCTGGTATTAAGTTGCGAGTCCCACCCATAGTGTAAACTCAATGCAACAGACAACTGCATTAAAAGAACTTTGCGTAAAGTAAACTATCCTTGCACCCGCGGGCACAAGCACCGTTGTTTTCCCCCTTGTGGCAACAGCACATCCCCTAGACTCATGTTTCTGTCACTCAAGCTAGTCATCGAGGGGCATTAACCCACAATCGAGCATAACGTTCCCTCTTGGAGTCACTACCTATTACTCGGCCAAAGCAATAAATAACAATGGAGAACATGCAAGAATTACTTATGAACTAAAATATAAAAGAGGTGAATCAAATATATTTCTCAAGATCAATCTGAACATAATCTCATAATCCATCGGATCCCAGCAAACTCAACATAGCAACAGCATAAGGATTACATATGTGCCTCGATCATGTAGGGCAGCTCACGAGGACTAATTAGTGAAGCACAAGAACGGGAGGAGAACATCACATAGCTACTGGTCATGGACTCATGGTCCAAGGGAGACTACTCATGAGTCATCCGGGAGGTGTCCATGGTGGTGGAGAAGCTCCCGGTGGTGATCCTCCCCTCCGGCAGGGTGCCGGGAAGAGTTCTCCTGGTGCTCCCGATCTTGGAAGCGGCGGCGGCGGCGGAACAAAGATGGGATCGTGAAAAGAAGTCATGTTCTGAGGGTTACGGAGGACCCTTTAAATATATGCCAAAGTAGGGCATCGGGGGAGCCTCGGGGGGCCCAGGCGCCCCCCCCCCCCGGCGCGGCCCGAGGGGGCGCCCATAGGGCGCCTGGAGCCCCTGTGCCCCCCCAGGCTGCCCTTCGGATGCAGTGTTGTTTCCGGTTCGCTGATTTTTTATATAATTTTTCTGGATTTTTCTGGGCAGTTCTCGGAACGTGAAAACCTGAAGAACAAAAATAGCCGAAAACAGAAACTGGCACTGGGGTGCACTGGATTAGTAAGTTAGTCCAAATATGATCAAAAGTGTATGGAAGTGTATGAATATCATAGCAATATCACCCAAAAGTGGCATGGAGCAAGCAGAAATTATAGATACGTTTTGGACGTATCAGTCCCCAAGAAGAAGAAGGAGTTGTTGGCCCTGGAGCCTCATGAGGACGCAGCATAGGGCGGCAACACCTCGGGACCTGCACCTAGGGAGGGGCCTCCTCCCTCTCTCGCATAGGAAGGCGCGCCCGGCGCCCCTCTCAGGCTGGGCTCAGGGGCTCTCCTCTAGAGGGCCTCTGACCTAGCCAATGTCACGAGGGAGGCACTCGAGCACCATGTGGAAGAGTGCTTTGCTGCACACTTCCCTCCAGAGGCCTCAAGGTGTGAGGCACCAAGCACTCAGGAGTTCATCAGCCAGACCATTCAAGACCTACAGGAGCCAAGAGCCATGCGGGGCGAGAGTCGCTCACCTCCTCTAAGGGCAGCTATCGGTCCAGGCTCAGGAGACAGGTTGTGCGTATGCGTCAACGTCCCTGCACTCAACATGATCGCTCAGGAGCTCTACTGGCCTTCCCAGGTGGGCCGGTGCCAGGGTCCTCCTCACAGCTACGTGCGCATGCCCTTCGGCATGCGAAACCAGGCGGCCCTGCACCAGCGCCACATGCGGGAAGTCCTGGCGGCTCGCGAGGCCAAGCACAAGCAGATCCAGGCGAAGTTGGATTCGGCCCTCCGCGAGATCTGGGGAGCCCTGGAACCTCACGAGGGGCCGGAGCTGGGCGACACGTGAGGAACAGCGTCTTCGTCGAGCACCTTCAGCTACACCAACACTACTTCAGCAACTATGCCAGGTGTCATCTTCCAATTTTTGTTCAGCTGGGAGCGCCCCTCGGGCTGCATCATTCCCAGGTCGCACGGGCCTGTCCATGCGACGCATATCCTTTTGCATCTCAGGCCACCTTGTGGGGGATGCCCCTCGGGCTGCATTATCCCCAGGCCGCGCAGGTTCGTCCTGGTGGCATGTATCTCCCTTTAATTTTACCTAAGCTAGTGCTGTCGTCTCTGTCATGTTGCATTCGAATCAGTTGTTTGACCATCACTCTTATGCCATGAACATCCTGCGCCCCTGCAAGCTCGCTTACATCTGTCTTATGGCCGGGGGCTGGCATGACGTCTGTGCTCGGGTCCGTCCCTGCAGCGTCGATAAATTCAAGTGGTTGAGCTCTGGCTCGCGGGCCACTCCCGTGTACGTCACCTCATGTGGCCCTTGGTGGCTTGCTCACGCTCGAGCTGGATGATAGCAGTGGAGTCGGGACACACGGCACCATTTCCCGTCGTTGCGGGAGCCGCTCGCCGGATGACTTCCCTTAGGACGTTCGCGTGAGAAGACTAGGAAGGGCGTGTGTGCTCGGGTCCGTCCCTGCAGCGTCAATAAATACAACGGCTAAGCTCTGTCTGACGGGCCGGCCCCGTTCACGTCACCTCCTAGGCTCGTTGGTGCCCGGCCTTCTCATAGGGCGACCTCGAGGGATTCACCCGGCGCAGGTTGTCTAACCACCTTGCAGGATCTCCTCGAGCGCTCCCATCCAAGACCAGGCACAACCCTCCTTGAGGTAGGGCCTCGTGAGTCCCGCGCTGGCTCACGGGTGCCCAGATACACCTCGTCTAGCCCCACCGTGACAGTCATGTGTCCGGGCAGGGTTGTATACGCCCGGGGGCTCTCCGCAGTAGGGAGTCCCCTCCCATGGTCCAGTGGAAGCACCATGCTCCGCGCTGGCTGACGACACGGCCGAGGAGCGGCTATGCTCACGCGAGAGCGGCATCACTATGCTCCGCACTGGTGATAAACAACTGGGGGGTGGTTTCATGGTCGCATTAACCTCAGGGAGCCTCTCGGCTCGGTGGCCAGCCCTACCGCGCTGCGCTCCCCTCGGAAGGGTAGCACGAGGGGCTGGGCACGGGGGCTGCATCCAGGTCACGCCTGGCGCACGCCCCTCCAGGCCCCTCGAGCCTGGTCGACGCGCGACCCTCCCGAGCGCAAGCCCGGCAAGGACAGGTATGGGGTCTGTTCATACGTCAAGGGGGACCCTTGGGCATCGCGACCCAAAGGGCCTAACTAGCCCCGTAGCCCCTCACTCCCTGGTCTTGTCCTGGTTTTCGGTCAAGGCCAGCGGCGGCTGAGGTACTGCTACCTCTTGAGCTTGCGTTGTATTCCCTCGAAGAGGAAAGGGAGATGCAGTGAAGTAGCGTAAGTATTTCCCTCAGTTTTTTAGAACCAATGTATCAATCAATTAGGAGACCACGCGCGAGTCCTTCGCACCTGCACAAACAAATAAGAACTTCGTAGCCAACGCGATAAGGGCTTGTCAATCCCTTTACGGTCACTTACGAGAGTGAGATCTGATAGAGATGATAGTTTATATTTTTGGTATTTTTGGTTTAATAAAACAGCAAATAAAAGCGGTAAAAGTAAAGTAGATGTAGATTGATATGTTGAGAATAGACCCGGGGGGGCATAGTTTTCTCTAGTGGCTTCTCTCATGATAGCGATATTCTACGGCGGGTAAACAAATTATTGTCGAGCAATTGATAGAAAATTGAATAATTATGAGACTATCTAGGCATGATCATTGTATATAGGCATCACGTCCGAGACAAGTAGACCGACTCCTGCCTGCATCTACTACTATTACTCCACACATCGACCGCTATCCAGCATGCATCAAGTGTATTGAGTTCATACGAACAGAGTAACGCCTTAAGCAAGATGACATGATGTAGAGGGATAAACTCAAGCAATATGATGTAAACCCCATCTTTTTTATCCTCGATGGCAACAATACAATACGTGCCTCGCTGCCCCTATTGTCACTGGGAAAGGACACCGCAAGATTGAACCCAAAGCCAAGCACTTCTCCCATTGCAAGAACTATAGATCTAGTAGGCCAAACCAAACCAATAATTCGAAGAGACTTGCAAGGATATTATGAGCACGCATAAAAAGTTCAGAGAAGAACCAAATATCTTTCATAGATAACCTTGATCATAAACTCGCAATTCATCCGATCTCGACAAACACATCGTAAAAAGAGATTACAGCGAATAGATCTCCTCGAAGACCAAGGAGAACTTTGTATTGAGATCCAGAGAGAGAGAGAAGAAGTCATCTAGATACTAGCTATGGACCCGAAGGTCTGTGGTAAACTACTCACAACTCATGGTGAGGGTGATGATGATGATGATGATGATGAAGGCCTCCATGATGGATCCCCCTCCGGTGGAGCTCCGGAACAGGCTCCAAGATGGGATCTCCACGGGAACAGAAGCTACGGCGGTGGAATTAGGGTTTTCTCTCTGTGTTTGGAGTTTCTGGGGTACGTGGATATATATAGGAAGAAGGAGGGCACCGGGGGCCACACGAGGGAGCCTCGAGGCAGGGGGCGCGCCCCTAGGAAGGGGGCACGCCCCCCACCCTCGAGGGCAGCCCCTCTGTCCCCTGACTTGGCCCTAAAGTTTCCCATGCGTGATTTTCTCCAAAAAATATCTCTCGCAAAGGTTTCATTCCGTTTGGACTCCGTTTGATATTCTTTTTCTGCAAAACCCTGAAATAGGCAAAAAACAGCAATCTGGACTGGGCCTTTGGGTTAGTAGATTAGTCCCAAAAATGATATAAAAGTGAATGATAAAGCCCATTAAGCATCCAAGACTTCATAAATAATAGCATGAAACAATCAAAAATTATAGATACGTTGGAGACGTATCAGGTACGCGTGGGGTCGGGCCCTGCCGATGCAGAACATCAAGGCCTAAGTCGAGCACTCGCTTCCCTCAGGGTTGTTCATACGTCAAGGGGGACCCTTGGTCATCGTGACCCAAGGGCCTAACTGGTCCCGTAGCCCCTCACTCCCTGGTCTTGTCCTGGTTTCCGGTCAAGGCCAGCGGCGGCTGAGGTACACGCGGGGCCGGGCCCTACCGACGAAGAACACCAAAGCCCTGCTTAGCGCTTCCTACCTAGGGATCGTTTGCACGTTAAGGGGGACTCCTGAGCATCGCAACTCATGAGCCTAACTGACCCAGTGACCTGGGCAAGCCAGCTGGCAGCTAAGGTATGCACGGGGTCGGGCCCTACCGACGCAGAACGATAAATAAGGGAGGAAGCGCGAATATCCAAGCAATTATTACAAGCCAAGCTGTCCTTAGAAACATCAAATAGAATTTTTAACGCCTCCACGAGGCTCGTTCATGTCGTAGGGGGATGAAGATAAAGGGGAGCGACGTTACCCACTAGCAGGCCCTTCTTTCAGCCCTGGGCGCTGCTGCTTGAAGGGACCTCCTCCCCAGCGGCACCACCGCGCCCTGGGGAAACGGTCTCGGCTGCAGCATCAGTGGCGCCATCGGCTAGAAGAGAAGGATGGACAATGAGGAACTCCTTCAGAAAGGCCTCCACATGGTCCTTCATAGCTTCAGCGGCGGCCTCGTAACGCTCCGCCTCCACGGGCTTGACCAGTGCCCCGAGATCAGCGTTGGGGTCGCGAAGGTGCATGTGGCCGAGGACGCGCGTCAAGGCAGAAGAAGAAAGCACTCGAGCTTCCTCCTCTGCCAGGGGGTTGATCTCGCGGACGACATCCTCGAGCGCCAGGACAAGATAAGGAAGCAGCTGGGCAGGGCCTTCATCGTTCGTCGCCAGCGGCTTATCCAAGCCGTTCTCATAGAGTGCTGATGGTCCCCAACTGCAGGGAATCATCGTAGCAATTCCATATGGTGGAAGTGATAAGTATGGAGTGTCGAACCCGCAAGGAGCTAGAGGTAAGATCAATATTCTCTCAAGTCCTATCTGCCACTGATACGACTCTACGTACACCGAACGTTTCCTTCCAACTAGAAACAAGAAATAAAACTATGTTATGGGTATGAAGAGGATAATTTTTCATGATACGAGAGAGCTAAAATATAAAAGTAGGTGCTCTTATCATAAAGTTAGAATATATTACTGAATATTATAAATAGCGAGTGTGGAATAATGATGGATTGGTGTGCGGAATTGTCCTAGGAAATTGTTAACAAGACCGGGAGTCGTCATTGCAATTTGATATGAGGGAGAGGCATAAGCTAACATACTTTCTCTTCTTGGATCGTATGCACTTATGATTGGAACTCTAGCAAGCATCTGCAATTACTAAAGATCATTAAGGTAAAACCCAACCATAGCATTAAAGCATCTACTCCCCTTTATCCCATACGCAACAATCCCCTTACTCGGCTTTATGCTTCTGTCACTCAAGCAACCCACTATAAGCGAATCATGAACGTATTGCAACATCCTACAGCGGGAATCCCTCACGCTTGCGCGACACGGAGGGCACCATAGGATAGCACCAAATAAAACATACAACTCGTACCAATCTAGATCATCAATCAACCCAAAGACAAAGGATATCTACTCAAAGCATCATAGGATGGCAACACATCATTGGATCATAATATGTGGCATAAAGTACCATGTTCAAGTAGGGATTACAGCGGGGTGCGGGAGAGTGGACCGTGTAAAAGACATGATGATGGTGATGTTGATGAAGACGATCACCGCGGCGATGATTCCCCTCCCGATGGCACTCTGGCGCCACCGAGAGAGAGGAGGAGAGGTTCTCCCCCTTTTGCTTCCTCCTCCATGACCTCCCCCCCTAGATGGGGAGAGGTTCTCCCTCTGGTCCTTGGCCTTCATGGCGATGATAGCCCCTCCGGGATCCTCCTCCATGGCCTCCGGTGATGATGGCCCCCTCCGGTAGGGTGCCAGAGAGGGCGTGGATTGATTTCTCGTGGTTACAGAGGCTTGCGGCGGCGGAACTTCCGTTCTAGGTTATTTTCTAGAGGTTTCTGTATTTATAGGAATTTTTTGCGTCGGTCTCACGTCCAGGGGGTCTCCGAGTCGTCCACGAAATAGGGGCCCACGCCCATGGGGGTGGGCATGCCCCCACCCTCGTGGACAGCCTGGGACTCTTCTGGCCCAACTCTTTTACTCAAGGGGCTTCTTTTGGTCCATAAAAATTCATCAAAAATTGGCACGTCAATTGGACTCCGTTTGGTATTCCTTTTCTGTAAAACTCAAAAAACAAGGAAAAAACATAAACTAGCACTGGGCTCTAGGTTAATAGGTTAGTCCCAAAAATCATATAAAATAGCATAAAAATGTATATAAAACATCTAAGATGGATAATATAATAGCATGCATACTTCATAAATTATAGATACGTTGGAGACATATCAAGTGCCCTCAACACCTGGCGGGACCTCTCCTCGAGGGACTTGAAGGCCGCACGGTCCTCAGTCAGGACCCTCGCCTTGGCCTCCAGCTGGGCCTCCTTTGCTTCCATCGCCTGCTTCAGCTCCTCCAGCCGGCCCCACTCCATAGATAGCTCCCTCGTCAGGTGCTCCAGCCCGGCGTTGCGACTGGCCACCGCGTCTTCCCGAGCCTTCATCTCCTCCTCGCCCGCCTCGCATTTCCCACGTAGGTCCCTCAACTCAGTCTCCATCGACTGGCAGCACTCCTGGGAGGTCCGGGCGTCCTGTAGTGTGACCCCGCAAACGGCCGCGGCCTGGTCCGCGGCCCGCTTGTCCTCCGCGGAGGCCGCCACGAATTGGCCCGGCAGATCTCGGACAGACGCGTTGGAACTCAGCCAGCCGGAAACCAGCTCCAAGCGCCCAACCACCAGACGATGATCGGCACTTTAAAGGTCATCCTGGAGCTGCTTCAGTGCCGAGAAGGCCTCCTTCAAGGCGCCAGGTGAAGCAGGAGGACCGCGAGCTGGCGGCATGATCACAGTGGGGGACGGTGGCGCGACCATGACATCCTGAGCCCTGGCAACTCCAGCGGTCGAAGCAGAGATTGTGACCCCCGCCTGGGGCAGGTCCCCTGGGCCCTGTGGCGGCGCCCGTGCATCAGAAGCGGGAGCTCCTCCACCACCCGTCTGCACCAGAGGGGACGAGGCCAAGCCAGGCCACGAGTCCTCTAGTGCGGTCACCTCTCCCTTCGCCTTCTTCGTTGACGGCGCAGACATATCAACACGGGGCAAGATACTGTGAATCAGCAACGGAATCAAGAACGACGACAAAAACAGGCCAAGGTACTCACCGATCCACTGCGACGACACCCCGAGACCTCTTCAGGACCATGTGGCCCAATGGTCCCGTGGCCTGCGCCGCAGAAACGCGGGTCCCCAAGACAGGCGGCACAGCGGCGGCGCTTGGCGATGATGTGGCTGGGGCGCCACCACGGGTGATCAGCACCGACCGGCTCTTCTTCGGGACCCCCGCTGGCGGCTTCGGCGAGGTGGTGTGCTTGGACCTCGTGACAGCTCCGGCCGGAGGCGGCACCTCCTCCACCGGCTGGTCATCGTCAGGCAAGGAGAAAAGGAGCTCCGCCGTACGTGGGGGACAGAACTCTCCCGTCCCCTCCACGGTTGCCTCCGAGTTATCTTCCCCGCTGGAATCTCCCGAAGACACCTCCACCGGCGCAGCTGCCACTTGAGCTTCTGGGGCCGCCGGAGGCACAAGCCCGCGTGCATCAAAGGTAGGCATGGAGGCTGCCACCGCTGCACCATCCTGGTAGTGATGCAAGGGAATATAGGAAGCAGGCGGATATCCCAGGTCAGCCCCTACCAGAAGACGGAGGGCTGCCTCAAGCTGATCGGCAGACAGAGCATCGCGGTGCAGCCGGAGGTTGTCCAACTCGTCCCCAAGCATCCATAGGGGGCGCGAGCAGGCCTGAAGCGGAGCCACACGGCGTGTCAAGAATTCCTTGACGACCATAGCCCCCATCAGCTTTGCTGCCTCGGGATTATCCGGCTTCAGGTTCGCGGTCATCTTCTCCAACACCTTCTCCGCCCGAGGATCGGACAGCTTCGCGCAGAGCCACCTATCGCTCGACTCGGGCGCAGCCACTGGCAACGCCAACCGAGGATGGGAGCACTTGGAGTCCATGAAGACCCACTTGTTCCTGAAGTTCTCGGCATTCTTCCCAGCCCTCTAAATTGCATTGGTTCCATTGGCCGCGACAAAATGGGCACACCCTGAGCAATGGCCCTCCTTGATTCGGAGGTAAAAGAAGTGGGGAAGTAGCATCACAGACGCCATCACCCCCACGAATGCCTCACAGTAGAAGGTGAAGATGGATAGAAGAAGGACGGAGTTGGGATGAATATGAAGGGCATGAAGCTTGTAGTGACTAAGGACGGAGAAAAATAAATCGGAGAAAGGAGGCACGAGCCCCGCAACAATATTGCTCGAAAAGAAGGGATAGAAGGTACTCTTGGGATCCTCCGGCACGGCAGAGGCAGCTCGGACAGTGGTCTTCCCCTTCTCATTGGTGCCCTCCTCCGTCATCAGGATCAAGGCGGCGTGGTTCGCCTCCGACAAGTTTGGCGCCTTCAAAGCCGGCTCATACTAGGCAGGCGAAGCGGCGGCCTTCGTCTTGCCGGACGCCATCGGTGCAAGCCTAGAAGGGAGGCGGCGAGGATCTGGAACTTCGCGGAGGGAAGGAGCAAGAAAGGGGACCTAGAGCAAGACGAGGGCTAGCAATGAAGGAAAAGCGGCACGCACTTGCCTTTTGTCAGCTGTGCAGTTGCCGAGGCGGCATGGGAGCGCAGACGCCCACGTCCCATCAACCGCCATGCGTCGGACAAGGCCGCATGCTTTGAGGACCCACAGCGCTCCGCGCTTAGCCCTTGGCTTCGCCATGAAGCCAAGCCCGAGCGCACCATGGGCCCGGGGGGCTACTGTCGGCGTTCTGGGAACGGGGGTACCCAGACTTGCCTGCCTGCAGCCCTGAGCGTGGCTCACCGGGCAGCCTGGTACGGCCCAACATCTTCAGCGACAACTCAAGACCCTCGCGAGGGGCCAAGTCTCGCGAGGAGGACGATACAAGGCATCCCCTAGGGCGGCCTCACCAGGCCGGTTTGTGAGGATCGAAGATATCGAGGCGAGGGACTCCTCGCGAGGTCCTCGTTACGTGAGCAGTGACGACCAAGGTCAGGCGGGCGCCAGCGAGCGCAGAGTGCCTGTCTCCCCTTTCGTGCTAAAGGAGTAGGTGCAGACGAAGAGTCCCGAGGCAGCAGGCAAAGGTTTCCATATCGGTGCAACGAGACCAAGACCAGCAGGACGGTAGGACGGAGGTCATCGCGGAGCCCACGACAACGTCACCACTAGAGCCTTTGGCACGCGAAGACCACCTTTTGTCAGGATAGCTTGTACTAGTTGTCCCCCTTCAAATTTGGCCATTGTGGTATTCCTTCCCGCTCAATATTTGGGAAGAGGACCCGGGCCACTATAAATAGGACTAGCCACCACCTTGGGAAGGGATCGGATCATCGAGACCTCTCACACACCACCAGCTCACTCGAGCCCAAGAACACCTCTCCTTAGGAGGCAGTTCATCCATATACTAGTTCTTCCTTAGCCTACAATGCAATCCACCACACCACACTGGATTAGGGTATTACACCACAACGGTGGACCGAACCAGTATAAATCTTGTGTCCCTTGTTCATCGGAACTGACGAGCTTGGCCTAGGGTTGTTGAGTAGATGAGCTAAGGCGGAAGGAGAGATCTTCGTGCGCACCCCAGAGTTCGAACCTTAAGGGTTTTGCCGGAACCCAAGATCCGACAACGACCAAGAGCCTAAGCTTGGGGATGCCCCTGGAAGGCACCCCCTCTTTCGTCTTCATCTATCGGTAACTTTACTTGAGGCTATATTTTTATTCACCACATGATATGTGTTTTGCTTGGAGCATCATGTATGATATCAGTCTTTGCCTTTTATTTTGCCACAATCGTCCATGTTGTACACACTTTTTGAGAGGGACACGCTTCAATCGTGATTTATTAGAATATTCTATGTGCTTCACTTATATCTTTTGAACTAGGCAATTTTGCTCTAGTACTTCACTTATATCTTTTTAGAGCACGGTGGTGTTTTTATTTTATAGAAATTGTTGAACTCTCTTGCTTCACTTATATTATTTTGAAATTTCTTAAGAACAACATGGTATTTTGCTTGGGTTATGAATTTAGTCCTAATATGATAGGCATCCAAAGGAGATATAATAAAAACTTTCATATATAGAGCATTGAATACTATGTGGAGTTTGACTCCTTGCAATTGTTTTGAGATGTTAAGATGATAATATTAGAGTCATGCTAGTTTTAGTTTGTGAGGTTAAAGAAATAATTATGTTAAGGCTTGTGATTCCCGTAGCATGCATGTATGGTCTCCTTACTATGCAACCGAATCAGAGCACTTTGTATTTTGAGTGTTTGTCTTTGCGTGAAGGCCGGGGGCACGCGATGATTAACTCCTACCAACCTCCCCCCTAGGAGCATGCGTCGTAGTACTTTGCTTCGAGAGCTAATAATTTTTTCTGCAATAAGTATGTGAGTTCTTTATGACTAATGTTGAGTCCATGGATTATACGCGCTCTCACGCTTCCACCTTGCTAACCACTCTAGTGCCGCGCAACTTTCGCCGATGCATAAAACCCTCCTTATACCTTCCTCAAAACAACCACCATACCTACCTATTATGACATTTCCATATCCATTCTGAGATATATTCCCATGTAACTCCACTATTCCGTTTATTTTGAGACGCATCATCATTGTCATATTGGTTTGCATGATCATGTAGTTGACAAGTATTTGTGGCGAGGCCACCGTTCATATTTTTATACATGTCACTCTTGGTCATTGCACATCCCGGTACACCGTCAGAGGCATTCATATAGAGTCATATCTTTGTTCTAGTATCGAGTTGTAAGTAAATTAAAGTGTGATGATCATAATTATTAGAACATTGTCCCATGTGAGTTTATAAATAAAGAGGCCAAAAGAGTCTCCCAAAAAAAGGTCTCCAAAAAAAAGATGAGCCTAAAAAATGAGAGAAAAAGAGAGAAGGGACAATGTTACTATCCTTTTCCACACTTGTGCTTCAAAGAAGCACCATGTTCTTCATGATAGAGAGTCTCCTATGTTGTCGCTTTCATATATTACTAGTGGATATTTTCCGTTATAGAACTTGGCTTGTATATTCCAACGATGGGCTTCCTTGAATGGCCTAGGTCTTCATGAGCAAGCAAGTGGATGCACACCCACTAGTTGTCTTTTGAGCTTTCATACACTTATAGCTCTAGTGCATCAGTTACATGGCAATCCCTACTCACTCACATTGTTATCGATTGATGGACATCTCCACAGTCCATTGATTTGCCTAGTTGATGTGAGACTTTCTCCCTCCTTTTGTCTATTACCACCTTCTATTCCACCCATAGTCCTATATCCAGGTCTCACGCTCATGTATTGCGTGAAGAGTTGAAAAGGTTTAAGAATGTTAAAGTATGAAAACAATTGCTTGATTGATACCAGGATATGCATGATTTATACTTTGTGTTTAGAAGAGGGAGCATAAAAGACTATATGATTTTGTAGGGATAACCTTCTTTAGCCATGTTATTTTTTAAGCTTCATAGATTACTTTCTAGTATGCCTGAAGTATTATTATTTTAATATTGATAAACTTTTGTTTTGAGTCTTATGGATCTGAACATTCACGCCACAATAAAGAATGTTGCATTGATAAATATGTTGGGTAGCATTCCACATCAAAAATTCTGTTTCTATCATTTACCTACTTGAGGACGAGCAGGAATTAAGCTTGAGGATGATTGATACGTCTCCAACGTATCTATAATTTTTGGTTGTTCCATGTTATTATATTATCTGTTTTGGATGTTTTATATGAATTAATATGCTATTTTATATTATTTTTGGGACTAACCTATTAACCTAGAGCCCAGTGATACGTCTCTGTCGTATCTATAATTTTTGATTGTTTCATGCCAATATTATACAACTTTCACATGTTTTTGGAAACTATTTATATGATTTATTGGACTAACTTACTGATCTAGTGCCAAGTGCCAGTTCCTGTTTTTTGCATATTTTTTGTATCGTAGAAAATGCATATCAAAAGAAGTCCAAATGCAATAAAATTTCACGGAGAATTATTTTTGGAATATATGTGATTTTTGAGAGTTGGAAGCACCGTAAATGGAGGCCCGCACAACCCACTAGACACCCGGGCGCGCCAGAGGCCCCTGGCGCATGGTGGTGGGTTGTGCCCTCCTCGAACATCGGTTGGAGCTGTACTTTAGGCGCAAGGAAGCTTATATCTAGAAAAAATCGTGTTAAAATCTCAGCGCAATCGGAGTTACGGATCTCCGGGAATATAAGAAATAATTTTCGGCCAGATCTGGAGAAGACGAAACAGAAGAGGACAGAGGACAAATCCAATCTCGGAGGGGCTCTCGCCCCTCCCATGCCATGGAGGCCATGGACCAGAGGTGTAATGCCCCGGATGTAATACTTTCCCTTTTTGGCAATATATAACTTTGGCTTCATCAGTTCCATTCCGGGTTCTTCGTCTTTTTGGGTTTTTCGTCGTTTTGTCGTGTGCGTGTGTGCATTCATCCATGTCATGTTGTCATGTGCATTGCATTGCATTGTGTTGTCGTTTCCATCCGGGCCCACTCGTTCCTTCCCGTTGTCCGTTTTGAGTTCCGACGCTCTCACACGTGCCCGAGGCTTCCCGGAGTCCTTCTTTTGTGTTTGGCCGTGTAACGTTTCCGGTTTGGCGTGAGACTTGTCGTGCGATGTTGTTTTGATATGTGTAACCCGCTTGTCAAGTTTTGTCGCGTTTGGAGTCTGTTTGATGCTCCAACAGTTATTCTCGTGGGCTAAAAGTACCTCCTCTTTGAGGCCCAAGAAACCCCTCCAACAGCCCACCAACCCAGCTCAAACCCTTCCCTTCATCTAGGCCGTTCGATTGTGATCTCGTGGCCGAAAACCTCTCGTCATTTGGACTACCCTAGCTCCTTGTGCCTATATAAACGTCCACCCCCCTCCAATTTTGCGTCCAAAAACTCTAGTGTTTCCACCTCCGCCGCGCCGTGCTTCCACCGTTGCCGAGCCGTGCTTCCATCGCCGCCGAGCCGCGCTTCCTCCACCGTCGCGCCGTGCTTCCACCTCACCGCACCCGTGCTTCCACCTCGCCGCCGTCGTGCTTCCACCCGCCGCGTGGGCCCGCGGGGCCCAGCGACGGTCCGCTCCCACCGCGATCTGGGCCGACCCCGCCGCCTTCGTCTTCTTCTCCTCCGGTCGTCCCCACCGCCGCCCTCCGGCCAGCCTCCCCAGTCGTGCGCCACCGCCGTCTCCTCCTCGAGGTCGCCGGAGCAACCTCCGCCGCCGTAGCTCCCTCGTAGCCGCCGCCTCAAGACCCGCCGCCGGCCTACCTCCTCGCCGCCGTCCGGGCCCATCGCCGCCGTCGGCCATCCTCCCTCGCCGCCCGCCGCGCCCTCCTGCCGGCAGGCTCGAAGGGGAGCGAGCCGCCACGTCGATTCCCCGTCGGGATCGAGATCGGGATCCCCGATTCGATCTGCAGCTCCTGCGAGCCCTAGCGGGCAGGGCCCGTGACCCGCAGCACCGGACCCGTACCGGCAGCCCGTTGACCGCTCCAGATCCAGATCCGACCCGTTTGACCGCCCCTGAGGTTGACTTCGTTTTTCTGCCAAGTCTTAGTTTTTCAGTGTCTGATGCAGTTTTGTCATGTGGATAACTTTTACTGTGCATGTCCGTTTTGTGTGTATGATATGTCAAAATGATCGTGGTGACTTGTACTATGTTTTGTTCCATTGTGCCATGCATGTTTGAGGTCATCTAGATGTCTTAATCTTCATGAGAAGAGTGCTACTTGTTATAACCTGCTGCTATTAGTTGTTTCCATGCCATGTTTGATATGTGATAACTTGTTGCATGTTTATCCAAATGAAGCAAATGATATGTCCACATGTTCATCATGAGATGCTCTACATGTTGGTTGCTTTAGCTTGCATGATAGAATTCATCTTGCCATGTTTATCTCCTTTGCAAAAGTGCTTGTGGCTGTTAGGTTGTTAAACTTGTTACGAGATGCCTAGTTGAGGAGCTCGTTGCTATTGATGTGGTTGTCCCCTTGTTGCATGCTTATATGTTTTGGATTCCCCATCATGTGTACTTTGCTGTGGTGCAAACCACTTGCCATGTTATGCTTTGAGGTGACTTAAACTTGCTCACAAACATGCCATGATATTACTGCTGTTTTAACACTTAGTGAAATTTCACTAAGTCTGGAATTTGTAATTTCCAGATGCCATGTTTGCTTGTTGTTCTAGGCAAATCCATGCTAGTTTTGGGGTGACTCTTGATGATTCCTTGTTGTATATGTTGTTGGCTATCCATTCATGATCTCACATGCTCTTTTGGATGGCTGTAGCATATTTATCTCTTGCTCCTAAGTTGCTATAAAATACTGCTGTCAGGATTTTGTTGTCATGTTCAAAATGTTATAGCTTGTTGCTATTGATCCATGCCTCTTATGGAGATGCTCCAATGGAATTGTTTGCTGTAGGATATGTCTACTTTATGTCCATGCTTATTGTCATGATGTTTGAGTGTTGTAGACTATATATTTCTTGCTCCGAAGTTGCTATGTTGCTGTTATTTTTCAGCTTTGCCATGTTTATTGTTTCGGGTGTATCTTTTAGCCCGTTGCTCCGTTTTGAGCAAGTCCTATATGAAACTTGTGTGTTTTTGCATGTAGATTCATAATATCCTCTTATTAACATGTTTTGAAGTATCTTGCTTGATGCACGTTGTCATGTTCCTTGTGATGTATCTCTGTGTTTCCTATGTTGACTTTCTGTGCATCCTTAGTGCATCTTCAGTGCTTCCTTAGTGCATCAGTCATGCATCATGTGGTTTGCGCATTGCATCTTGTTGATTTCGTGCCTCGTGTGTTTTGGTGTTGAGTAGAGCCGGAAGCCGAGTATGAGTACGAGAACGAGGTTACTACCGAGGTTGAGAACGAGGAGCCCGCTTACGATCCCATCGACGACTCAACAGGCAAGATGACCTGACCCAGATATCATTACTATCTTTGCCTATTGCTAGAAGTCTCGCTCTTTAGCTTATTGCCTCGATGCCCATGTTTTCCTGTCAGCCTCCTATTATGACCATGAATCTGTCTAACCACCCTACCTATGCAAACCTTTGATTGGCTAAGTAAGCTTCGCTCAGCCCCTCTTATATCATTGCTAGTTGCAGGAGAAGATTGAAGTTTCTTGCTTCTTGTTGAAGCTTGTTGGGATATCACACTATAATAACTCTTAATGAAATCATCTATATATTGGTAATGGGTGGAAGGCTAAGCCTTTTGCTTGGTAATTTGTTCCACTCATGCCGCCCTAGGAACCGTATAAATCGGTGTTATGTTCCTTGATTATGCGTTCCTCACACGGTTGGGGTTATGGGACCCCCTCGATAAACCGCTAAGTGCTAAGTCTTTTCCAGTAAGTCCCAACATTGGTACTATTTGCCTAATAACTAAAAACTTGCATAGGGACTAGCTATCCCTTTTTATTTAATCAACAACCCGGGCCAGTGCTCCACATGAGTGTTGGTCCAAACCGGGGGTTCTGCGGGGCCGCCTTGGGGAAACCCGAGGTATCTGGTATAACATGTAGAATCGCCCATCCGGTCGTGGCCTAAGACTAGATACGTGCGGCTACTGTCAGGGTGTCGGCACGCCGGGAGGATTTGCTGGATTAGCCTTACCTTAGTCAGAGTATCTTGAGCACAGGATTCCGAGGATACTCGGGCCTTCCCACCTTGGAGTTGCGACTCCGCGGATCGTGGGCTTGTCATGGGCCAAGTTGGAACACCCCTGCAGAGTTTTGAACTTTCGAAAGCCGTGCCCGCGGTTATGTGGCAGATGGGAATTTGTTAATATTCGGTTGTAGAAAACTTGACACAGTGTTCAGAACACACTACCAGCGTGAGTACCGTGATGGTCATTTTTCCGAAAGGGGTTCGGGAAGTGAACACGGTGGGGTTATGTTTATCGTGTTCTAGTTAGGATCACTTCATGATCACCTTTTCGTCCGAGGCACTTCTCTTCTCGCTCTCTTTTACGTAAGTTAGTGCTAGTGCTGCTGCAACCTCTTATTCTTTCTTCAGCCTTGTTTCACACCCAAGGCTTGGATAGTTGTGTTACCCGGGAACGGGATTGCTGAGTCCTCTATGGCTCACAATTACTACACCACACCAGATGCAGGTACTCCGGCGATCTATTCAAGTGACGGCACCGAACTGTACTGGGAGTACGACGAGGACCGTAGCCGTTACTCTGTGCACTATCCCGACGATCAGTAGTGGTTTCTACTAGGGGCGATTCAGACATGTGGTTTTATGTATGTTTGGTATCTTTCATTTGGATCTTCACCCGTAGACGGGTTGTGATGTTATTTGAATGATGTTTGGCTATGTAATGAAATTGTGTGACGTGGCGAGTGTAAGCCAACTATCTTTTTCCCTTTCATCCCTATTTTTACATGAGATGTGCAAAGATACCGAACTTGCGATTATTCCAGAATGGGCTTATATCTTTAAGTCGTGCCTCGACACGTAGGAGATATAGTCCCATCCTGGGCATTACAAGAGGGGGAACCCTCCTCCAACCCAAGTAGGAGGCCAAGGAAGAAGAAGAAGGAGGGGGGCTCTCTCCCCCTCGCTTCCTGTCAGGGATATTATTATTAGGTATAAACCGCCCAGGAGGGGCCGGTTTATGCCTGTGGAGATTATTTCTACAGAAGCCCAGTCAAACATGGAGCAAGACGCTTTAGTCCAAGAAGCTTAAGGCCCAAGAGGCATTAGGGCCCATGATTTGTAAACCGCCATATGATGTGTAACTTGTGATGTAAGATAGGAAGGATAGAGACCGAGACGCATACGTTTATAAGCCGGCTTTGAGATTCTGTAAACCGGACCGGGCGTCACCTCTTATATAAAGGGACGACCCAGCGACGGTTCAAGGCAGAGGACAATAGCTCGAGACATAGGCAAAGCGGATTCGCTCCCTAGTCATCGAAACCCTAGCAATATTACACCAAACTAGACGTAGGCTTTTACCTTCATTGAATGGGCCGAACTAGTATAAAATCCCTGTGTCCTTGTCCGCTTTACCCCTTTAAGCTAACCCGTAGCGATGGCCTCACGACTAAGTCCTTTTGCTAGGACATCTGTCGTGACAAAACCACGATAGTTGGCGCCCACTGTGGGGCTATCGCATGATGGTTTCGAGTTCTTGAAGGGCAGCTTTGAAGGACTCAAGGCCTACGCAGTGGGCCGGATGACTAAGAGTCGTTGCGGCAAGATCTACATCAACGATGCCGGTTGGGGCCCCGAGGCTGATTCAATCGAATACGGGTACCGGGTCCCCTTTGGCGGCATCCACGTCTTCATCGGCAAGATCGGCGAACCGACCCCTGAGCCGGACATCTTCCCCAACATCGTCGAGCCGGCTCAGCATGCGAGACCTGCCCGGATTCAGCCCGACATGAAGCACGTCTTCGTTGGAGCAGTGCATGGAGTGCAAGCCGAGGACGGATCGGACTCTCGCGGCGAGACTGTTGTCTATTCCGGCGATGAATCCTCTTCTGGAGAGACAGAATCCTTGTATATGTTGCAGGACAGCCGGTCCGAGGGCTGTTCCGATGGTGGCAGTAATCCAGACCCCCTCGATCCGCCAAACCGGGTTGCCGTCTTTATGGCCGGATCACAGCCTATGCAGCAGTCATCAACTACAGTGGCGTTAATATCAGACACGGTGGGAGCTAGGGCTGGAGGTCCTGACCCGTCGCCGTCTGAAACTTTATTCGTCTTGGTCGATACTTTGACAGCGCTATTAACAACAAAGGTAGCCAAGGCCACTAAGGAGTGGCATGATGCGGAGGTCGCTCAGGTGAAAAGCCGGATAGATCAAGCCAAGTTGGACCTAGCTACTGAGAAAACCCAGATGGCTACAAAGCAGGCAGAGCTTGATGCTCAAGCTTATCAACTCGTGTTGGATCAGACCGCTTCACGCGAGGTACTGATGAGAAGGCAACGATCTCGCCTGCCGCCGATCTATGAGGCTAGGAACCTCTTTAGCACACCAGGAGGAGGAACCAGTAACCAGCCAGAGATAAACCGGGGCGGAGCACCGGGCACAGGAGCGTCAGTCCAGCCGTCGGCCGTGGAGCCAACCCGCCAGGTTGTACCGTCACAGCATGTGCCCACTTCTCCTGGTCATTACTCTAATCCATTGGATAACATAGTCGCCGCCGCTTCACGACTGTCCGCCCTTCCCATTGAAGGAACATCCCCTATAGTAGTGGAGGCACGGCGGGCCAAGGAGTTTTTGGAAACAGCGCTAACTCAACAACAAGCTTATTCCTACAGCTGTGAGAGGATTCATTCAACCCCTCGCCCAAGCCGGAGTTACACTGGGCGTCTGGATGAACCGGCTGTGTCAAGCAGCGCGAAGACGTAATCCACCGCGGCAGGATGATCCGGCAGGAGGAGGCGCGAATGCTTAGAACGTGGTGGATCAGGGCAGGCAACGCCGGTAGGCCGAGTTAGCAGCACAGCACGAAGCCCGTCAGGCAACGCCAGTTCGTCCCTCTACCAGAGTTGAACCGGGGGTTATGTCTAGCTCCCTGAGAGTGCCTTGTCTTACTCCCACTCTGCGCAACGTAAAACTGCCCAAGGATTTCAAGGGACCGCGCAAGGTGCCCAACTACATGGCGGATCTATCCCCGGAGGCATGGGTTGAAAGTTATGAGATGGCGATGAAGATGCTGGATGTGGATGATGTAGCGTGGCTAAGTATTTCACAATGATGCTAGAGGGCACGGCTCGCATTGGCTGAAGGGCCTGCCACCCAATTTCGTCGGATCATGGGCTGAATTACGCCGCCGGTTTATCAATAACTTCAAAGACACGTGCAAACAGCCAATGTCCGTCATCGATTTAGCTGCCTGCGTTCAAGGAGAGCATGAGTCCACAAGTAGTTGGGTGCGTCGAGTGTCAGAGATCCTGCATTCCTCCAATGGCATCAACCCAAGCACAGCAGTGGTAACCTTGGAAGGAAATTTCCGGTTTGAACCTTTGAAGTTGAAGTTGGGGCGACTTAAGCGTAATTGTGATGACATGGGAACACTCATGGGCACTTTGGTGAAGTATGCGGACTCAGACAATACCAAATACCCAGACGCCGATAATGACAAGTCAGGAAAGGGAAGCAAGAATGGTAAGGCACCGCAGCCCAACGCGGTGAATCAAGGATACAACGGTAAGCGTAAAGAGGATAGCAATTCAGATTTTATGGCCAACACCAATGCTCAGGAGGACGGATAGCGCTGCAAGGGTAGACCGCCCCCACGAAATGGGAGGCCACCTATTAATCTGCACCGCCAGATGAACATACCTTGCCCGAGGCACGGTACAGCAGAAAGCCAGCTACACACCTCTGGAAGGACTGTTTTATTATGCAGGAATTCATGAACCGGTCTCGGTACGATCACGGACCATCCTGCGGATCAGGCCCCGGTTTCCAAGGGCCGGGTTATCAAGGTGGTGGATCCGATTCAGGGTACCAAGGCAATAACGGTAACCACAGCGGGCACAATCAGCATAACCAATAGCACGGCCAGGGCGGCTATAACTATCAGGGAAATCACCAGCGTCAGCAACAGCAGCAATCCGGATATCAGAATAATCCGAAGGAGTTGAGGAGTGGGCAGTATCATGTCTTCACCACGAGCTTGTGTAAACGTGATCAGAAAGTTCACAAGAGGGCAGTAAATTCTGTTGAACCGGCGGTGTCGCGTTACCTGTGTTGGTCAGAGCAGCCCATTGTGTGGATCCGAGAGGATCATCCGCCCCGGGTTTATAATCCGGGGCAGCTGGCTCTAGTTGTGGCACCTCGGGTGGGGGGCTACAAGTTTACCAAGGTGCTTATGGACGGAGGAGGCAGCATCAACATCTTATACTATGAGACTTTTCGGCGCATGGGTTGACAGATAAGAAGCTCCAGCAGTCCAATACAGTTTTTCAGGGGGTAGTGCCCGGTAAATCGGCGTACCCAGTTGGCAAGATAGATCTAGAGGTCACTTTTGGAGATAAGCATGATTCCAGGTCGGAGACTTTGACCTTTGAAGTGGTAAAGATCAAGAGCCCGTATCACGCCCTGTTCGGGCAGCCGGTTTACGCTAAGTTCATGGCAAGGCCGTGTTATGTTTATCTACAGCTCAAGATGCCGGGCCATAAGGGATCCATTACGGTCCATGGAAGCCGCAAGATTGCGTTGGAGTGCGAGGATTGCGTTGGAGCTGAAGTTTTATATAGATAATGTTGATCCGGAAGATATGTCTCCATTGAAGAAACCAACCACAAAGCATGATCCGGCCTTAAAGTTCAAATTAGCCAAAGAGACCAAACAGGTTGACTTTGTTCCTGGCGATTCATCCAAGCAATTCACCATCAGTGCTAACCTAGATCCAAAATAGGAAAGCGCGCTCATCGAGTTCATCCGTGAGAATCGGGACATTTTTGCATGGAAACCTTCTGACATGCCAGGTGTACCGAGGGAACTCACTGAGCACACTCTCAATGTTGATCCTAAGTTTAAACTGGTTAAGCAATTTCTGCGCCGCTTCAATGAAGAAAGGCGTAAGGCTATTGGCGAAGAAGTGGCTAGGCTCTTAGCAGCAGGCTTTATAATTGAGGTGTTTCATCCAGAGTGGTTGGCTAATCCGGTGCTAGTACTTAAGAAAAATGGCACTTGGCGAATGTGTGTTGATTACACAGATCTGAACAAAGCTTGCCCAACTGATCCCTTTGCCCTCCCCCGTATTGATCAGATCATTGATGCTATGGCAGGTTGTGAGCGGGTAAGTTTTCTGGATGCATATTCAGGTTATCATCAGATCAAGATGGCAGTTCAGGACCAGGAGAAGACGGCCTTTATAACTCACTTTGGAGCCTTCTGCTATGTGTCTATGCCATTTGGGCTTAAGAGTGCCCACGCAACCTATCAGCGTTGTGCGCAGAACTGCTTTCATGGACAGATTGGGCGGAATGTTCATGCATATGTGGACGACATTGTGGTGAAATCCAAGAAGGAGGAGACATTGATAACAAACTTGAAAGAAACCTTTGATAATCTCCGTATTTACAAAATGATGCTTAATCCGGATAAGTGCGTTTTCGGTGTTCCGGCAGGCAAACTCCTGGGATTCTTAGTATCAAACAGAGGAATCGAAGCTAATCTGGAGAAGATCAACGCGATTACGTCCTTGGCTAAACCGGGGTGCATCAACGATGTCCAACGCGTGGCAGGCCGTATTGCGGCGCTCAGCCGATTTATCAGCCGTTTGGGGAAGAAGGCTATCCCGCTTTATCAGATGATGAAGAAGACAGATCGCTTTGTCTGGAGTGATGCTGCTGACGCTGGGTTTTAAGACTTGAAGAAGCAATTAGCAGAGCCACCGGTCCTTGCAGCCCCAATTGATAATGAGCCGCTGATGTTATATGTGGCAGCTAATGCCCATGCAGTAAGCGTTGCCATTGTGGTAGAGCGTAAGGAGGCAAGCAATGAATATCCGGTTCAACATCCGGTTTACTACATTAGTGAGGTGCTCATTGAATCAAAACTGAGATATCCACATTGGCAGAAATTGGTGTATGGAGTCTTCATGGCAAACCGGAAGCTAAAGCACTATTTTCAAGGCCATCTAGTCATTGTAGTCAGTTCAGCTCCGTTGGGGGATATAATCCAGAAAAGAGAGGCTACTGGTCGAGTTGCAAAGTGGGCCATTGAGCTTAGCTCGCGCGGATTGAAGTATGAGCCTCGTACTGCAATAAAATCCCAAGCATTGGTGGATTTCATCAACGATTGGACATAGTTGCAAGCACCTGAGCAAAAGCTGGATCACACATATTGGACTATTCACTTTGATGGATCTAGTCAATTGGAGGGCTCGGGGGCTGGAGTTGTGTTAACTTCCCCACGAGGTGATAAGTTCTGTTATGTCCTTCGTTTAATGTTCCCTTGTACTAACAATGCAGCTGAGTATGAAGCTCTCCTCCACGGTCTACGGATAGCCAAGAAGATGAATTTAAGCATGTTTAAATGCTTTGGCGATTCAGACCTGGTGGCGCAGCAAGTGTCTGGCAAGTGGGATTATAAAGATCCACTTATGGTGGCATATCGACGAGAGGTAGATGTTGTGGCTGGACACTTCAAAGGTTATCAGGTGGATCATATAGACCGGCGAAAGAATGAAGCGGCTGACGCGTTAAGCCGGCTGGGTTCTCAACGTAAACTAGTCCCACCCAATACCTTCTTGGATGTATTACACAATCTGTCGGTACAGTTACCTTCAGAAGAGGACTTGGCTGTTCCCGATGCGGAGGCACAATTGGTCGCGGCACTTCATGTTCTTCCGGATTGGACGCTTCCCTACCTAGCGTACATGAACTGAGGTGAATTACCAGAGGACGAAGTTTTGGCTAGTCAGATTATCCGGCGATCCAAGTCAATGACTATTGTCAATGGAGAACTTCATCATCGCAGTGTCTCTGGGGCATTTCAGCGGTGTGTGCCGCCAGAGGAGGGCTGTGATATTCTTAAAGAGATCCATGAAGGAGATTGTGGTCATCATGTCGGTTCAAAATCTTTGGTGGCTAAATCTTTTCGTCATGGGTTCTACTGGTTGACGGCTCATGCCGACGTAGAGGACTTGGTCAGAAAATGTGATGCTTGCCAGAAATTCTCACGGCGTGCTCATATATCGGCGCAGGAGTTGAGGATGATTCCAATTACTTGGCCATTTGCAACTTGGGGGCTTTATATGGTTGGACCCTTCAAGAGATCCCAAGATAAGAAGACCCACCTTTTGGTGGCGGTGGACAAGTTTACCAAATGGGTTGAAGCGGAACCAGTCAGTAAGTGTGATGCAGCAATGGCGGTTCAGTTCATCAAAAAGGTGGTTTTCCGGTTTGGCTTTTCACACAACATTATAATTGATAATGGTACCAATCTATCCAAGGGGGCTATGGAGGAGTTCTGTCAACGAGAGCACATCCGCCTTGATGTATCATCAGTAGCTCACCCTCAGTCTAATGGCCAAGCTGAAAGAGCCAATCAAGAGATCTTGAGAGGCATCAAACCCTGGCTTGTGGTTCCTTTGCAGAGGACACCGGGTTGTTGGGTGGAGGAGTTACCATATGTGCTATGGAGCATCAACACTACACCTAACAGATCCACAGGGTACACGCCTTTCTTCATGGTATATGGAGCTTAAGCGGTCCTCCCTAGTGATATCCGTCATGAGTCGCCGCGGGTGGCAGCTTACGTCGAAGCGGATAATGAAAAAGCAAGGCAAGATGCATTGGACCGGCTGGATGAAGAACGGGACACGGCAGCAGCTCGATCGGCGATTTATCACCAAGATCTGCGCCGGTACCACAGTCGCCGGGTTAAAACTAGGACGTTTCAAGAAGGAGATCTGGTGCTCCGGCTCATCCAAGACCAGACAGACATGCACAAGTTATCCCCACCTTGGAAAGGACCCTTCGTGGTCAGCAAGAACCCGCACAATGGATCATACTACCTCGTCGACGTTCGAGAACATAAGGACTCATGTACGGCGGAGGAGGACACCAGACGGCCGTGGAACATCGCTCTTCTTCGACCTTACTACACCTGAGCTATAGGCTCTACTTTATGTACATATCTTTACAATGTATATATTATGATCAATATAATAAATCAGCGCCCCCGATGAAGCAGGGTATCAGCCGCCTTTTTCATAAGAGTTTGTCACATGGGGGCTTCCGTGTGCAAGGGAGTTCCTATGGCCTCTTAAACCGGCGAACACGTCAAGGCCATCATAAGAGCATAGCTCTGGTTGCTTTGGCAATTCCCACATGATGATGAGGGGCAAAAGAGAGTTTTTGATGCCTAGCACAACTCAAACATAGGCCCCGACGAGCATAGCTCAAATGCTACCTGGGGGCTCCTGATGCAAAGCATCAACAAGTTGACAACCCTTGTAGTAAACACGGCTTGGAAGCTTGGTGTATACACCTAAAACCCCGGATTAACCTGCCTGCATTAAGTAAGTCACTCCGTCTAGGTAAACCTGGTACGACCCGTCGAACGTATACACAAGTCAATCTTTACAGACCCTGAACTTGGTACGTTAAATTGACAATCATCAAGTGATTACATAAGTCAATCTTCACAGATTTTTGAACTTGGTAGCATTGAAAATTGATGATTTGGTTAAGGATTGAGGACCATCTTAACAGGATTTGCAAAATGGTTAATGACAGTAGCCTGGCAGCTCATAAAAAGCCTCGAATTTGAAGCATGGCAGCTCGTAAAAAGCCTCGACTACATGTTCTTATTTGCCCAAAAAAATATTTTTTTATTTTTAATGTTTTATCAAATCTTTATCTTCAAGGTCATTGGTTTTTAACCAAGTCCATCGATTCAGGGAATGGATGACTATAAGTTGCCGCTACATCTACGTTTACGGAGTTCTAGTCTGGGTTACAATCACGAGTACTAACTACAACTAAACCGGAGTTCATTGTAACCCGGTTCGGTTTTCATGATGAACCGACAGACAATCAAGGGAGTAATCAGCACTTGCACCTTGGATCATTATCTCTTCCTACAGGATTAAGGTTCATTATAATACACTTAATCACAGGTATGATACTTATTTTATATTTTATACACAGTTCAAGTTCAAAACTTAGACCATGTGTTTGGGCATTATGACCCGTCCGGCGATAAACCGCCAGGACATTTTGAACATTGTTTTATGCAGAAGCAGGTAAAATAAACCGTCACAAGCATTAAAAGCAGGACATATTTATGAAGTTGCCAACTGAAGCAATCTCACAAAAGATAGTATGTGACGAGCACAAAGTAACTCAACTATCCTATTACAAGGTGTTGGAGAGCCCAAAAGAGTATAAATTTTCTCAAGCACTGGGACATAAACTTTAAACCGGCGCTGGTTTAAGATTCTGCGTCAGCTCGCCGTGAAGGTTGAGGATCAGCTTGCTCCTGTTCTTCGACCTTTTCTTCCAGCTGCTGGAAGTCAATAGTGGTCCAGTCAATCTTGGCCAGCGCTCGGAAATAAACTTCATCATTTATGAGGTCTGGCGGATCAATGTCAGGGGAAAAGGTGTGCTTACGGACGGGCGGAATAAGATTTTCAATCTCATAAGCCGGACGCTCGGCCCGCACGTTCTCCGCATCATATCCTGGATGATATCTAGATAGATCGGCTTCATCAGCAAGTTTGCTAGCCAGAGGCCGCATATCCTTGGTTAAGGCACGTAAGTCATCGCTGGAAAAGGCTGATCCGTCTTCCTTCATGCTTGGGTAGCCGTTCATTGCCTCCGCCGGATCAAAGTCAGGAACCCAAGCCTTTGCCCGAGTCAAAGCCATCAGAGCACCTGCTCTTGCAGATGACTTCTTCACCTCTACGAGGCGGGCAGTCAGAATGGACAGCTTCTCCAAGGTACCCTGGATGGTGGTAGGAGCCGGTTTGTTGTGCGAGATAGCACTGATAGCCCTCTGAGCACCGGAATATAGCTGCTCCACCAGAGTGTATGCAGCTTTCAATTTCTTTCGCACATCATCGCCAAGATGAGTGATGCGCCTCCCTGCGTTAAAATTATGAATTAAACCGGAACGGTACAGGATGGCAAGGATCAGGGTTATGTTGACAGTACTTACCAAATATGGCGGACGTCATGTCATTTATTTGTTGCCTCAATCCAGACAAATCCTCTGTTACCGGATTAAGAGCAGCCTCTGCGTCACTGGTTTTCTTCTCCAAAGCAGCCTTTTCAGCGTCCCAGACTGACCGCTATGTTTCAAAGTCTTTTTTCAGCTTCTCTATACTTGCTAGGGCAAGTGCTAGTTTGTCCTTGACCTTAAGAGCAGCAGTTTCTTGGAACTTCAAAGTGTCCTGGAGCTCGGTTACTTCAGAGGTCTTCCGATTTAAATCAGCCTGGCAAAAGGAAAGCACATTATATATTCATGAGGCATTTTCAGTTAAAGTCCCAAGCACATAACAAGTTATGCACTTGACACTTGGGGGCTAATGTATATTTGCAGTGAAAACAAGTATTATTCACACAAGTACCAAGCACATAAACAAGTTATATACTTGGCACTTGGGGGCTAATGTGACATTGTTCTGAATAAAAGTGGAAGTCCCGGTTCATCCTAACGGAAGTAAACCGGCCCTTGGGGGCTACAAATGTGCAAAACAAAGCTATTTACTGGATCTACTGAAGTCCCGATTCACCCTAAAAGGCTAAACCGACACTTGGGGGCTATGATGGAGTAAAGATACAGTTTCAAGACGCAAGCAGAAATAGAGGACAAGACAAAGGAGAAGTTACCTCATAACGCTCCTTCATCAAGTTTACCAATCCAGCTTCATAATCGCGGCTGGTATGTAGCCGGTTTAAATATCCGGAATGAAGCTCCTGGGCGCTGAGCTGAGTGTAGCTGGAAAAATCAGTACTCCACTTGCCCTTGTCCTTGTTGAGAAATTCTTCCTTGGCAGTATGTTTGGACAAAGCAACAGGCTCCCCCGGGGTAGTAAAACCGGTCCCAGTGATTTCAACATCACCAGGGGAAGCGGCCGCTTGCTTTGGGGGACTAGCAGGAGCAAGACTAGCCCGGGCAGGGCTGGCCGGTTCAAGATCACGATCCATTGGATCGCTCCCCTGATCAACAAAGATGTCTTGATCCATAGGAGGAGGATCATCATGCGGAATATCAATGTTGTCTTCCGAAGGTTCAGCAAGTTCAGGATCTTCTGCCGGTTCAGGAATAGTATTATCAACTGCCGGTTTGCTGAGTTTGGCCTTTTTACTAGGCTTGGGTTTACTACGAAAGTTAAAGATAATGAAAATCAGAAGAAGTCAAAGACAAATGTTAAACCGGAAAAAGCGAAAAACAGCTTACCCAGGAACAGTCTTGAGGGGAGGAATCTGAGTGGCTGTCGACTAGCCAGAAGATGAGTGAGGAGTTTCCTGGTAATTCGAATCAGACGGATTAAGGGGTTGTCGAATAAGACCTGCTTTGGGGTAAAGAGCAGTTGGAGTGAGTAGAACCTCGGAACAACGCCTCCGAGCTGGAGTGTGCGGTAATCCGGTGGATTCAATAGCGTGACCGCTATGACGAGTGGTGCGACGAGCTTCATGTTGTTGTTTATTCAAAAGAAAGTTTGGATCCAAATAAGCATAAGGATGAGAAAATTGAAATTTCCGGACTGCCCGACGAATTTTTGGTGGTGGCAGCGGTTCTGAATCGGAAGAAAGAGGGATTACCTCAACATCGTCCGCTTTACTGCCTTCAGCGTGACCCTGGGAACAGTCATTGTTAATAAAAATGCAGATAAAGGAAAGATAAGGAAGTCAAAAGAAGTAGGTGGTACCTCGGAGGCTGGATCATCTTCTTCCGCATTGGATCCCGATACGGCAGTGTTCTTCTTCTTGTTTCTTTTGACAGCTTGGGTCTTTTGGCGAGCTGCTTTCGCTGGTCTATCCTGGGTTTTCCTTTTCCAGAAAGGGTCATTATCCTGTTGAAAGAAATAAATACACTTCAAGACAAGTGCTGCAGACGGATTAAGATAAAGCAAGACAATAGGGAAGAGATTTTTACCGATGGTGGTTTGTTGGTCACACGGAAAGGTGCCAAGCCGGTTTGACTGCAAGCTTCTATGGGTAAATTCAGCAGCTTCTTGACGTATTCATTGACCTCCTCTTCTGATAGTAATGCCTCTGTGTGGCGCAAAGGGTCTTTTGGATTCCCAGTATACTCACACATTAAACCGGAACATCGGCTTAGCGGGAGGACGCTCCAGGAAATCCAGCAGCGGACGAAGTCAACCCCTATCAAACCATTGGCCACAAAGGCCCTGAGCTTTGAAAGCTGAGGGGCATACTGAGCTCGCTCTTGGGCACTTAGCCGCTATGGAAAGGGGTGAGTTTCTGGAAGATGGTGGGAGCGATAACCCGGTAATGGATCTTCATCTTCCGGGGAAGTGTCTACGCAGTAAAACCAAGTTTGGTTCCAGTCCTTTGGATGGCTGTGGAGAGTGGCGTGAGGAAAACTAACATCCTTCCTTTTTTGAATAGACATCCCACCAAGTTCAATGTTTGGACCATCATGAAATTTAGTACGACGGTTTAAGTGAATGAAATCCCGGAATAGCTCCACTGATGGCTCCTCTTGCAGATAAACTTCGTAAAAGACTTGGAAGTTGCAAATGTTTGATACAGAGTTGGGACCAATATCTTGTGGATGAAGCTGGAAGTTTGCTAACACATCACAGAATTTTTTTGACCCTAGAGGGTTGAATCCCCGGGCCAGGTGATCAAAGAAGACGATGATTTCTCCCTCTTTGGGATTTGGAGGACATTCTGATCCGGGAGCCCTCCAGTGAAGGACGTTTTTTGGACCTAAACCACCAATTGAGGCCATTTTCTCCAAGTCCTCCTCAGTGAACTGGGATTGGACCCAGTTGCAGGAGACAAACTCCTTGGCATGAGTGGCCATCTTTTCGGAAGGAAAAGGCTGAAAATATAATGAAGAGCCGGTTTGTAATCTAAGGAGGTTTAAACCGGCATGCTCTATGAAAGTACTAGTGTAAACGGCGGTTTAGGCAGGGGCCTAATGGTATCTACCGGATTAAAATATCTGGAACAGCTATAACAATGACATCTACCGGGTTATAGAGTCTGAAAAAGCTAAACCATCAACAAAGGTAAACAAAGACGCAGATATGAAGTTATGCAAAATAGCTTTCGCATAGACAGTAGTGAAATATGGATCTACAGCATGTTGAAAATTCAGAGATATTCAAGATTATATACAGCGGGCGCGATGAAGGTCCTAGCAGATGCAATCTAACTAGTCATATTGGGAAAGATAAAGCCACGGTAAAGGAGCGGAGTTACTCTTACAGTTATCGACAAGGAGATTTAGATCTACAGCGAAGCTACTGAGCTATGGCGAAGAACTACGAAGAACAATACCTACCCGCGAGTTCATATGAAGAAACCCTAAAACAAGATCTAGAAATGGGGTAGGAGAGGACATACCTGGGCGTCAGGTGCAGAGAAGCGCCGGTGAATCTCTGGAACAATCAGGTTGATGCAGCGACCAGATTTGATGAGGATGCAGAGCTTGACGAGTGGTGGCGGAGCTCGAGCGCGAAGAGACGGAGGAAGAAGAAGAGGCAAGGGGGCAAAAGAGGTGCCCCTCTGCCCTATTTATAAGCCGAAGGGATAAAACGGCAGGCACGGGAATCAAGGAGCCTAAAAGGTGGATATGAACGATACTGTCGCCTCGATCTTCAGAGCTTTAATGAATAAAAGATAAAAACAGGTACAAGTATTAAATGTGCAGATGACGTCACGGCGGTTTAAGGCGATCTGAGAAGATGACATCACGCGGGTTTATGAAGCATTTTGAAGCTGCGGAAAGGGAAATTTATACAAGACGTTGAAGATTGACATGAACAGGTTCAAATCAATCTGGGGCCTAATGTCAGGGATATTATTATTAGGTATAAACCGCCCAGGAGGGGCCGGTTTATGCCTGTGGAGATTATTTCTACAAAAGCCCAGTCAAACGTGGAGCAAGACGCTTTAGTCCAAGAAGCTTAAGGCCCAAGAGGCATTAGGGCCCATGATTTGTAAACCGCCATATGATGTGTAACTTGTGATGTAAGATAGGAAGGATAGAGACCGAGCCGGACGCGTTTATGAGCCGGCCTCGGGATTCTGTAAACCGGACCGGGCATCACCTCTTAAATAAAGGGACGACCCGGCAATGGTTCAAAGGAGGGAACAACAGCTCGAGACACGGGCAAAGTGGATTCGCTCCCTGGTCATCGAAACCCTAGCAATATTACACCAAACTAGAAGTAGGCTTTTACCTTCATTGAAGGGGCCAAACTAGTATAAAATCCCTGTGTCCTTGTCCGCTTTAACCCCTTTAAGCTAACCCGTAGCGATGGCCTCACGACTAAGTCCTTTTGCTAGGACATCTGCCGTGACAAAACCACGACACTTCCGGTGGCGCCGGAGTGCCACCGGGGCAACGATCAGGACGGCAATCTACATCAACAATCTTGCTACCGTCAACACCAACTCTCTCCCCCTCATTGCAGCGGTGTAATACCTCTTTCCCCCTGCTATAATCTTTACTTAAACATGGTGCTCAACTCCATATATTATTTCCCAATGATCTATAGTTATCCTATGATGTTTGAGTAGACCCGTTTTATCCTATGGGTTAATCGTGATCTTGGTTGGTATGATTGTATATTTTATTTTGATTTTTTCCTACGGTGCCCTCTGTATTTGCGCAAACGTGAGGGCTCCCCGCTGTAGGGTGTTGCAATATGTTCATGATTCGCTTATGGTGGGTTGCGAGAGTGACAGAAACTTAAACCCTAGTAAAGAGGACTTGATACTTAATGCTATGGTTGGCTTTCACTACCTTAATGATCTTTAGTAGTTGCAGATGCTTGCTAGGGGTCCAATCATAAGTGCATATGATCCAAGTAGAGAAAGTATGTTAGATCATGCCTCTCCCTCATATAAAATTACAAGAATGATTACCGGTACTTGTTATCGATTACCTGGGGACAAATAACTTTCTTGTTAACAAAAGCTATCCACTTTTATTATATTGCAAAGTACTTCTAGTTTTATTATTGCAAAGTAGTTCTAGCATCACACCTACAAAATAGTTTTATACTTGTTTTTGGTAAAGCAAACGTTAAGTGTGCATAGAGTTGTATCAGTGGTCGATAGAACTTGAGGGAATATTTGTTCTACCTTTAGCTCATTGTTGGGTTCGACACTCTTACTTATAAAAAAGGCTACAAATGATCCCCTATACTTGTGGGTTATCAAGACCTTTTTCTCGCGCCGTTGCCGGGGAGCAATAGCGTCGGGTGAATATTCTCGTGTGTGCTTGTTTTCTTTATCACTAAGTAGTTTTTATTTCTTGTTCTAAGTGGTTCTCTATCTTTAGTTATGGATATGGAACACGAAACACCAAAAACATTAGTGGTACTTGCTACTCATGGAGATGGGGAACCTCCTAAAACCCTCAATGCTTGTTATGTGAAAAATATTATGCACTACTTTGATAATCGTGAGAAAACCCCATTCAACTTGATAACGGGAGTAACGTTGGATCAACGTGAATACTTTAGGGATTCTCGCTTGACTCATAAAGGGAAATTGTTATGGGATCAAATTTATATGTTGCATTGGTATGCTCGAGATTTATGCTTGAGATATGGTTATACTTGTTGCTCTAGGATGAATGCTCCACATCTTCCGTTTTCATGCGAATTTAATGATAATGAAACCTTGGCTTCTTATGCTAGAGGTATATATGATTTCTACGATGTGGAAAGAATAGAGGAATTTGTTGCTTTTAAGGGTGCTTATGAAATTGAATCTTTGTTTGAAAAGTATGAAGATTTTGATGATGATGTTTATAGACCTGGAAAATTATCCATCCGTAAATATTTCTATGACAATTACAAATACAATTCCGATATTGATTTATTTATTGAGGGAATCTCCGCTGTCCAAGAAGAGACTAACATTTTGCAGGAGACTATGGAAGAAGAAATTGATGACACTGTGAGCACATTGGATGAAAAAGATGAGGAGGAGAGTGAAGAACAAAAGGAGGAAGAACGCATTAGTTACCCGTGCCCACCTTTTGATGAGAGTAACCCATCAACTCATACATTGTTTAATTTCCCTTCATGTTTACCGAAGGATGAATGCTATGGTAATTGTTATGATCACGTTGATTCGTTTGAAATATCCCTTTCTGATGATGCTTGCTATGCTTGTGGCCAAGATGCCAATATAAATTATTCTTATGGAGATGAACTTGCTATAGTTCCTTATGTTAAGAATGAAATTGTTGCTATTGCACCCACACATGATAGTCCTATTATCTTTTTGAATTCTCCAAACTACACTATATCGGAGAAGTTTGCACTTATTAAGGATTATATTGATGGGTTGCCTTTTACCGTTACGCATGATGTTTTTGATGAATATAACATGCATGTGCTTTCTGCTCCTACTTGCAATTATTATGAGAGAGGAACTACATCCCTGCCTCTCTATCTTTCCAATAGGATAAAGTTGCAAGAAACTGCGTATACTATGCATTGGCCTTTACTTGATGTGCATGAATTGTTCTTTTATGACATGTCGATGCATATGAAGAGGGATAGACTTCTTCATTGCTTGATATATGTTACTTTGTGCTCTAAATGCTAAATCATTGTTGATTCAAATTGGCTTTGATATACCTTGGGATCCGGGTGGATTCATTACTTGAGCACTTTATGCCTAGCTTAATGGCTTTAAAGAAAGCGCTGCCAGGGAGACAACCCGGAAGTTTAAAAAAAGAGTCATTTATTTATGTTGAGTGCTTTTATAAAGTTTAAAAACAAAAAAAAATATAGAGGGGAACCTAAAACTTTTCATAAAGAAAAGTGAAAGTAAGAAGGACGAGCACCGTTGAAATGGGGGAGCTCCTTGAACTTTGTTCATGCCCATGGAAACTTTGCAAATCTTGAATTACAGAAACTTTTCAACAAAAATAATTATACCCTTGTACAATTCCATTGTATTATAAAAATAATGTGCCAAGAGTTTCCTTTAGGATGATTAAATTGCTTGTTGGTTTGTGCGGTGCGAAAACAGAATCTTTGGCTGTAGTGCACGATATTACATTTTTTACTCGAACGTCAAACGGTTCTGAAACTTTTTGCATAGTCTTTCTATACAATTTTTTTTATTTTTTAATAAGTTTTTAAGAATATTTAGAGTTAGAAAAGTATGGTGGATGTTCAAATCTTTACAGATTGTCCGGTTTTCACAGATTGTTGTTATAGCTTCATTATTTTCTTATGTTTGAATTCTTGTTGAAGCCTCCTTGACTTGGGGCCATAGAATTGTGATAGCATACAGTGGGTAATGTTTGTTTTTAATTATAAAATAATGTTAGAGCAGTACATGATGAGATTTCATTGATCATATGCACTAACCCCGCTAAAAGTTCGGTTAAGTTTTGTGTGGAGGAAGTGTTCAAAGATCGAGGAGGTCTCGATGTGAGGAGAAGGAGGAGAGGCAAGAGCTCAAGCTTGGGGATGCCCAAGGCACCCCAAGTATATAGTCAAGGAGACGCAAGTGTCTAAGCTTGGGGATTCCCCGGAAGGCATCACATCTTTCTTCAACAAGCATCGGTATGTTTTCGGATTCGTTTCGTTCACATGATATGCGTAAATTCTAGGAGCGTCGTGTGCCTTTTATTTTTATTTTAATAATGCACCATGCTGGTATGAGATAGTCCTTGGCAAATTTGTAGAATCTTCATTGCACTTCACTTATATCTTTTGAGTATGGTTTTATAGAATGCTTCATGTGCTTTACTTATTTCATTTGAAGTTTGGATTGCATCTTTCTCTTCACATAGAAAACCAATGTTCGTAGAATGCTCTCGTGCTTCACTTATATTTGATAGAGCATGATCTTTTGTAGAAAGTATTAAACTCTCATGCTTCACTTATATCTATTTAGAGAGTCAAACGGAATTGGTCAATTGCATGGTTAGTCATAAAATCCTACATAAAACTTATGGATCACTGAATATGATATGTTTGATTCCTTGCAATAGTTTTGCGATATAGAGATGATAATATGTGGGAGGTACTAGTAGATGATTGTGTTTAGTAAGATATTGATGTTAAGGTTTATGATTCCCAAAGCATGCACGTATAGTCTCTCGTTATGCCGGGAAGTTGGAGCACAATTTACCCTTGATTGTCCTATCTTTGTGTGAAGGTCGGGGGCGCGCGATGGTTAAATCCTACCAACCTCCCCCCTAGGAGCATGTGTAGTATTACTTTGCTTCGAGGGCTAATAATTTTTGCAATAAGTATGTGAGTTCTTTATGACTAATGTGAGTCCATTGATTATATGCACTCTCACCCTTTCATAATTGCTAGCCTCTCTTGTGCCGCGCAGCTTTCGCCGGTGCATAAACTTTATTATACCTTCCGCAAAACAGCCACCATACCTACCTATTATGGCATTTCCATAGCCATTCCGAGATATATTGACCTGCACTTCCATCATATAGTTGACTTGAGCATTCATTTTCATATTGCTTTGCATGATCGTAAAAATGCTGGCACGATATTTTCATGGCTTGTCCGTATTTGATATCTTTGCTATGCTAGATCATTTCACATCCTAGTACACTGCCAGAGGCATTCATTTAGAGTCATACTATGTCATAGGTATTGAGTTGTAATTTTATTTCTTTTGAGTTATATGTAAAAGAAGTTTGATGATCATCATTATCCATTATTAGAGCATGTCCCAATGAGGTAAGGATGATGGAGACCATGATTCCCCCACAAGTCAGGATGAGACTCCGGACTTTGAAAATAATAAAAGAGGCCAAAGAAGCCCAAATAAAAAAGAGGCCAAAGAAGCCCAAATAAAAAAGAGGCCAAAGAAGCCCACCAAAAACAAAAAAAATTAAAAAAATAAGAGAAAACAAGAAAAATGAGAGAAAAGAGAGAAGGGGCATTGCCACTATCCTTTACCACACTTGTGCTTCAAAGTAGCACCATGTTTTTCATGTAGAGAGTCTCATATGCTTTTACTTTCATATACTAGTGGGAATGTTTCATAGTAGTTTGATGCATGCCCACTTAGTTTCATATTGAGCTTTCGTACACTTATAGCTTTTAGTGCATCCGTTGCATGGAAATCCCTACTCCTCACATTGATATCGATTGATGGACATCTCCATGGTCCATTAGTTTGCCTAGTTGATGTGAGACTTTCTTCTCTTCTTTTGTCCACTACCACCGCATTCTGTTCCACCTATATTGCTATATCCATGGTTTGCACTCATGTATTGCGTGAGAGTTGAAAATGTTGAAGTGTGTTAAAAAGTATGAAGCAATTGCTTGGCTGACACCGGGGTAGTACATGATTTATACTTTCAGCTGGGAAGACAGCGCATGACAAGACTATATGATTTTGTAGGGATAACATTCTTTAGCATTTGACATTCTGAAAGACATGATTGTTTGTTGGGATGCCCGGGTATTGATGTCTTTATGTCAAATTATAGACTATTGCTTTGAATCATTCATGTCTTAATATTCATGCCATGACTAGATATATGATCAAGTTTATGCTAGATAGCATTCCACATCAAAAATTATCTTTTTTATCATTTACCTACTCCAGGACGAGCAAGAATTAAGCTTGGAGATGCCGATACGTCTCCGTCGTATCTATAATTTTTGATTATTTCATGCCAATTTATACAACTTTCACATGTTTTTGGCAACTATTTATATGACTTATTGGACTAACTTACTGATCCAATGCCAAGTGTCAGTTCCTATTTTTTGCACGTTTTTTATATGGCAGAAAATCCATATGAAACAAAGTCCAAATGCAATAAAATTTTACAGATAATTATTTTGGAATATATGTGCTTTTTGAGAGTTGGAAGCATCGCAAACGGAGGCCCGCACAGCCCAAAAGACACCAGGGCGCGCCAGTGGTCCCTGGCACGTCGTGGTGGGTTGTGCCATCCTCGGACGTTGGTTGGAGCTGTACTTCGGGCGCAAGGAAGCTTATATCTGGAAAAAAATTGTATTAAAATCTCAGCACAATTGGAGTTACAGATCTCTGGGAATATAAGAAACGGTTGTCAGCCAGATCTGGAGAAAGCGAAACAAAAGAGGACAGAGAAATAGATCCAATCTCGGAGGGGCTCTCGCCCCTCCCATGCCATGGAGGCCATGGACCAGAGGGGGAACCCTCCTCCCACCTAGGGAGGAGCCCAAGGAAGAAGAAGAGGGAGGGGGCTCTCTCCCCCTCGCTTCCGTTGGCGACGAAGTGCCACCGGGGAAACTATCGGGACGACGATCTACATCATCAATCTTGCTACCGTCAACACCAACTCTCTCCCCCTCGTTGCAGCGGTGTAACACCTCTTTCCCCCCGCTGTAATCTCTACTTAAACATGGTGCTCAACTCCATATATTATTTCCCAATGATCTATGGTTATCCTATGATGTTTGAGTAGACCCGTTTTGTCCTGTGGGTAAATCATGATCTTGGTTGGTATGATTGTATATGTTATTTTGGTGCTGTCCTACGGTGCCCTCCGTTCTCGCGCAAACGTGAGGGACCCCCACTGTAGGGTGTTGCAATATGTTCATGGTTCGCTTATGGTGGGTTGGGAGAGTGACAGAAACTTAAACCTGAGTAGGGGGGTATGGCGTATCTGAGTAAAGAGGACTTGATACTTAATGCTATGGTTGAGTTTCACAACCTTAATGATCTTTAGTAGTTGCGGATGCTTGCTAGGGGTCCAATCATAAGTGCATATGATCCAAGTAGAGATAGTATGTTAGCTCATGCCTCTCCCTCGTATAAAATTGCAAGAATGATTACTGATAGTTGTTATCGATTACCTAGGGACAAATAACTTTCTTGTTAACAAAATCTATCCACTTTTATTATCTTGCAAAGTACTTCTAGTTTTATTCTTGCAAAGTAGTTCTAGCATCACACAAACAAAATAGTTTCATACATGTTTTTGGTAAAGCAAACGTTAAGTGTGCGTAGAGTTGTATCGGTGGTCGATAGAACTTGAGGGAATATTTGGTCTACCTTTAGGTCCTCGTTGGGTTCGACACTCTTACTTATCGAAAAAGGCTACAAACAATCTCCTATACTTGTGGGTTATCACCTAGTGCTAGTTTCTATTTTTTTCTAGTTTTTGAGTTTCGCAGAAAAGGAATATCAAACGGAGTCCAAATAGAACGAAACTTTACGTGGATTTTTCTTGGACCAGAAGACATCCAGAGGACTTGGAGTACATGCCAGGGGATCTACGAGGCAGCCACAAGGCTGGAGGGCGCTTCATGGGGGGTAGGGCGCACCCCTACCTTGTGGGCCCCTCGTAACCCCCCTGACCTACTTCTTCCGCCTATAAATTCACATATATTTCAGAAACATCCGAACATCCATCGAAACCACTTTTCCGCCACCGTAACCTTCTGTTTCTGGGAGATCCCATCTGGAGGCCTTTTCTGGTACTCTGCCGGAGGGGGATTCGACCACGGAGGGCATATACATCAACCCTATCGCCCTTCCGATGAAGTGTGAGTAGTTTACCACAGACCTACGGGTCCATGGCTAGTATCTATATGGCTTCTTCTATCTCTTTGATTCTCAATACCATGTTTTCCTTGATGTTCTTGGAGATCTATTTGATGTAATATTCTTTTACGGTGTGTTTGCCAAGATCCGATGAATTGTGGATTTATGATCAGATTATCTGTGAATACTATTTGAGTCTCTTCTGAATTCTTATATGTATGATTTGATATTTTAGTAATTCTCTTCGAATTATCGGTTTGGTTTGGCCAACTAGATTGGTATTTATTGCAATAGAAGAAGTGCTTTGCTTTGGGTTCAATCTTACGGTGCTCGATCCAGTGACAATAGGGGACATGACACGTATTGTATTGTTGCCATCGAGGATAACAAGATGGGGTTTTCATCATATTGCTTGAGTTAATTTCACTACATCATGTCATCTTACTTAATGTGTTACTCTGTTCTTATGAAGTTAATACTCTAGATGCGAATCATTTCGGTCGATGTGTGGAGTAATAGTAGTAGATGCAGGCAGGAGTCGGTCTACTTGACACGGACGTGATGCCTATATCCATGATCATTGCCTTAGATATCGTCATAACTTTGCGCTTTTCTATCAATTGCTTGGCAATAATTAGTTCACCCACCGTAATATTTGCTATCATGAGAGAAACCTCTAGTGAAACCTATGGCCCCCAGGTCTATTTTCCATCTTATAAGTTTCAGATCTACTATTTTGCAATCTTTTACTTTCTAATCTATAAACCAAGAATACCAACAATATTTACTTTACAAGTTATCTATCTCTTTGGGTCTCACTTTTGCAAATAAGCGTGAAGGGATTGACAACCCCTTTTTGCGTTGGGTGCAAGTTGTTTGATTATTTGTGCAGGTATTTGGAGATTTGTGCGTAGTCTCCTACTGGATTGATACCTTGGTTCTCAAAAATGAGGGAAATACTCACTCTACTTTGCTGCATCACCCTTTCCTCTTCAAGGGAAAAACCAATGCAAGCTCAAGAGGTAGCAACCCACCACATCTATGATGATACCAGGTTTTGTCACAATTATCATCATAGAAGCGTCATAAGCATGACAGGAAAAAAATCATTCGGGCCAAAATGTCACGGGTGTGTCTTTTTTTTGTAGTGACTATGTTTCTTCATGAACTTAATACACTAGATGGATGCTAGATAGCAGTCGACGTGTGAAGTAATAGTAGTAGATGCAGGCAGGAGTCGGTCTACTAATCTTGGATGTTATGCATATGTAATGATCATTGCCTGGATATTCTATTTTCTCTCAATTGCCCAATAGTAATTTGTTTACCCACCGTGTGCTATTTCTTGAGAGAAGCCACTAGCGAAACCTACGGCCCCTGGGTCTGTTCTTTATCATATTTGCTTTCTGATCTATTATTTACCTTTGAGATCTATTTTTATTTTATTTTATTTTCAGATCAATATTATCAAAAACCCAAAAAATACCTCGCTGGATTTTATTTGCCATTATTCTATTTGCATCTATCAATCTATCTATTGATGGAAATATGCGCTAGAGGCAACAATAAAGTTGTTATTTTTTTATATTTCCTTATTCACGATAAATATTTATTATTCATGCTAGAATTGTATTGACCGGAAACTTAAATACATGTGTGGATACATAAACAAATATCGTGTCCCTAGTAAGCCTCTACTAGAATAGCTCGTTGATCAAATATGGTTAAGGTTTCCTAACCATAGACATGAGTTGTCATTTGAAAACGGGATCACATCATTAGGAGAATGATGTGATGGACAAGACCCATCTGATAGCTTAGCATTTGATCCAACAGTTTATGCTATTGCTCTCTTAATGTCAAATACATATACCTTCGACTATGAGATCATGCAACTCCAGATACCAAAGGAATACCTTGTGTGCAATCAAACGTCACAACATAATTGGGTGATCATAAGGATGCTCTATAGGTATCTTCGGAGGTGTCTACTGAGTTGGCATGGATCAAGATTAGGATTTGTCACTCCGTGTATCTGAGAGGTATCTCTGGGCCCTCTCGATAATACACATCACAAGAAGCTTGCAAGCACATGACTAAGGAGTTAGTTATGAGATGATGTATTACAGAATGAGTAAAGAGACTTGCCGTTAACGAGATTGAACTAGGTATGGAGATACTAACGATCGGATCTCGGGCAAGTAACATACCGACAGACAAAGGGAATTACGTATGTTGTCATAACGGTTCGACTGCTTAAGTTCTTCATAGAATATATCAGAACCGATATGGGCATCCAGGTTCCGCTATTGTTTATTGACCGGAGAAGTGTCTCGGCTTGTCTACATAGTTCTCGAACCCGTAAGGTCTACACGCTTAGCGTTCGTTGACAATATAGTGTTATATGTGTTATGCGATTTGGTGACTAAATGTTGTTCGGCGTCCGAGATAAGATCACGGACATGACGAGGACCTCCGGAATGGTATGTAGGTAAATATTTGTATATATAGGACGATACTATTTGGACACCAAAAGAGTTTCAGGAGGTACCGGGTAGTCATCGGATCATCGGAAGAGTTCCGGGAGGCCCCGGGAGGCCTATGGGATTAATGGGCCAAGGGGAGGCACACACCAGCGCACAAGGGGGCTGGCGCGCCCTCTCCCTGGCCGCCGGCCCTAGAAGAAGGAAAGGGGGGCGCCACCTCCTCCTGTCTTCCCCTCCTTAATCATGGGAGAAAGGAAGGGGTCGCCACCTCCTCCTTCCTTTCCCTTGGCCAAAAGAATGAAGGGGGGCCTAGGTCAGGTGCCCAAGTGGGATCGACCCCACTCGGTGCGCCTCCTGGCTACCTTCCTCTCCCCCCACCTATATATATATATGGGAAGGGGCGCCACACATAGCACAGAATATTGTCTTAGCCGTGTGCAGCGCCCCTCTCCATAGTTTCGTCCCTCGGTCATATTTTCATAGTGCTTTGGCGAAGCCCTATGGAGATAGCTTCACCATCACCATAACCATGCCGTCATGCTGCCAGAACTCATCTACTACTTCGCCCGTCTTACTGGATCAAGAAGGCGGGGACGTCACCGAGCTGAACGTGTGCTAAACGCGAAGGTGCCGCACGTTCGGTACTTGATCGGTTGGATCGCGAAGAAGTTTGACTACATCAATCGCGTTAATAAACGCTTTCGCTTACAGTCTATGAGGGTACATAGACACACTCTCCCCTCTCGTTGATATGCATCTCCTTGGATAGATCTTGCGTGTGGGTAGATTTTTTTTGTTTTCCATGCAACGTTCCCTGAGTATGCAGCATTGCTACAGTTCGTCGTTTCGAGACACCTCGTGATGATCGGGTGTGATAGACTCTACGTTCACATACAACGGGTTTAAGCCAGATTTACACACGCGAAATACTTGGGTTAAACTTGACGAGACTAGCATGTACAGACATGATCTTGGAACACTGGAGACCGAAAGGTCGAACATGAATCATATAGTAGGTATGATCAACATAGAGATGTTCACCATTGATGACTACCCCATCTCAGGTCATGATCGGACATGTTGGCTAGTTGATTTAGATCATGTATCACTTCGAACTTGAGGGATGTTAATTTAAGTGGGAGTTCATTAGTAATTTGATTAATTGAACTTAATTTATCATGAACTTAGTCTTATAGTTTTGCATATCTATGTTGTAGATCAATGGCCCGTGCTACCATTCCCCTGAATTTCAATGTGTTCCTAGAGAAAGCTAAGTTGAAAGATGATGGTAGAAACTACAAGAATTCGGTCCGTAACTTGAGGATTAACCTCATTGTTGCACATAAGAATTATGTCCTTGATGCACCGCTAGGTGACAAACCTGATGCAGGAGTTGATGAAGATGTTATGAATGACTGGCAAGCTCGATCTGATGACTACTCGATAGTTCAGTGTACCATGCTTTACGGCTTAGAACTAAGACTTCAAAGACGTTTTGAATGTCATGGAGCATATGAGATGTTCCAGGAGCTGAAGTTAATATTTCAAGCTAATTCCCGAGTTGAGAGATATGAAGTCTCCAACAAGTTCTATAGCTATAAGATGGAGGAGAATAGTTCTTTCAGTGAACACATACTCATAATGTCTAGGTATCATAACCACTTAAATCAGCTGGGAATTGATCTTCCAGTTGAGAGTGTTATTGACAGAGTTCTTTAAGCACTGCCACCAAGCTACAAAGGCTTTGTGATTAACTATAATATGTAAGGGATCGAGAAACCAATTCCCGAGCTCTTCGCAATGCTGAAATCGGCGGAGGTAGAAATCAAGAAGGAGCATCAAGTGTTGATGGTTAACAAGACCACTAGTTTCAAGAAAAAGGGCAAAGGAAAGAAAGGGAACTTCAATAAGAACGACAAATAGGTTGCCGCTCCCGTGAAGAAACCCAAAGATGGACCTAAGCCTGAAACTGAGTGCTTCTACTGCAAAGGGAGTGGTCACTGGAAGTAGAAGTGCCCCAAGTATTTGGCGGAAAAGAAGGATGGCAAAGTGAACAAAGGTATATTTGATATACATGTTATTGATGTGTTCCTTACTACTGCTCGTAGTAGCACCTGGGTATTTGATATGGTTTCGGTTGCTCATATTTGTAACTCGGAACAGGAGCTACAGATTAAACAAAGATTGGCTAAGGACGAGGTGACAATGCGCGTCTGGAATGGTTCCAAGGTCGATGTGATCACCGTCGGCCCGGTACCTCTACATCTACCTTCAGGATTAGTTTTAGACCTAAATAATTGGTATTAGGTGCCTTCGTTGAGCATGAACATTTTATCTGGATCTTGTTTAATGCAAGATGATTATTCATTTAAGTCAGAGAATAATGGTTGTTCTATTTATATGAGTAATATCTTTCATGGTCATGCACCCTTGAGGAGTGGTATGTTCTTATTGAATCTCGATTGTAGTGATACACACATTCATAATATTGATGCCAAAATATGTAAAGTCGATAATTATAGTGCAACATATTTGTGGCACTATCGTTTAGATCATATTGGTGTAAAGCGCATTAAGAAACTCCATGCGGATGGACTTTTGGAATCACTGGATTATGAATCGTTTGATACTTGTGAACAATGCCTTATGGGCCAGATGACTAAAACACCGTTCTCCGGAACAATGGAGTGAGCTAATGACTTATTGGACATAACACATACCGTCGTATGCGGTCCGATGAGTGTTGATGCTCGCGGTGGGTATTGTTATTTTCTCACCTTCATAGATGATTTAAGTAGGTATGGGTATATCTACTTGATGAAACACAAGTCTGAAGCATTTGAAAAGTTCAAAGAATCTCAGAGTGAAGTAGAGAATCATCGTAACAAGAAAATAAAGTTTGTACTATCTGATCGCTGAGGCGAATATTTGAGTTATGAGTTTGGCATTCATTTAAAACAATATGGAATAGTTTCACAACTCACGCCACCTGGAACACCACAACGTAATAGTGTGTCCGAATATCGTAACCGTACTCTATTGGATATGGTGCATTCCGTGATGTCTCTTACTGATTTGCCTATATCACTTTGGGTTATGCATTAGAGATAGCTAAATTCACGTTAAATAGGGCACTATCTAAATCTATTGAGACAACACCGTATGAACTGTGGTTTGGCAAGAAACCAAAGTTGTCGTTTCTTCAAGTTTGGGGTTGTGATACTTATGTCAAAAGGCTTCAGCCTGATAAGCTCGAACCCAAATCAGAGAAGTGCGTCTTCATAGGATACCCTAAAGAAACGATGTGGAACACCTTCTACCATAGATCTGAAGGCAAGAACTTTGTTGCTAAGAATGGGTCCTTTCTAGAGAAGGAGTTTCTCTCGAAAGAAGTGAGTGGGGGTAAAGAAGAACTTGATGAGGTACTTGTACCTTCTTTCGAATTGGAAAGTAGCTCATCAGAGAAAACCATTCCTGTGATGCCTACACCAACTAGAGAAGAACCTAATGATGATGATCATTAAACTTCGGATCAAGTTACTACTGAACCTCGAAGGTTGACTAGAACACGTACCGCACCAGAGTGGTACGGTACCGCACCAACTAGAGAAGAATGGGTCATTTCAAGACAACGGCGAACCTTTGAATTATGAAGAAGCTATGACGAGCCCAGATTCGGAAAAATGGCTTGAGACCATGAAATCTGAGATAGGGTCCATGTATGAGAACAAAATATGGACTTTGGTGGACTTGCCCGATGATCGGCAAGCCATAGAGAATAAATGGATATTCAAGAGGAAAACAGACGTTGAAGGTAATGTTACTATCTAGAAAGCTCGACTCGTCACAAAAGGTTTTCAACAAGTTCAAGGAGTTGACTACGATGAGACTTTCTCACCGTAGCGATGCTTAAGTCTGTCCAAATCATGTTAGCAATTGCTGCATTTTATGATTATGAATTCTGGCAAATGGATGTCAAAATTGCATTCTTTAATGGATTTCAGAAAGATGAGTTGTATATGATGCAACTAAAAGGTTTTGTCGAAACTAAAGGTGCTAATAAAGTGTGCAAACTCCAGCGATCCATCTATGGACTGGTGCAAGCATCTCGGAGTTGGAATATATGCTTTGATGAAGTGATCAAAGCATATGGTTTTATACAGACTTACGGTGAAGCATGTATTTACAAGAAAGTGTGTGGGAGCTCTGTAGCATTTCTGATATTATATGTGGATGACATATTGTTGATTGGAAATGATACATAATTTGTGGATAGCATAAAAGGATACTTGAATTCGAGTTTTTCAATGAAAGACCTCGATGACGCTGCTTCTATATTGGGCATCAAGATCTTTAGAGATAGATCAAGACACTTAATAGGACTTTCACAAAGCACATACCTTGAGAAAGTTTTGAAGAAGTTCAAAATGGATCAGTCAAAGAAAGGGTTCTTGCCTTTGTTACAAGGTGTGAAATTGAGTCAGACTCAAAGCCCGACCACTGCAGAAGATAGAGAGAAAATGAAAGTCATTCCCTATGCCTCGGCCATAGGTTTTATCATGTATGCAATGTTGTGTACCAGACCTGATGTGTGCCTTACCATAAGTTTGGCAGGGAGGTACCAAAGTAATCCAGGAGTGGATCACTGGACAGCGGTCAAGAACATCCTGAAGTACCTGAAAAGGACAAAGGATATGTTTCTCATTTATGGAGGTGACGAAGAGCTCGTCGTAAAGGGTTGGGTTGATGCTAGCTTCGACAAAGATCTGGATGACTCTAAGACTTAGATCGGATACATATTTATATTGAATGGTGGAGCTGTGAGCTGGTGCAGTCCCAAGCAGAGCATCGTGGCGGGATCTACGTGTGAAGCGGAGTACATAGCTGCTTCAGAAGCAGCACATGGAGTATGGATGAAGGAGTTCATATCCGATCTAGGTGTAATACCTAGAGCATCGAGTCCAATGACAACCTTTTGTGACAACACTGGAGCAATTCCCTTGGAAAAGGAATCCAGGTTTCACAAGAGAACAAAACACATCAAGAGACGCTTCAATTCTATTCATGAAAAGGTAAAGGATGGAGACATAGAAATTTGCAAAGTACGTATGGATCTGAATGTGGCAGACCCGTTGACTATGCCTCTTCCCTGGGTGAAACATGATCAGCACCAAGACTCCATGGGTGTTAGATTCATTACAATGTAATCCAGATTATTGACTCTAGTGCAAGTGGAACACTGATGGAAATATGCCCTAGAGGCAATAATAAAGTTGTTATTATTTTGTATTTCCTTATTCATGATAAAGGTTTATTATTCATGCTAGAATTGTATTGACCGGAAACTTAAATACATGTGTGAATACATAAACAAATATCATGTCCCTAGTAAGCCTCTACTAGACTAGCTCGTTGATCAAAGATTGTTAAGGTTTCCTAACCATAGAAATGACTTGTCATTTGATAATAAGATCACATGATTAGGAGAATGATGTGATGGACAATACCCATCCGTTGGCTTAGCATTTGATCGTACAGTTTATTGCTATTGCTTTCTTAATGTCAAATACATATTCCTTCGACTATGAGATCATGCAATTCCCGAATACCGGAGGAATACCTTGTGTGCTATCAAACGTCACAACGTAACTGGGTGATCATAAAGATGCTCTACAGGTATCTCTGAAGGTTCTGCTGAGATGGCATGGATTAAGATTAGGATTTGTCACTTCGTGTATGGGAGATGTATCTATGGGCCCTCTCGGTAATACACATCACAAGAAGCTTGCAAGCAAATGACGAAGGAGTTAGTTGTGAGATGATGTATTACAGAACGAGTAAAGAGACTTGACGTTAACAATATTGAGCTAGGTATGGAGATACCGTCGATCGGATCTCGCGCAAGTAACATATCGACGGACAAAGGGAATTACGTATGTTGTCATAACGGTTGGATCGATAAAGATCTTCATAGAATATGTAGGAACCAATATGGGCATCCAGGTTCCGCTATTGTTTGTTGATCGGAGAAGTGTCTCGGTCATGTCTACATAGTTCTCAAACCCGTAGGGTCCGCACGCTTAACGCTCATTGACGATATAGTGTTATACGTGTTATGCGATTTGGTGACCGAATGTTGTTCAGAGTCCCAGATAAGATCACCGACATGACGAGGAGGTCCTAAATGGTCCGGAGGTAAATATTGATATATAGGAAGATACTATTTGGACACCATAGGTGTTTCGGGCGGTACCGGGTAGTCATCGGATCACCGGAAGGGTTTCGGGAGGCCCCGGGGGGTCTATGGGCTTACTGGGCCAAGGGGAGGCACACACCAGCCCACAATGGGTCAATCGCATCCTCTCCTTGGCCGCCGGCCCTAGAAGAAGGAAAGGGGGAGCTGAAGGAAATATGTCCTAGAGGCAATAATAAAGTTGTTATATCATATTTCCTTATATCATGATAAATGTTTATTATTCATGCTATAATTTTATTAACTGGAAACTTGATACATGTGTGGATACATAGACAAAACACTGTGTCCCTAGTAAGCCTCTACTAGACTAGCTTGTTAATCAAAGATGGTTAAGTTTCCTAACCATAGACATGTGTTGTCATTTGATGAACGGGATCACATCATTAGGAGAATGATGTGATGGACAAGACCCATCAGTAGCTTAGCATAATGATCGTTCAGTTTTATTGCTATTGCTTTCTTCATGTCAAATGCATATTCCTCCGACTATGAGTTTACGCAACTCCCGAATACCGGAGGAATGCCTTGTGTGCTATCAAACATCACAACGTAAATGGGTGATTATAAAGATGCTCTACATGTATCTCCGAAGGTGTCGTGGAATTGTCACGTCACATGTCCTACTGTAAGGACTTAGTCTTGGAGACATCATAACTAGGTTAGCTTGAAGGGGTTAATCGGGACAAAGGACATAGAGAGTTTATACTGGTTTGGCCCCTCACAACGAGGTAAAGGTTTACTCCAGTTTAGGGTTGAATTGCTTGGATTCGATTACCAGGGAGCGAATACGCTTCACCTAGTCCTCGATCTCTTTGTTTCTTGCCCCTAATCGCCGTCGGGTCACCCCTTTATATACACAGGTTAATGCCCGACGGCTTACAGAGTCCCAGCCGGCTCATACACAATGTGATCCGGCTCAGTGACTTAATCACGCTTGCCTTACAATACAAGTCATAACTATGGCAGTTCATCCTGTTCGGCCTTAAGTCGCCTCTGGGTCTTGGGCCATCTATAGGCTTGCTACCCACCATATTCATAGTTAAGTTGCCAGTGGTATAACCCAGCCCCTCCTGGGCGGTTCATACCCAGTAGTTATATCCCCAACATTAGACCCCAGGTTGATTTGAACTTGTTCACATCAATCTTCCATACCGGACTTGTCAAAATCTAGCATCACCTGATCAAATTTGTTGTAACCCGCCATGACGTCAGCTCACAGAATCTTCTTAACCCGCCATGACGTCATTTCGCATTAATTTTGAACAAGGCCCAGAACATCTTAACTGATCCTTATCTTAATAATCATCCCGAAATCGAGGCGTCCATATAGCCACCTGATGATTTCAGCCTCCTCGATTCCCACAAATGCCATGTATCCACCCTCTAATAAATAGGTACGGGGGGTCTTGTCGGATTTAGGGCTCCGCTAAACCCAAGAAGTTCGAACACAGGGGCGTGAACGAAGATCTCTCCCACTCACGTCTACCTAGCATCTCGCTCTCGTCTTGGTGAAGGGATTCAAGCAAACAACAGACACTGTACGCAAGAGTTTACCCAGGTTCGGGCCACCGTGTGGTGTAAGACCCTACTTCCTGCTTTGGTGGATTAGCCTCGGGAGAACTGGAATACGAACTAGTGTAGTGTTTCCTGAGCTCAGGAGGGTCAGGAGGCAAGTGTTCTTGCTCCTTGCGGGGTGGCAGAGTGTATGGATCTGCTCTACTTCGTAAGGCTTAAGTCGACTTGTCCCCCATAGTGGAGGTCCTAGCTACTTATATAGGCGGCCAGGGTCCTCTTCCCCCGAAATGTTTAGGCGGGAAGGGATCCCACAACGGCCATTTTTGAGCGGGAACACAAGGACGCTCCTATCCTGACAAAAGCGGTCTTCGCCTGCAAAAGGATCAGGCGGTGACGCGGTGGTGGGCTCGATGATGACATCCTCCTTATCGTCCTTGCGGTCTTCAGTCTTGTTGCACCAAAGGGGAAACCTTTGTCCCGCTCCTCGGGAACCCGCGGCTGCATTGTCCCCTTTGCACCGAAATGGCAACTACGCCGCTGGCGGACGCTAGCACCCGCTGGCGCTGTGCGTCACTGCTGACATCACTGCCTCCTCCTGAGGCAAGCTTGGCCTTGGATTCTCCGCCCCTCCGGAGCACCTTGCCGAGGCCGCTCCTGAGGGGGTCTTGACGTCGTTCTCCTCACGAGGGTCTTGGATAGCTGGTCGATCAGCTGGGCCGTACCAGGCCACTTGTAGGAGCGCGTCACGGCCCGTAGACACGCAAGTCTGGGTACCCTGGTTCCCAGGACGCCGATAGTAGCCCCCGGGCCCAAGGCGCGCGCGGAGTTGGCTTCGGGTCGAAGCCTCAGTCGAGGACGAAGCGCCGCGGGCCCCAAAAGGCTGCGGGGCAGGCCGGCACGTGACGGTTGGATGGGACGTGGGTGACTCTGGTTCTCACGCAGTCTTGGCAATCATGCGACTTGACAACTCCTTGGCGCAGGCGGCGGGGCCATTATGGCCACGCGCGAGTGGCCGCCGGTTCATCTTCTTGGTCTATAAACAGGGGGTGAGGCACCACGCCTCTCACTCGACTGTTGCATACCAGTCCTTGCTGCTTCCACTACTCCAAGGGCTTCCATGGCACCGATTCGTAGGTTCTCGACCGCGGAGAAGGGGAAGAGCCCGATGGTAGAGCCTGAGCGGCTCCCCCCGAAGAAGAGGCGCCATAGTTCTCCGAGTGCGTCTCTGAGGCCGTCGGACGCCCGCACATGGTGCACGCGGGCGCCGCCAGGATTCCCGCTTCCCTTGTATGCTCCAGCGGAAGGCGGACGGAGCGGGGACGGCGACAGGGGTGGCGCCATCAGTCGCCCGGAAAGACGGGCGACTCCTCGCGCCCTGCTGCCGTCCCATTCTGAGGATGATGCCCACGAGTTCATCGTGTGGGCGGGGCCCCCTCCGCATTCATGGATTCTTCTTCCTCTGTTCCTGAGGGAGGTGCTCCCAGCTCGCGGCCGGGTGACGATGCAACTGAGGCACGAGGGGTGTCGCCTTCCTCCTTCGTATGCCGACGCGGAGGTGATCTCCTCTGGCCAGGTCTTCATGACCTGGGGTTGGGGTGTGGTGCGCCGCGCTTGTGCCCCCGCCGGGAGGCACATTCTTCATTTCGCGCTGGATAGGATGGGCACGATGACCTTCAAAGTCTTCGAGGCGGACGGCCGCCGGTTGTCGTGTGGCGCGGGGAACGGGCTCGCCGACGACCATTCATCGTGTTGTCAGGGCAGCGAGGCGCTCGCCATTGGTTGCGCCTCTGACTCTTCTGGTAGCAGTTACGCTACCCCTGAGACGGCCTCGAGCTCCGACAAGAGCTACGAGCCGCCAAGTCGCAGCTCCTATCGCCGGAGGGAAACGGTGTCCTCCCGGCGCCGTTGTTGTTGAAGGAGTTCAAGCCGCATTCCTCAAGAGCGACCTCCTTAGCTTAGTTCCTGCGCGACATCATGGAAGGCTCGTGAAGGCATGTAGATTCTCGTAATACTTTCCTTATTGCCTGGCGTTATAAACTTATGTCCTTCATGAGACCCTTTGTTAAAGCATGACGTTCCCTTCCTTGTGTCCCCGCGGTAGTTTAGGGCCCTACGCCTGCGAGACCTGCTCGCCAGACGAGCCTCAGCCTGTGCTGGTATGCCAGGTCGCGATGCCGTGGTCAAGGCCAGGAGGTGAGTGATCCAGGGTCCGGTAAGAGCCCCCAAGGCACGATGCTCGGGAGGTCCCTCCTGGCGTGCAGGAAACCGCCCACCGGTCCGTCGGGAAGGGTTTTCGTGCTTCAGCGGATTCGCGATTATAGTGGATGGAGGTGTAGGTACGCGAGTAGATGCAGCGTTGAAAACTTATCTTAGCGATCCCCTACGGTCAGGTGGTGGTGGCACTTGATTTTCTATTTCCCTTCCTTCGAGGCGAGGTTTTGTGTCCAGCTGTCTTCACGAGGAGGTGACGATGGTCGCTCCGAGGCCCTGGGGGCAAGGGTCCCGAAACTGACAGAGGCGCTCCTCCAGGCCGCTACTATCGCAGCCGAAGAGGAGGAGGCTAGGGATGACGTGCTTGGTAATGCCTAATATGTTCCTCTCCAGAGAGAGAAGTACGAGTGCCTCGGGGAGGCGTAAGAACTTTGTTTGAATTTGAAAAACTTGTTATTATTGTAATAGCTAGATGATTTCCATGCTTGCTTCCTTTCATGTTTGCTTGGGTGCTCTGCGTAGGCAGGGCCCAACCCCGCGCATACCTCGGTCGCCATTGAGCCCTCCGGATGACCGGGGTTATCGTAATAACTAGACTCAAGGGATAACGGGCTATGTGGCTAGTGAGGCCACTGGGTCGCGATGCCCAGGGGTCCCCCTTGACGTTCAAGCGATCCCGTTTGCTTTCTGTGTCGGCAGGGCCCAACCCCGCGCATACCTCGATCGCCATTGAGCCCTCCGGGTGACCGGAGTTATCGTCATAACTAGACTCAAGGGATGAGGGGCTGCGTGGCTAGTTAGGCCCCTGGGTCACGATGCCCAGGGGTCCCCTTTGATGTGCGAACGGCTCTCATGAAGGAGAACGAGCACCTTACCTTGCCCACGAGCCTTCGCCTGGGATGGGGGCGCGAGAAGGCCAGGTGTTTGGGCACCTGGTAGGGTGCCGTCTGCCAGGCATGGCCTGAGCATAGCCCCCGTGCCTAGCCCCTCCTCGCGACACCCATCCAAGGAGAAGCTGTGAGCGTCGTGAGCTGAAAAGCTCCCTGAGGTTGGTGGGACCGATGGGGGCCGCCCTCAGTTGTTTATAACTAGCGCGGATCATAGAGCTACCAAACTTGCACGGAGAGTGGGCATAACCGCGCATCGGTCGTACCGGCCAGCGCGGAGCTTGGTGCTTCCACTGGTCGGTGGGCATAACCGCTCCTCGGTTCGATCTGCCAGCGCGGAGCTTGGTACTTCCACTGGACCGTGGGAGGGAGCCTCCCACCGGGAGAGACTCCAGGGCGTGTACAGCCCCGTCCTGACACATGGCTTGAACGGTCGGACAGCCAAGGTGTATATGGGCCCTCCTCAGGACGAGCTGAATGACTCTGAGGAAGTTCTCGTGAGCTTACACATCACTCACGAGACCCTACCCTGAGGCGGGTTGCGCCTGAGTCTTCTTCTGCAAAATGTGAAAAGAGAGGTGTTGTGTCGACCTGCGCCGAGTGTATCTCTAGAGGGTATCGCATGAGAAGGCCGTAGCACCAGCAACCCGAGAAGGTGACGCCACGGGAATGGCTCGTGAGACAGAGCTCAGCCCCTGGATTTGTCGATGCTGCAGGGACGGACCCGAGCACAGACGTCGTGCCCAGTCTTCTCATGCAACGATCCAAAAGAAAAACAACCGGCGCGCGATTCCCGCGTGAGCGAGGCACCTGCCACGGGACCCTACTTACCCATCCGCGATTAGCCCATGCGAGAACAACGCACCAAGGACCATGGGAGGTGATGTCACGGGAATGGCTCGCCCTTGGGTTTAGCGACGCTGCAGGGACGGACCCGAGCACAGACGTCGTGCCAGTCCTTAATAATGGGGCGGTCGCGAGTGGGCTCACAAGGGCTCATGACCTTAGTGGCGGTGAGGACGCCAAGCATGCAGATAATGTAAATGGAAAGAAACTACTAGCCTTGATCATGCAAAAAGGGAGACAACTGCGGGGGAACAGGCCCCATCAGTCCGAGGATGATGCAGCCCGAGGGGTGCCCTTGATTGGATACCTAAAGAGTCACCTGATACTTGTCGCAGAAGAGTTAGGGTAGCTGAAGACGTCAGCCATGCGGCGCTCCAGAGGATCATCGGGCTCCTAAGGCCCAGGGGCTCCGGAGGCTCTCAGTGGTCGCACGGGTCCGGCTCCTCCTTCGCCCGGACCGCCTGCCACTGAGCCTTCCGAGCCCCCAAGGCCTGCTACGCGAGATACTGGAACATGGCAGCCGCGTTGCGGAAGCCGAAGAGTGTGCGGACGTAGCTGCATAGGAGGGCCATCCTTCGGCCGACCGCCGTCGGCCAGAAGGGCTCCTGAGAAGCGGCTCAGTTGAGACCCGCGATGTCAACGCAGGCGCGGAAGCGGTCGCTCGGGCTGCGAGCAGGTGAACTTGGGGTTGTGCGGTTACGCCCACCGCGGATGAGTCTTGCGTACTGAAGTTCCTCGATAACTTGGTTGATGAAGTCCTGAGCCCCCAGCGATGAGCGGTTCACGCTGGGCTCACAAAAACGTGCATCAAGACATGCTTGCAGGTGGTGCCCGAACACCTCCCTCGAGACGCCGGTCAGTCCGGAGGCACACCAGAGGAGAGCCCCCGAGCCCGTCACGAGAGGGGCGTCGGGCGCGCGCCCCTATGCGAGGGTGGAGGGCGCCTCTTTAGCAGGCGCGAGTCCTGATGCCGGGCTGTCAGGAGCCCCTGCGTCCTGAGGTCCATTGACGAGCAGGTTCTTCTTCTTCTTGGGGGCGGTCTGCAGGGCGAGGACGGCTCCATCCTCGTCGGAGCATTCGACCGCCGTGGTCTGGTAGGCGCGCTCCAGGGAACGCACCGCTTCCTTCTCGTCGGAGGCGATCGTGATGACTCTGCCACTCCCCGGCATCTTGAGGACGTTGTAGCCGTGATGGGTCGCCGCCATGAACTTGGCGAGAGCAGGGTACCCTAGGATGGCGTTGTACGGGAGGTGGATGTTGGCGACGTCGAAGTCGATGAGCTCGGTGTGGTAGTTGTCGCGGTCCCCAAAGGTGACAGGGAGGCGGACCTACCCCATCGGGAGTGTGGAGCCATCCGTGACTCCGTAGAATGGCTTGGTCGGGTGGAGCTGATCATAGGGAACCTGGAGCGTCTCAAAGGTCTGGACAGAGAGGACATTGAGTCCCGCTCCGTCGTCGATGAGGGTCTTGGTCATGAGGGTGTTGCTGATGGTTGGGGTGCAGAGCATCGGGAGGGCCCCTAGGGCCGCAGTGCACTTGAGCTGGTCCTTGGGGTCGAAGACGATGACTTGCTTGGTCCACCTGAGGTTGCGCGTGGCGTCAGGCCTGGGAAGCACCGCGTTCACCTCACGGGAAAACTGCTTGAAGATGCGACGGGAAGCCAGAGCATGGGCTCCTCCCAAGATGCATGCAACTGAACGCGGCTCCTGGAAGCCCCCTGCTCCGTCTGCCTAGCGATCGTCGTCATTCCTTCTTGGCGGTGGTGGCAGTGGAGGCAGGCCTCCATTGCCCTGAGGGCGACCCTCACGAGGCTGGTCGCGCCAGGGGGCGTCACGAGGCTGCTCCTGCCAGTGGTCTTCACGAGGCTGTTCGCGCCACCCATGGCATGAGTTCCTACCGTCCCAACGTCCTCCTCCTCGGCCTCCTCCACGGCCATAGCCGTGGTTGTCGCGCTTAGGGCGCTGCCCGACGCACCCGCCGCGCATCGCCCTGAGCTCCTGGCAGTCGTTAGTGTTGTGGCTGTGGACGTTGTGGAAGACGCAGTATGGTCGGTTGTCTCTGGGGAGCTCATCGTAGCCGCAACCACGCTTCACTTCTGGCTCCGCAGCCAGCACGGCGGGTCCCTTGCGCTTTGATTCCTTGGCCTTGGTCTTCTTGTCGTCCGCCTCTGCCTCAGGCAGCTCCTGGAGGGAGAGGCTTCCTTTTTCCGCCCTTGCGCACTTTGCCGCGAGCTTGAACATATCGAGGGCTGTGCACAGGTCCTCGTGAATGGCGAGCTCCTCCCTCATCTTGATGTCGCGGACGCCGTCAGAGAACGCCGAGATGATGGCCTCATCCGAGACGCTTGGGATTCGGAGGCGCATGGTGTTCAAGCGTTGGATGTACTTTTGCAGTGTCTCTCCCGGCTGTTGCCTCATGTGGCGCAGATCAGCAGCTGTCGGGGCTCTGTCGCGGGTGCCTTGGAAGTTGGCAACGAAACGCTCGCGAAGCTCTTCCCAGGAGGAGATGGATCCCACGGGGAGGTTGAGGAGCCAGGATCATGCGCCATCTTTGAGAGCCATGGGGAACCAGTTCGCCATGACTTGCTCGGTGCCGTTGGACGCCTTGATGCTCAGCTCGTAGAGTTGGAAGAACTCCGTGGGGTCGGTGGTGCCGTCGTAGCGCAGAGGCAGGTCCGGCTTGAACTTGCCGGGCCAGACGAGGCGCTGTATCTCAGGAGCTAGGGCGCGACACCCAGCCACGCTCATGATTGCAGGCGCCCCATGCGCCTGTGGCGCTGGTTCTTGTGGTGCTGGCGCCACCACCTCCTGTGGCACGCGGTCTTGGCACTGCAGGCTAGGAGGCCCGTGAGCCCCTGCATGGGGATGCGGAATCACCTGGCAGCTCTCCTCATCGCACGCATGGTCTCTGTGGGGTTGCTCACGTCGAGGAGCCTTACGCTGGACCTCCTAGCCGGTGTCGTGGTGTGGAGGCGCAGCCGGGACTCCGTGGCCTTCGTTCCCCGCCGGAGGCGACGGAGGACGTGAGGAGTGCGTTGATGCAGGTGCTTCTCCAGCGGTGTTGACGAGCTCGGTGATGCGATGGAGCCACTCATCGTAGAGGTCATCTGCCGGGCGGTAGCGCAAGAGCTCCCGCGCCATCAGCAGCACAGGCTGCTGGGAGACCGGCCCGCGGCGGGCCAACGAGGACGATGCCACAACCGGTGAGGGTGAAGGTGTCGTCGTGCGGCCATCTCGCCGCACGGACGATGGCAGCGACGAGTCCTGCTGCTCGTCAACGGCCAGGTCGGTGGTAGCATTGGCGACCGGCGAGTTGGGGCGGAGCGGTGTGCAATTGCCAGCGGGCGCCGTCTGAGCGATGTTCGTGGTGCGGAGGGTGGCGGGAGCTCGGTGTGTGTCCACCATGGCTGTGGAGCGGAGTTGACGACAAGAACGCAATGAGGTCGTCGGAGAGGCGAGATTTCGACACGCCCCCTACTCGACGCGCCAAATGTCGGATTTAGGGCTCCACTAAACCCAAGAAGTTCTAACTCAGGGGCGTGAACGAAGATCTCTCCCACTCACGTCTACCTAGCGTCTCGCTCTCGTCTTGGTGAAGGGATTCAAGCAAACAACAGACAGTGTACGCAAGAGTTTACCCAGGTTCGGGCCACCGTGTGGTGTAAGACCCTACTTCCTGCCTTGGTGGATTAACCTCGGGAGGGCTGGAATACGAACTAGTATAGTGGTTCCTGAGCTCAGGAGGTGAGCTCAGGAGGGTCAGGAGGCAAGTGTTCTTGCTCCTTGCGGGGTGGCAGAGTGTATGGATCTGCTCTACTTGGCTAGGCTTGGTTCGACGTCCCCCATAGTGGAGGTCCTAGATACTTATATAGGCGGCCACGGTCCTCTTCCCTCGAAATGTTTAGGCGGGAAGGGATCCCACAATGGCCATTTTTGAGCGGGAACACAAGGACGTACCTATCCTGACAAAAGCGGCCTTCGCCTGCAAAAGGATCAGGCGGTGACGCGGTGGTGGGCTCGACGATGACATCCTCCTTATCGTCCTTGCGGTCTTCGGTCATGTTGCACCAAAGGGGAAACCTTTGTCCCGCTCCTCAGGAACCCGCGGTTGCGCTGTCCCCTTTGCACCGAAATGGCAACTGCGCCGTTGGCGGACGCTGGCACCCGCTGACGCGGTGTGTCACTACAGACATCAATGCCTCCTCCTGAGGCAAGCTTGGCCTTCGATTCTCCGCCCCTCTGGAGCACCTTGCCGAGGCCGCTCCTGAGGGAGTCTTGATGTCGTTCTCCTCGCGATGCTTAGCCCCCTCGCGAGGGTCTTGGATAGCTGGTCGATCAGCTGGGCCGTACCAGGCCGCTTGTAGGAGCGTGTCGCGGCCCGCAAACAGGCAAGTCTGGGTACCCTGGTTCCTAGGACACCGACAGGTCTTTATCATTTCCCCCCTTGCCTCCTTGTCTTCTTCCTCTCGTATCTCTTATGTCGCACGAGCTCCGCCACCGCGACCTCCAGCCGCTGCATCAACTTGACCAGACCAGAGAATTCCGGTGCGCCATCGCTGTTCCTCATCGTCTGTAAGTGCTCCTCTCGTTGTACCTCAGATTTGCATTAGGGTTTCATCTGTTCGTCGGTGTTCTTCTTCGCTCTTCATTGTTTCAGTCAACCCTCATAGCTTTTGATCTGAATAGGCCGTGAACCTTGTGCGGTAGTAGTTTAGCACTCCTTTTTATCATCAGAATAGCATCTCTTCATAGAAGATCTCATCAGAGCACCCAAACTTTTCTGATGCCGCAATCTTAGGTTTAGAATTTACTATCCTTTCTAAACTGTTGTAGATCCAAAATTATATCTCCAGCTTGTGAAATCTGTTTGTCCAATACTTAGCAAAATTGCTACTCGCTAAACTTGAAGTACCATAACTGCTATGGTGGTTTATACCGTAAACCATGATTCACCATATAGCACTAGACCTCGTTTATACCGCCATCATATGTTTCATAATTTGCATGACTCGGCAATACGTCTTCGGTTTAATCATGCTTGCTTATTCATCCTCATAATCAAGCTCTGCATAATACACTTAATTTTTAAACTCTGTCTAGCTTATCAGCAGAATCCTTAACCCGGTGGGTACCATTAGCCCTCTTTTAAGCCGCCAATATGGATATATGTGTACTTCATTGTTCCTTTTCCGGCTCAACACGCCAGCCGTTTGTAGCATTTTGTTTTTGAATCACTGGTCTGACAGCGTAATTTTAATCCGGCAATCGTTTCCTTTGTAGTCCAAAATGTCTAAAGCAAAAAACCGTCACTTCTTGCAACTGGGTTGTTTCTCGGGTCACCGAGGAAATGCTGAATGAATATGTTCAAACCGCCGTTTTAGCTAAAAAAGATGTCATCCAATGGAGAGTCCCAGGCACAGAAACTCCTCCTCAGCCCAAGGAAGGTGAGGTCAATGTTTTTACTGATCATATGAACCGAGGGTTCAGCCCTCCCGGCTCTAAATTCTTCCATGATGTGCTACACTTTTTCAAGCTCCATCCTCGAGATATTGGGCCCAATTTTGTCTCAAATACTTGCAATTTCCAAGTGTTCTGCGAAGCATATCTTCAACAGGAGCCCACAGTGGAACTGTTCAGGAAATTTTATTACTTAAACCGACAGAATAAGTTCACTGATGGGCCCAGCCTAGAGTTAGGCGGCATTTCTATTCAGCGATGGAAAGAAACCACCTTCCTAGCTGCCATGCTGCCCAGTCATCCCAAAGACTAGAACCAGACTTGGTTTTACTGCCAAGACACTTCTCCAGAAAGGGAAATCCTCTACCGGGTTATCGCACCAGCCGGCTTAGCAACAGACACCATCTTCCAGACCACATCAGCACAGCGGAACAGAAAAAATATATGCTAGTTTTTTCAAAACTCCGAGCCTTTATGGCTAACGGCTTATCCGGAGTTGATCTAGTTCGGTGCTGGGTCGCCTAGAGAATTATGCCCTTAAGTCGCCGCCACGGCTTAATGTGCGAGTATACCGGCGATTTAAAAGATCCTCAACGCCACTGCCAGATCCGATTGACTAATGAAGATATCAATAAGATGACCAAGACATTGCTGAATGAAACCTTGGAAACTTGTAGCCAAATGGGATTTGCTCCGTTTTACACCCACAACCAACCTCCAGTTGTAAGTGCCTTTAATCAACCTCCGGTTTAATCATTAATTCCATAAGTCATTTTCTCAACCACATGTAACTATTTGCTGGCTGACTCGTCCTTCTGGACCAAGAAACTTCAGGAAAAAACAGTCAAGAAGTCTAGGGCCAAGTCGAAAGTTCCCAAGAAGCCTGCTAAGAAGAAAACAAATACTTCAGAGCTTTTTGACTTGGATGATAATGAGTCGGAGGTAGATCTTGACTCCCTTGGCTCCTTTTTCATTCATCTTATTGAATCAGATCATTATCAGGATGATGCAGAGGCCAGTCATACTGATGGTGAAGAGGTAATTGTCCTTTCCTCCGGCTCAGAATCTTTGCCAGGACCGAAAGTCTGTCAAGTGTGCCGGAAAGTAAGGTTTTATCACCCTTTAGCTTACTTGGATCCCAACTTTATTTTGAAAAAGCAGCAGCATGAAACTCGCCGCACAACCCGGAACAGCGGCGGTGGGATTCTCTCCTCCAGCCTGCCAAATACGTCAGTTCATCGCAAACGCCAAGCTAAGGTTTCTCAAATTTCCAACTTAGATTTTCCAAAGGTGAGTCTTATTCGACAATCTCTTAACCCTTCTGATTCAAAACCTCTCATTCTTCATCTAGTGATTCCATTGGAACCCAAGTTCCTCTATTCAAGACTGTTCCTAGGAGAGAACACTTAAGCTTGGTTGTTTTAATACCTTACTCAATTGGTATACTGAGCTCATCATGCACTGTTCTCTTCAGGGCTATGGCTAAACCCATCAAGAAGCTGAAAGTGAATAAGCCGGCAGAAGATCCCAAGGTCGCTAAATCGGAGACATAGATCATGTTTGAGCCTTTGCGCCAGACTTCTGAAGCAGCCATGGATGATCCACCACCAGAAGAGCGCAACGTCATCATGGACGCCATGAATGTTGACCCGGAGCCTGCTAAGCCACCCAGGCCTGCTCAACCAGCTCATGAAATTGAAGATGTCCTGGTTACTGGGACGGCTTATATATCCCCAGGCAATCCCACTGTCTTAGCCAAGCAGAGCGCCAAAGAAGAAATTCTGGCTGTTGATAAAGGCAAGTGGAAGCTGGACTTGGAAAAGCAATGCCCAGTTCAATGCTCAGGAGATTCATTCCAGCTACTTAAACCACCTTCACACCAGCCGTGACTTTGAGGATGGCTTGGTCAATCTCATGAAGGAGTGCTTTGAGGTAAGCCATGCAATCTTCTCCATATAAATATCTTCATACCAGCCGCCAAGTCAACTAAATATGATAGAATTGAATATACTTTAGACTTTAGATAGCTTTTGTGATATCATGGCATATTGTAGCTGTCGATTCAAAACGGGTAGCCTCCAAGGGCCGGCTTAAAATGTAAATCTAAGACGGGACTTCCAATCGTAATTTGAACTTTGCATATGTAGCCCCCAAGGGCTGGCTTAAACTGATAAGTTAAGCTGGGACTTCACATAGTAATGTTCAATTGTGCACCCATAGCCCCAAAGGGCCGGCTTAAACTAATAAGTTAAGCTGGGACTTATCACCATAATTATGAATAAAACTTCTAACTTGTATCCCCCATGAGCCGTTTGTAGCTGAAAAACTTTAGGTGGGTCATTGAAAAGTTGCCTTGAAAAAAAGAGCAATGTAAATTAGCCCCCAAGTGCCAAGTAAAATACTTGTATTATGCTTGGGACTTCAAATAAGATCATCATCACAACCTCATATAGTTGCTTAATCTCTTTGTCTCACAGGCTGAATTAAGCATGAAGGACTCCCAAGTAGTGGATCTGCAACAGAACCTCCAGACTTAGCAATCTGAGATTTCCAAGGCCAAATCACAACCGAGAACCACTTTGGAGAATATTGATACATCTCCAATGTATCTATAATTTTTTATTGTTCCATGCTATTATTTATGATGTTTTGGATGTTTAATGGGCTTTGTTATGCACTTTTATATTATTTTCGGGACTAACCTATTAGCCCAAAAGCCCAGTCCAGATAGATGTGTTTTGCCTATTTCCGGGTTTTACAGAAAAGGAGTATCAAACGGAGTCCAAACGAATGAAACTTCGGGAGAGATATTTTTGGAACAAATATGCACGGGAGACTTGAGAACCATGGAATAGGGCATACGTGGCGTCCACGAGGGTGGGGGCGCGCCCCCCCTATAGGGCGCGCCCCCTGCCTCATGGGCCCCATGTTTGGCTCCCGGTTCCCTCCTTCTTCCTATATATATCTACGAGCCCTGAAACCATCAGAACAACAGAGAAAACCCTAGTTCCACCGCCACAACCTTCTGTTCCCGTGAGATCCCATCTTGGGGCCTGTTCCGGAGCTCCGTCGGAGGGGGGATCTACCATGGAGTGCTTCTACATCATCATCATCACCTCACCATGAGTTGTGAGTAGTTTACCACAGACCTTCGCGTCCATAGCTAGTATCTAGATGGCTTCTTCTCTCTCTCTCTCTGGATCTCAATACCAAGTTCTCCTCGGTCTTCGAGGAGATCTATTCGATGTAATCTCTTTTTGCGGTGTGTTTGTCGAGATCCGATGAATTGTGGGTTTATGATCAAGATTATCTTTGAGAAATATTTGGTTCTTCTCTGAACTCTTTATGTATGATTATAATATCCTTGCAAGTCTCTTGGAATTATTGGTTTGGTCTGGCCTACTAGATCTATAGTTCTTGCAATGGGAGAAGTGCTTGGCTTTGGGTTCAATCTTGCAGTGTCCTTTCCCAATGACAGTAGGGGCAGCAAGGCACGTATTGTATTGTTGCCATCGAGGATAAAAAGATGGGGTTTATCCCTCTACATCATGTCATCTTGCTTAAGGCGTTACTCTGTTATTATGAACTTAATACTCTACATGCATGCTGGATAGCGGTCGATGTGTGGAGTAATAGTAGTAGATGCAGAATTGTTTTACTTGTCTCGGACGTGATGCCTATATATAATGATCATGCCTAGATAGTCTCATAATTATTCGCTTTTCTATCAATTGCTTGACAGTAATTTGTTTACTCGCCGTAGAATATCGCTATCATGAGATAAGACACTAGAGAAAACTATGGCCCCCGGGTCTATTCTCAACAATATCAATCTAGAATCTACTTTACTTTTCCGCTTTTACTTTCTACACTTATATGCAAAAATACCAAAAATATCAAACTATTATCTCTATCAGATCTCACTTTCGTAAGTGACCGTAAAGGGATTGACAACCCCTTATCGCGTTGACTGTGAAGTTCTTATTTGTTTGTGCAGGTGCGAGGGCCTTGCACGTGGTCTCCTACTGGATTGATACCTTGGTTCTCAAAAACTGAGGGAAATACTTACGCCACTATGCTGCATCACCCTTTCCTCTTCGAGGGAATACAACGCAAGCTCGAGAAGTAGCAAGCAAAATTTCTCGTGCAGTTGCCGGGGAGGCTTACGCAAAAGTCATATACCAAGTACCTATCACAAACCTTATCCTTCGCATTACATTTATTTGCCTCTCGTTTTCCTCTCCCCCACTTCACCCTTGCTGTTTTATTCGCCCTTCTTCTGCCGTGTGTTTCTTGTTCGCCTTTCTGTTTGCTTGTGTTGTCATGTCCCTTCTATTAGCTTGCATCTTCGCTTGCTAAATTATGGATCCTCATCCACTAGCCAATCTTTTTAAGAGATCCAATTATGCTGAACCTATTGCTAGTGAGTTGAGTGCACTAGACTATCTTTATGGGGTTTTGCTTGAAATTCATGAATCCGAAAATTGTGAGGAATTGTTAAAAGAAAAAGTGATTCACGATAGCTCTTTAAATAAAAAGCATGATTGCAATGATGTTATTATAAATTCTATTAATGTCAATTGTGTTGATGATATGCAAAACCCTAAGCTTGGGGATGCTTATTTTTCTATGCCCACTACTTGTTGCAATGATCATGATTGGTGTGATTTTTCTTATGATATTGAAAATTTATTTAACCCCCATGATGAATATGTGTAACACTCCAAATTTTTGGATTTTTGTTTTCTTCAAACTTTTGGTCTTTTGGAAGGGGGATATTTGATCTTCTCTTAAAAACCCCTTTCTAAAAACTTTTCTGACAAAAGTTTGGGTGTTCTTCTCAAACTTGACTCTGGCCTTGAAGGTTTTCTACTTGTGTTAGCTCAACACAAGTTGTTTTTCAAAAAGGTTTTGTTTGACTATTTTCCCTTCATGAAAAACCTTCATTTAAGAACCATGGACTTGTCTTCCCCATTCAAACTTTTTCACTTGCCATGGCACCCAATGAAAGTCTTCTCTCCAAAACCTCCTTTCCACATTGAAACAGGTCTCTCATCAATTCCAGTAGGTTTAAACCTCATTGAGATTTTTCTTCTAATTATTTTATACCAAAAACATTTTTTGTCTATTAAATTGAGCCTTGATGATTTTCAAAGGAACCACCATTTCCCTTTTGAGTTTTTATTTCAAACCAAATCCCCTAGCTAGTCCTTAGTACCCACAACCTAGATCCATCTTGTTTCACTGGTCCACAGTTCAAAATTTTCAAATTTCACTTACTGCAAGTTTGGACCAGATTTGCAAATTTTGGTGAAATTCATATTTTCTCTCTTCCTAAAAATCTGTGAAAATTCAGGCAGCCTCTAGATGCATCAAGAGACCACCTCACCAAATATCAGCTCCAGAAAGATTTTCCACATGCCAAAAACATTTCATCAACCACCTGGCGTGCACTGTTTCTGTCAAGTTCAGAAAAGCTAACTGAAGATCACAGTCGACAGTGCAGCTTCGTCAGTTCCGTCAGAGTCACGGCGTCAATCTCACCAGTGCCCGCTCTGGCGCGATGCTCACTGCTCCTCTCGCTTATCCAGAGCACCGCACGCTCGCTTGGCTAGTTGTTGGCGTCGGTGGCACCATGGCCCGCCTGCGCAAGCGTCTTCCGCGGCGGCAGAGCCAGCCGTGGCGGCCGACAGGGGGCACCCTACAGCGCAACGCCGTTCGGCACCGCCCAAGCCACCTGGAAGCTCCGCATGGCCGTCTCCTTGCCTGCGCACGACTGCAGCACCGTCGTCGTGGCCTGGCAAGCACAGGGCGCGCTCTCTGCCGCCGACGTGCCCGCACGGCCGTTCCGTTGGGGACAGGCAGTAAGCGCCCCTGCCTTGCTAAGTTCTGCACCGGAATGGAATCAGTACACCGTCTAGTCGATGTTCAAGCACCTAAACCACCCGTCCAGCCACAGCGCCGCCGTAATCGCTCGCTGGACTTATCCCGTTCACGGCAAGCGCCTCGGGCCGGCTATAAATAGCACCTCCGAGCTCGCTCTCGACCACGCACATCTCCACCACCTCACCAGACCCCGTCCAGCCACTGGAAGAGCCTCGAAGGGCCCTTCTTCCTCAACTCCGGCCGCCTCGGTCCGCTTCGGGCTCCGGCAACATCCGCTCTGGTGAGAGCTCCTCCATCGCCCTTGACTTGCCAGTAGTCTCCTGACACCCCTAGGAGACTAACCCCCGCTCCAATTTGACCCCAGCAGCCCTCTCCGACGAGACCCACAACCACCCGAGCTGCTGTCCGCCAGAGATAGGGCCGTCGTCGACGTGGTGCTCGTCGACGCCCAACTCCACCACCCACCGACGCGGAAGAGCACCAGGAACACGTAGGTACCACTCACTCCCTTTAACTCGCCTTGGATCGGCGCCGGCGACCATCGCAGCTCTCTGGCACCGGCGAGACTCTGTTTATGTTTTCAAACCTGACGAGTGGGACCCCCTCGTCAGTCTCTCAATCTCATTCGAATCGTTTTTCTGGAAGACGCCTTCGGGCAAAGTACGTTTTCCTTATTCCGCTGGCGTACTGCGTACCGAATCATTTTCTATTTTTATATTCTAGCCCCTGGAAACTTTCTGTTTCATTACAGACAAGTCCCTGGACAGAAACTTTAATAACTTTTAAACAAAAGATGATTTTGAGTTGATTCTTTTTCTGTCCTCTTTAGTTTTCTGTCTAGTTTTTTATCATATTTACTTGCAAAATATTTGGGACAACTTTTATGCACGCGCGGTATTTAAGTTAGTACTCGTTTTATTTGTATACGTAGATACCGAAGGAAGTGACGGAGCCGCGAACTTCACCGAGTTAGACTCCGACTACTCCGAACCAGGCAAACATGTTTGAACCTTTGATACGATGAGTGTGTTGCATGTTTGCTTGAGTAGTTCTTCTTCATAGCATGGTTATATAAGCATTTGTGAATGTTATATTTCATGCAAGCAAGCTTCGGGTGAGCCCCGAATGATGATGATTGAACCACCCCGATCATGTGGTGACATGATGGGTTGTGAGCTGGTATTGTTGGAGCATGCCAGTCAACTGTTAACTCTAGTATCAACGTGGATCAAGTCATGATCCCGTTCGTCTCCTTTTTGGTACTGTCACATGCCTTCTGCAAAGTTTACGGCTTAGTCAGTTGCAAACCTCTTTCCGTGTACACACCAAATAGAGGGGCCGGGATGAGGGTTCCATGGCCCTGGATTAAAGCCCGTCATCCGATCTAGGGGCATGGGTGTTTCCGGTTGGAACCGAGAGGGGGCACCCCTTAGAGCACACAACTATAAATTTGATCCCATGCTATTCGAGGTTGTAGCCTCCCCGTCTTGAAGTTTTTCGTGAGTGTTGTCTCGGGTGATTCCGGGCAGCAGGATGTGAAATGGTGTGTACTGGTTAGTTGTGTTTCTGCTAAAACACCGTAGACGGAACTAGTCCTTACGGCTAGTGGAAATTCGTAGGCTGTGATTTAAGAGTACAAGCTCTGTAGAGTCAAAATCTTCCGAGTAGCCATGTCTATGGCCTAGTATCAATCTTCGTGTCAACCCCAGTGACCGTCTTGGGTAGTTTATGATAGTAATAAGAGTGGCGATTTAGTCAAGGGTCTTTTTGGTAGATGAACTAACTGGTTATTTCTGCACTGATTAATCTCTTGAAATATTTTACCGTTATACCAAAGATTATATAAGCCCTTTATGTGATGTCGCTGAGACGTCCGACTTTGGTATTCTTGTTATTTAATTCCGTTATAAGCCCTTTATGTGATGTCGCTCAGACGTCCGACTGTGGCATTCTTGTTATTTAATTCCGTTATAAGCCCTTTATGTGATGTCGCTCAGACGTCCGACTGTGGCATTCTTATTATTTAATTTTGTTATAAGCCCTTTATGTGA
>LR738715.1:130529744-130588152 GCA_902687465.1 Secale cereale | reverse complement strand
CTGTGGCATTCTTGTCATTTAAATTTTGTTATAAGCCCTTTATGTGATGTCGCTCAGACGTCCGACTATGGCAATCTCGTTATTTACTTTTGAATATAAGCCCTTTATGTGATGTCGCTCAGACGTCCGACTGAGGCATTCTCGTTATTTACTTTTGAACATAAGCCCTTTATGTGATGTCGCTCAGACGTCCGACTGTGGCATTCTTGTTATTTACTTTTGAATATAAGCCCTTTATGTGATGTCGCACAGACGTCCGACTATGGCATGTTTTTATTCATTTTTCCTCATGAGGCGTCGCTCAGATACTCGTTTGGTTTTCTTTTATTTCTCTTATGGATTTCGGGAGGACTACCGCCCGACTCCCATTTTTACCTGCAGCTCAAATTATATTATACGGATACATATTGCTAGATTACTCATATGCATCATGTTTGCATTTTCTATATCTTATGTCCGAACTGTCTTGCGAGTACATTCAAAGTACTCACCTGGCTTGTTGATTTGGCCAGATGTTGACGAAGGCGATCTCATAGATGAAGAGTTCGATAGCGAGTCCGATGTCTAGTGGAGTCCCAGTCAGTCTGTTGCGATCCTAGAGTTGATCACTGTTTTATAACCGCTTCCGCCAACCACCAAATAAATTCATCGGGTCTCACTCCGACACTCGATGAACTGTAGGATATTGGAGTCATGTCACCCACTACACTGTGACATATCCATCACCTCTTTTTATTAAGAGTTAGTAGTTATGCCACCCTACCATTGTGTCATATCCGCCCTTATGTATTATATTGGCGTGCTTGTAATAAATTGTTGAGCAACCTCAGCTCAACCATGTATAATATTCAGTACTCTGGAATTCTGTATCAAGGAATTGTCTACCAGTGAGAAGTATTCTTCTGTGCTGGTTTGATAAAAAGGTCGGTTCTCTCGGTAACTATTTTACTGGAAAACCGGTCCTGACAACCTTGGTACCAGAGCTAGGCTGACTGTAGGAAGCCACTAGGTGCGATCGCTAATTGATTATTAGCATATTGAATGCTATTTCAGCATTTTTACATTTGTAGCAATTTTCTGTTAGTCATCATAAATTTATGAATTGACTATTCGGAATTTTTGTCTACTTTTGTAGATGGCAGCGGCGACAGCGATTCACAAGTGTTCGCCAACATTCCTGAGGGGTTTATCAAGCTCCTCGTCGCCATCACCAAGGTCGCAATCAGGCCGTCGACCCGTCCAGAGTTCACACTCTACCGGCACAAGATCAGCGACAGCGTGTCGATGCACCAGGCCGCGGTGCAATTAAAGGGAGGGCGTTATGAAGCACGCCGCTTCCGATTTGTGGGCAGGGCCATGCCTACGGAGAGGCATGCCATGCAAATGGCTGCCCGTGAGGCGATAGCTTGTCTCCGGGATGCTCTACCCTCGATGAAGACTCGTCGCTACTGCTACCTCCCATGCCACGTGCCTTACACGTGCCACTATGCGTTTGCTTGCGCAAGGGGAGAACGTGATGAAGCCATCGAATCATTGGTTGAGTACCTCAAGGCTCTTGAGGCAGCCTTTGATAACCTTGTGGACGACTTGGTGGCTGCTCGTATGGACTTAGTTCAAAGCGGTTCCGCCAAAAGGAGGGAGCTTCTCCATACTTCACCACCACTGACATTTGTCTCGTCCTCAGCCTCTTATGCACCTGCCATCTTAGCCACCGCTCGCCGCCTACCTACCACTGAGGAGTTTGACCAGGTCATTGCTCCTACTCCAGTCAGATCTGCACCACCTGCCGTGCCCGCACCAACTCCTCGAACCAGTATTACACGCTTGGAGCCTATTAGTGAGGAGGAGGTTGAGTCTCCATCGCCACTGGGTCTTACCCTCGCCAGGTCAAGGGAAGTCTTCAACATCTCCGACTAGTGCGCCTGTCTGCGACGCGGTGTGTTTGCTTGTATGATATGTTTTAGATGTAAAATAGGTTGATGGGAAGTAGACTGTTTGCGCATCATGTAGGAACTTGGAGGAGTGCACTAGCATAAATAACATGTCAGGAATGTGTACGCGCATCCTGAGTGGCGTATTGTATAATTACGACTCGCGTGTAAAATGTGTACTAAGCGGTCCTTCTCCATGCGCAATCAAGTTCTTTGTTTAAAAATCTTTGAAGCTTGTGCTTTTGCTGCATTTGCAAAATCTCTGGTTTATTTTTGCCGCTCAGCTTTTCTCATGAATTCTGCAATAACACCCCAGAGTGGAAAATGACTCGTCCCTGGACACGTTCCATGCCAAGTCCGCGAGAGGAAAATTATGGCACACAAACAGGTAACAATTTCACGCAGGGGCAGTCAAGTCAGCAGGGCAGCGAAACAGCATTTTCTCAAGTATGCCGTCTTTATGAGCAAAGCCAGCAGCAGCATCAGGAAATGATGAACCATGTTATTAATATGGGGAATCACCGTGAGCCACACCAGCAGCATTCTAAATTGTCTGAATTACAGAAGACACGTCCGCCAACATTTTCTCACACTGACAGACCTCTTGAGGCCGATGATTGGCTTCGAGACATTGAAAGGAAATTGATTGTGGCACAATGCTCAGATCATGAAAAGGTACTTTATGCACTGCACTATCTTATTGGAGCAGCTGCATCATGGTGGGAGAATTTTTTGCATATGCACCCCAATGAAAATGATATCCCTTGGGAGGATTTTAAAGAAGGTTTTCGTGGGGCGCACATCCCTAGAAGCATTATGAAGATCAAGAAAAGGGAATTTGATGACCTCAAGCAAAGGGGCATGACAGTGACTGAGTACAACAGCCAGTTTACTCAATTATCTCGTTATGCCAACGAAGAGCGTATGACTGAAAATAAGAAGATGGAAAAATTCCTGGACGATCTGCCACCAGCACTTAAATGCCAGCTAGTCGTACACACTTTTCCAGATTTCAAGACACTTGTGGACAAAGCTATTACTTTGGAAAATGAGCGTCGCAGTCTGGAAGATATTCGCAAGCGAAACAGGGATAAGACTACCCACACTCGCAACAACAGGAACAAGATTAATTTTCAGAATAATGGGGCGAACAAATCCATGACCAATGACACCCGTCCGAGCAAAAAAATTAATGCAAGGGACAAGGATTTCACGTATCGCCCAGGTGTTACTTGCTACGCTTATGGAGAAGAGGGACACTATGCCAAACAGTGCCCAAAACCAAGGAACTCAACCCCGAAGCCGAACAGCAATGGAAACAATACAGCACCCAAGCGTAACAACTTCAACCCCAATAACAACCACAAGAGAGGCCACCTGAACCATGTGACCAAGGAGCAAGCACAGGATACCCCGAATATCGTACTCGGTACGTTCCCTGTCAACACAATACCTGCCACGGTTTTGTTTGATTCTGGAGCTTCTCATTCGTTCATTTCGAAGAACTTTGCTTTGCAACATGATTTTTGGATGCTTCCCTTGGGAAAATCAATGACCATCAAGTCCCCCGGGAGTGAGCAGATCACTCAGAATTACTGCCAAGGTGTAACTATTGAGATTGAAGGATTAAAGTTTCACGCAACCCTCATAGTGTTGGAAAACAAGGGACTGGATGTTATCCTGGGTATGGACTGACTAACCACCAACAAAGGAATTATCGACTGCTTCAACCGAACTGTGATTCTTACTCATCATCACGGAAAGACGACAAGAGTCGCAGCTCAAGAAAGACTAGTATCGCGGCAACCAAAATTGAACAAGGTAGACACTTCTGAGTTAAGCAAGGTTCCAGTAGTATGTGAGTTTCCAGACGTATTTCCCGAAGAACTGCCAGGCATGCCACCAGACAGAGAAATAGAATTCATCATTGAGCTAGCACCTGGAACCACCCCCATTTACAAGAAACCATACAGAATGGCACCGTCTGAATTAGTTGAACTAAAGAAGCAAATGAAGGAATTACCGGACAAAGGATTTATACGGGCCAGCTCCTCACCTTGGGGTTCGCCGGTATTATTTGCCAAAAAGAAGGATGGGACTATGAGATTGTGTATAGACTACCGAGCGCTCAACATGGTCACCATCAAGAACAAATATCCGATGCCATGGATAAATGATTTATTTGACCAGCTCGCGCAAGCCAAGGTTTTCTCAAAAATTGATTTAAGGTCGGGTTATCATCAATTAAAAGTACGGACCGAAGATATCCCGAAAACAGCATTCACCTCCAGATACGGACTATATGAATTTACAGTAATGCCGTTTGGACTGACCAACGCCCCCGCATATTTTGTCCACCTCATGAACAAAGTATTTATGAAATTTATGGACAAATTTGTTGTGGTATTTATTGATGATATCTTGGTATACTCAAAGACACCAGAATAACATGCTGAACACCTCTGAATTGTACTGGGAGAATTAAGGAAACATCAACTCTACGCCAAATTCAGCAAATGTGAATTTTGGTTAAGACAGGTTGGTTTTCTTGGACACGTATTGACACAAGAAGGAGTTGCTGTGGACCCGGAAAAAGTTAAGGCTGTACTTGGTTGGAAGCCACCGGCCAATGTAACAGATGTACGAAGTTTCCTCGGAATGGCTGGATATCACCGAAGGTTTATAGAGGGATTTTCGACCATAGCAACCAATGACACAGTTACTCAAGAAGGATAAGAAATTCGTATGGACTGAAGCTTGTGAGAAAAGCTTCCAGGAACTCAAAAAGAAATTAACAACAGCCCCAGTATTGGTCGTACCAGACATACACAAAAGTTTTGAAGTATATTGCGACGCATCCCGGAAAGGCCTCGGATGCGTACTGATGCAAGAAGGCAAGGTAGTCGCATACGCTTCCCGGCAACTACGGAAACATGAAGAAAATTATCCTACTCACAACTTGGAATTAGCAGTAGTCATTCATGCACTCAAAGAGTGGAGGCACTTTTTGCTTGGAAATCGTTGTTAAATATATACGGACCATAAGAGCCTCAGATATATTTTCACACAACCAGAACTCAATTTACGGCAACGACGCTGGTTGGAACAGGTGAAAGATTATGACGTTGGCATTCACTATCACCCACGAAAGACAAACGTAGTGGCAGATGCTCTCAGCCGTAACCCCAGCTCGGACAACGGCAGCCTACAAAACTTGAGACCCAAGTTTCAGCGGGAATTCGCCAAGCTCAACTTAATGATGGTCACTGAAGGCGAAATGTCAAATATGGAAATACAACCTACACTAATAGAACAAATTAAGAAGGCTCAGCATGGACACCCCAGCATTGAAGGCATAAAAAGAAAAAGAAGTCAGGAGAAGGCCTCCGAATTTGCCATAGACAGTTAGGGAATATTATGGTTCAGAGACAGGCTTTGCGTACCCAATAATGAAGACCTCAAACAGCAAATTCTAGCAGAGAGCCACACCGCTCCATATTCAATTAACTGTGGAGGGACCAAAATGTACAAGGACATTCAGGAAAGGTTTTGGTGGCACGGGATGAAGAGGGATATAGCCACATACATTGCATGTTGTGATTCATGTCAACGCATTAAAGCCGAGCACCAAAAACCCGCCGGACTGTTACAGCCAAACAAGATACCTGAGTGGAAATGGGATGATATTGGGATGGATTTTATTGTTGGACTACCACGGTCACAGCACGGAAATGATGCCATATGGGTCATCACAGATAGACTAACTAAAGTGGCACACTTCATCCCAGTCAAGACAACCCACACCACCCAGAAGCTTGCCAAACTTTACCTTCCCCGTATAGTATGCCTACATGGAGTCCCAAAGACTATAATATCCGACAAAAGCACTCAGTTCGTCTCCAAATTTTGGGATCATTTACAGCAAGCCCTGGGAACGCAACTGGTATTCAGTACAGCCTATCACCCCCAGACTGGAGGACAAATGGAATGAGTAAATCAAATTCTAGAAGACATGCTGAGGGCATGTGTCCTCACCTATGGGACCAGTTGGGAAGCAAGCTTGCCGTATGCCGAGTTCGCATACAATAATAGTTATCAAGCCAGTCTAAAATGGCACCTTTCGAAGCCTTGTACAGACGAAGATGCCGTACCCCATTAAACTGGTCAGAAACAGGGGACAGATGTATCTTCGGCCCAGACATTCTCAAGGAAGCTGAGGAAAAAGTTAGACTAATACGGGATCGACTCAAGACAGCTCAAAGCCGATAGAAGAGTTATTACGATCAAAAGCATCGGGAAATAAGTTTTGAACCCGGTGAAGACGTGTATCTACGTGTATATCCTATGAGGGGCCTGCAAGGATTCAAAGTCAAAGGAAAGCTAGCACCACGATTTATCGGACCCTTTTGTATAGTTGCACGAAGAGGCACAGTGGCCTACCAGTTGGACCTTCCCAAAGAACTATCAGACGTCCACGACGTGTTCCATGTTTCACAGCTAAGGAAATGTGTAAGCAACCCGTAGAAGCATGTGTCACATGAAAACCTTGATGTGCAACCAGACCTCACCTACCGGGAACGCCCAATAAAAATATTGGAAGAGTCTGAAAGAAGAACCCGTCGAAAGGCAATTAAATTTCTCAAGGTTCAGTGGAGCAATCACACCGAGGATGAGGCAACATGGGAAAGAGAGGATTTTCTTCGGACAGAGTACCCACACTTATTTGAGGATCAGCTGAAATCTCAGGGACGAGATTTTTCCTAAGGGGGTAGGTGTTGTAACACTCCAAATTTTTGGATTTTTGTTTTCTTCAAACTTTTGGTCTTTTGGAAGGGGGATATTTGATCTTCTCTTAAAAACCCCTTTCTAAAAACTTTTCGGACAAAAGTTTGTGTGTTCTTCTCAAACTTGACTCTGGCCTTGAAGGTTTTCTACTTGTGTTAGCTCAACACAAGTTGTTTCTGAAAAAGGTTTTGTTTGCCTATTTTCCTTCATGAAAAACCTTCATTTAAGAACCATGGACTTGTCTTCCCCATTCAAACTTTTTCTGTTGCCATGGCACCCAATGAAAGTCTTCTCTCCAAAACCTGCTTTCCACCTTGAAACAAGTCTCTCATCAATTCCAGTAGGTTTCAACCTCATTGGGATTTTTCTTCTAATTATTTTATACCAAAAACAATTTCTGTTTATTAAATTGAGCCTTGGTGATTTTCAAAGGAACCACCATTTCCCTTTTGAGTTTTTATTCCAAACCAACTCCCCTAGCTAGTCCTTAGTACCCACAACCTAGATCCATCTTGTTTCACTGGTCCACAATTCAAAATTTTCAAATTTCACTTACTGCAAGTTTGGACGAGATTTTTCAAATTTTGGTGAAATTCATATTTTCTCTCTTCCTAAAAATCTGTGAAAATTCAAGCAGCCTCTAGATGCATCAAGAGACCACCTCACCAAATATCAGCTCCAGAAAGATTTTCCACATGCCAAAAACATTTCATCAAACACCTGGCGTGCACTGTTTCTGTCAAGAAACTGAAGATCATAGTCAACAGTGCAGCTTCGTCAGTTTCGTCAGAGTCGCAGCGTCAATCTCACCAGTGCCCGCTCTGGCGCGATGCTCACTGCTCCTCTCGCTTATCCAGAGCACCGCACACTCGCTTGGCTTGTTGCTGGCGTCGGTGGCACCATGGCCCGCCTGCGCCGGCGTCTTCCGCGGCGGCAGAGCCACCCGTGGCGGCCGACAGGGGGCACCCTGCAGCGCAACGCTGTTCGGCACCGCCCAAGCCACCTGGAAGCTCCGCGTGGCCATCTCCTTGCCTGCGCACGACTGCAGCACCGTCGCCGTGGCCTGGCAAGCACAGGGCGCGCTCTCTGCCGCCGACGTGCCCGCACGGCCGTTCCGTTGGGGACAGGCCGTAAGCGCCCCTGCCTTGCTAAGTTCTGCGCCGGAATGGAATCAGTACACCGTCTAGTCGATGCTCAAGCACCTAAACCACCCGTCCAGCCACAGCGTCGCCGTAATCACTCGCCAGACTTATCCCGTTCACGGCAACCGCCTCGGGCCGGCTATAAATAGCACATCCGAGCTCGCTCTTGACCCTACACATCTCCACCACCTCACCAGACCCCGCCCAGCCACTGGAAGAGCCTCGAAGGGCCCTTCTTCCTCAACTCCGGCCGACTCGGTCCGCTTCGGGCTCCGGCAGCATCCGCTCTGGTCAGAGCTCCTCCATCGCCCTAGACTTGCTAGTAGTCTCCTGACACCCCTAGGAGACTAACCCCCGCTCCAATTTGACCCCAGCAGCCCTCTCCGACGAGACCCACAACCACCCGAGCCGCCGTCCGCCGGAGATAGGGCCGCCGTCGACGTGGTGCTCGTCGACGCCCAACTCCACCACCCACCGACGCGGAAGAGCACCAGGAACACGTAGGTACCACTCACTCCATTTAACTCGCCGTGGATCGGCGCCGGCGACCATCGCAGCTCTCTGGCGCCGGCGCGACTCTGTTTCTGTTTTCAAACCTGACGAGTGGGACCCCCTCGTCAGTCTCTCAATCTCATTCAAATCGTTTTTTTGGAAGACGCCTTCGGGCAAAGTACGTTTTCCTTATTCGGCTGGCGTACTACGTACCGAATCGTTTTCTGTTTTTATATTCTAGCCCCTGCAAACTTTTTGTTTCATTACAGACAAGTTCCTGGACAGAAACTTTAATAACTTTTAAACAAAAGATGATTTTGAGTTGATTCTTTTTTTGTTCTCTTTAGTTTTCTGTCTAGTTTTTTATCATATTTATTTGCAAAATATTTGTGACAACTTTTATACACGCGCGGTATTTATTTTAGTACTCATTTTATTTGTATGCGTAGATACCGAAGGAAGTGACGGAGCCGCGAACTTCACCGAGTTAGACTCCGACTACTCCGAACCAGGCAAGCATGTTTGAAACTTTGATATGATGAGTGTGTTGCATGTTTGCTTGAGTAGTTCTTCTTCATAGCATGGTTATATAAGCATTTTTGGATGTTATATTTCATGCAAGCAAGCTTCGGGTGAGCCCCGAATGATGGTGATTGAACCACCCCGACATGTGGTGACATGATGGGTTGTGAGCTGGTATTGTTGGAGCATATCAATCAACTGTTAACTCTAGTATCAACGTGGATCAAGTCATGATCCCGTTCGTCTCCTTTTTGGTACTGTCACATGCCTTTTGCAAAGATTACGGTTTAGTCAGTTGCAAACCTCTTTCCGTGTACACACCAAATAGAGGGGCCGGGATGAGGGTTCCATGGCCCTGGATTAAAGCCCGTCATCCGATCAGGGGGCATGCGTGTTTCCGGTTGGGACCGAGAGGGGGGCACCCCTTAGAGCGCGCAAATATAAATTTGATCCCATGCTATTCGAGGTTGTAGCCTCCCCGTCTTAAAGTTTTTCGTGAGTGTTGTCTCGGGTGATTCCGGGCAGCAGGATGTGAAATGGGTGTGTACTGGTTAGTTGTGTTTCTGCTAAAACACCGTAGATGGAACTAGTCCTTGCGGCTAGTGGAAATCCGTTGGCTATGATTTAAGAGTACAAGCTCTGCAGAGTCAAAATCTTCCGAGTAGCCATGTCTCTGGCCTAGTATCAATCTTCGTGTCAACCCAAGTGACCGTCTCAGGTAGTTTATGATAGTAACAAGAGTGGCGATTTAGTAAAGGGTCTTTTTGGTAGATGAACTAACCGGTTATTTCTGCACTGATTAATCTCTTGAAATATTTTACGTTATACCAAAGATTATATAAGCCCTTTATGTGATGTCGCTCAGACGTCCGACTGTGGCATTCTTGTTATTTAATTCCGTTATAAGCCCTTATGTGATGTCGCTCAGACGTCCGACTGTAGCATTCTTGTTATTTAATTCCGTTATAAGCCCTTTATGTGATGTCGCTCAGACGGCCGACTGTGGCATTCTTGTTATTTAATTTCATTATAAGCCCTTTATGTGATGTCGCTCACACGTCCGACTGTGGCATTCTTGTCATTTAAATTTTGTTATAAGCCCTTTATGTGATGTCGCTCAGACGTCCGACTGTGGCAATCTCGTTATTTTCTTTTGAATATAAGCCCTTTATGTGATGTCGCTCAGACGTCCGACAGTGGCATTCTCGTTATTTACTTTTGAACATAAGCCCTTTATGTGATGTTGCTCAGACGTCCGACTGTGGCATTCTTGTTATTTACTTTTGAATATAAGCCATTTATGTGATGTCGCACAGACGTCCGACTGTGGCATATTTTTATTCATTTTTCCTCACGAGGCGTCGCTCAGACACTCGTTTGGTTTTCTTTTATTTCTCTTATGGATTTCGGGAGGACTACCGCCCAACTCCCATTTTTACCTGCAGCGCAAATTATATTATTCGGATACATATTGCTAGATTACTCATATGCATCATGTTTGCATTTGTTATATCTTATGTCCGAACTGTCTTGCGAGTACATTCAAAGTACTCACCTGGCTTGTTGATTTGGCCAGATGTTGACGAAGGCGATCTCATGGATGAAGAGTTCAATAGCGAGTCCGACGTCTAGTGGACTCCCAGTCAGTCTCTTGCGATCCTAGGGTTGATCACTGTTTTATAACCGCTTCCGCCAACCACCAAATAAATTCATCGGGTCTCACTCCGACACTCGATGAACTGTAAGATATTGGAGTCATGTCACCCACTACACTGTGACATATCCATCACCTCTTTTTATTACGAGTTAGTAGTTATGCCACCCTACCATTGTGTCATATCCGCCCTTATGTATTATATCGGCGTGCTTGTAATAAATTGTTGAGCAACCTCAACTCAACCATGTATAATATTCAGTACTCTGGAATTCTGTATCAAGGAATTGTCTACCAGTGAGAAGTATTCTTCTGTGCTGGTTTGATAAAAAGGTCGGTTCTCTCGGTAACTATTTTACTGGAAAACCGGTCCTGACAACCTTGGGACCAGAGCCAGGCTGACTGTAGGAAGCCACTAGGTGCGATCGCTAATCGGTTATTAGCATATTGAATGCTATTTCAGCATTTTTACATTTGTAGCAATTTTTTTTAGTCATCATAAATTTATGATTTGACTACTCGGAATTTTTGTCTACTTTTGTAGATGGCAGCGGCGACTACGATTCACAAGTGTTCGCCAACATTCCTAAGGGGTTTATCAAGCTCCTCGTCGCCATCACCAAGGTCGCAATCGGGCCATCGACCCGTCCAGAGTTCACACTCTATCGGCACAAGATCAGCGACAGCGTGTTGATGCACCAGGCCGCGGTGCAATTCAAGGGAGGACGTTCTGAAGCACGCCGCTTCCGATTTGTGAGATGGGCCATGCCTACGGAGAGGCATGCCATGCAAATGGCTGCCCGTGAGGCGATAGCTCGTCTCCGGGATGCTCTTCCCTCGATGAAGACTCGTCGCTACCGCTACCTCCCATGCCACGTGCCTTACACGTGCCACTATGTGTTTGCTTGCGCAAGGGGAGAACGTGATGAATCCATCGAATCATTGGTTGAGTACCTCAAGGCTCTTGAGGCAGCCTTTGATAACCTTGTGGGCGACTTGGTGGCTGCTCGTATGGACTTAGTTCAAAGCGGTTCCGCCAACAGGAGGGAGCTTCTCCATACTTCACCACCACTGACATTTGTCTCGTCCTCGGCCTCTTATGCACCTGCCATCTTAGCCACCGCTCGCCGCCTGCCTACCACTGAGGAGTTTGACCAGGTCATTGCTCCTACTCCAGTCAGAGCTGCACCACCTGTCGCGCCCGCACCAACTCCTCGAACCAGTATTCCACACTTGGATACTATTAGTGAGGAGGAGGTTGAGTCTCCATCGCCACTGGGTCTTACCCTCGGTAGGTCAAGGGAAGTCTTCAACATCTCCGACTAGTGCGGCTGTCCGCGACACGGTGTGTTTGCTTGTATGATATGTTTAGACTTGTGTGAAGTTTATATGATATTTCTGTGAATAACTGAATCGTTAGCGCTCGCTAGAATGGTCACCAGATTTTACTGGAGTGTGCTATTTAGTTGATTATTTTTGCAGAAGATTAATAGACAAATTCCCCACGTTTAACAATTTATTTCAACTTTTTTGGAGTTACAGAAGTATGCGGAAGCTACAGATTACTACAAACTATTATGTTTCTGATAGATTCTGTTTTTCATGTGTTGTTTGCTTATTTCAATACATCTATGAGTATTATTGGAGGATATGAATCATAGAGAAGTTGGAATACAGTAGGTTTAACACCAATATAAACAAAGAATGAATTTATTACAGTACCTTTGAGTGGTGGTTTGTTTTTTTTATAATAATGGAGCTCACGAGATTTTTGTCTAAGTTTTGTGTTGTGAAGTTTTCAAGTTTTGAGTATTGCTTTGATGGACTATGGAACAAAGAGTGGCAAGAGCCTAAGCTTGGGATCCCCAAGGAACCCAACGGTAAAATTCAAGGACAACCAAAAGCCTAAGCTTGGGGATGCCCCGGGAAGGCATCCCCTCTTTCGTCTTCATTTATCGGTAACTATACTCGGAGCTATATTTTTATTCACCACATGATATGTATTTTACTTGGAGCATCATGTATTATTTGAGTCTTTGTTTGTTAGTTTGCCACAATTATCCTTGCTGGACACACCTTTTTGAGAGAGATAAATATGGCCTAGGAATTGATAGAACACTCTATATGCTTTACTTATATCTTTTGAGCAGAATAGTTTTTGCTCTAGTGCTTCACTTATATCTTTTAGAGCACGGTGGTAATTTTATTTTGAAGAAATTGTTGATCTCTCATGCTTCACTTATATCTTTTAGAGAGTCTATTAAAACAGCATGTAATGTGCTTTGGCTATAAAACTAGCCTTCACACGATAGACATCCAAGATGAATGCAGTAAAAACTTTCATACTAAGTGCATTGAATATGATGAGAAGTTGGATGCTTGATAATTGTTTTGAGATATGAGGATAGTAATATTAGAGTCATGCTAGTGGAGTTATTATGAAATTGAGAACTACTTGTGTTAAGGTTACTGATTCCCGTAGCATGCACGTATGGTGAACGGCTATGTGACGAAGTTAGAGCATGAGGTATTTGTAAAGTGTCAACCTTTGGGTGGAGGTCGGGGCGCGCAATGGTTAACTTGTACCAACCTCCCCCTAGGAGCATGTGTTGATTGCTTTGTTTTGATGACTCGTAAATTTTTGCAATAAGTATATGAGTTCTTATGACTAATGTTGAGTCCATGGATATTACGCACTCTCACCCTTCCACCATTGCTAGCCTCTCTTGTACCGCGCAACTTTCGCCGGATCCATACACCGACTATATATCCTTCCTCAAAACAGACACCATTTATCTTCCTCAAAACAGCCACCATACCTACCTATCATGGCATTTCCATAGCCATTCCGAGATATATTGCCATGCAACTTTCCACCGTTCCGTTCATATGACACGCTTCATATTGTCATATTGCCATGCATGATCATGTGGTTGACATCGTATTTGTGGCAAAGCCACCATGCATAATTTTTCATACATGTCACTCTTGATTCATTGCATATCCCGGTACACCACCGGAGGCATTCATATAGAGTCATACTTTGTTCTAGTATCGAGTTGTAATATCGAGTTGTAATATCGAGTTGTAATTCATTGAAAGTGTGATGATCATCATTATTAGAGCATTATCCCATGTGAGGAAAGGCTAAATAAAGAAAGCCCCTCCAAGAAAAAAAGGAAAGGCCAAAAAAAAGAAAGGACCAAAAAAAAGAAAAAAAGAAAAAAGGGACAATTGCTACTATCTTTTTCCACACTTGTGCTTCAAAGTAGCACCATGTTCTTCATGATAAAGAGTCTCATGTTTAGTCACTTTCATATACTAGTGGGAATTTTCATTATAGAACTTTGCTTGTATATTCCAACGATGGGCTTCCTCAAATGCCCTAGGTCTTCATGAGCAAGCAAGTTGGATGCACACCCACTTAGTTTCCTTTGTTGAGCTTTCATACATTTTTTTCTCTAGAGCATCCGTTGCATGGCAATCCCTACTCACTCACATTGATATCTATTGATGGGCATCTCCATAGCCCGTTGATACGCCTAGTCGATGTGAGACTATCTCCCTCCTTTTAGTCTTCTCCACAACCACCTCTCTATTCCACCCATAGTTCTATGTCCATGGCTCACACTCATGTATTGCGTGAAAGTTGAAAGGTTTGAAAGAATAGAGTATGAAAACAAGTGCTTGGCTGAAACCGGGGTTGTGCATGATATGAGTATTTTGTGTGATGAACAGGGAGCATAGCCAGACTATATGATTTTGTAGGGATAACTTTCCTTAGCCATAGTATTTTGAGCAGACATGATTGCTTTGTTAGTATGCTTTAAGTGTTATTATTTCTTATGTCAATATAGACTTTTGTATTGAATCTTTCAGATCTGAACATTCATGCCACAATTAAGAGAATTACATTGAAAACTATGTTGGTTAGCATTCCACATCAAAAATTCTGTTTTTATCATTTACCTACTCGAGGACGAGCAGGAATTAAGCTTGGGGATGCTTGATACGTCTCCAACGTATCTATAATTTTTAATTTTTCCATGCTATTATTTATGATGTTTTGGATGTTTAATGGGCTTTGTAATACACTTTTATATTATTTTTGGGACTAACCTATTAACCCAAAGCCCAGTCCAGATTGCTGTTTTTTGCCTATTTCAGGGTTTTACAGAAAAGGAATATCAAACGGAGCCCAAACGGAATGAAACTTTGGGAGAGATATTTTTGGAGCAAAATACGCATGGGAGACTTGAGAACCACGGAATAGGGCATATGTGGCATCCACGAGGGTGGGGACGCGCCCCCTGCCTCGTGGGCCCCACATTTGGCCCCCGGTGCCCTCCTTCTTCCTATATATATCTACGTACCCCGAAACAATCAGAACAACAGAGAAAACCCTAGTTCCACCGCTGCAACCTTCTGTTCCCATGAGATCCCATCTTGGGGCCTATTCTGGAGCTCCGCCGGAGGGGGGATCTACCACGGAGTGCTTCTACATCATCATCATCACCTCACCATGAGTTGTGAGTAGTTTACCACAGACCTTCTGGTCCATAGCTAGTATCTAGATGGCTTCTTTTCTCTCTCTGGATCTCAATACCAGGTTCTCCTTGGTCTTCAAGGAGATCTATTCGATGTAATCTCTTTTTCCGGTGTGTTTGTTGAGATCCAATGAATTGTGGGTTTATGATCAAGATTATCTTTGAGAAATATTTGGTTCTTCTCTAAACTCTTTATGTATGATTATAATATCCTTGCAAGTCTCTTCGAATTATTGGTTTGGTTTGGCCTACTAGATCTATAGTTCTTGCAATGGGAGAAGTGCTTGGCTTTGGGTTCAATCTTGCGGTGTCCTTTCCCAGTGACAGTAGGGGCGGCAAGGCATGTATTGTATTGTTGTCATCGAGGATAAAAAGATGGGGTTTATATCACTATGTTTGAGTTTATCCCTTTACATCATGTCATCTTGCATAAGGCGTTACTCTGTTCTTATGAACTTAATACTCTAGATGCATGCTGGATAGCGGTCGATGTGTGGAGTAGTAGCAGTAGATGCAGAATCGTTTCGGTCTACTTATCTCGGACGTGATGCCTATATATAATAAGCATGCCTAGATAGTCTCATAATTATTCCCTTTTCTATCAATTGCTCGATAGTAATTTGTTTACCCGCTGTAGAATATCACTATCATGAGAGAAGCCACTAGAGAAAACTATGTCCCCCGGGTCTATTCTCAACAATATCAATCTACAATCTACTTTACTATTCCGCTTTTACTTTCTGCACTTATATCCAAAAATACCAAAAATATCAAACTATTATCTCTATCAGATCTCACTTTCGTAAGTGATCGTAAAGGGTTTGACAACCCCTTATCGCGTTGGCTTCGAAGTTCTTATTTGTTTGTGCAGGTGTGAGGGACTTGCGCGTGGTCTCCTACTGGATTGATACATTGGTTCTCAAAAACTGAGGAAAATACTTACGCTACTGTGCTCCATCACCCTTTCCTCTTCGAGGGAATACAACGCAAGCTCGAGAAGTAGCAAATATTGAGAAGCTAAAACAAGATTTCAGCACTGAAAGAACCAGCTGGGAAACCGAGAAGGCGGCTCTATTGAAAAGAGTAGAAGATGCTGAAGCTGCTCTTAAACCGGTGACTGATGAGTTATCCGGCTTAAAACAGCAAATTAAAACCATGACAGCTGCCATATTCGATAAGTAATAGAATACTTTCACTTGTATCATCAATGTTATCCCATCATTGGCCGGTTTATCAATATACTTGCTAATGCAGGCTCCAGAAGCTCCAAGCTGGGTGATGATATGCGCGTAAGGCTGAAAGCGGTATACAGCCTGGTGGAGCAACTGTACACTGGCGCTCAACGAGCTATTTCTGCCGCTTTGCATTAGAAGCCACCACCTTCCCTCATAAAGGAAGTGTTAGAGAAGTTGTCTGTGTTGCCGCAAAGGGTGGATGAATTAAAACGATCTGCCTTAAGAGCCGGTGCCATCACTGCTTTGAGCCGGGAAAAGGCATGGCAAGCAGATCTCGACCCAGAAGATTTGGCCAATGGTTGCCCAAGTGTAAAAGAAGATGGTTCTCCCTTCGGTGCTAATGTATCTGCATAAATAGCAAGAACAATGCGTCCATTAGCAAGCAAACTGGCCAAAGAGACCAATCTATCCCAATACCAAGCAGCTTATGATACTGATAACAAGAAGTTGAAAGCATCGGTTCATCCAGAGGTGGATCTCATCCCACCAACCCGTAAGCACATCTTCACTCCTGACATTGATCCATCCAACCTTATTGATGATGAGGTTGTGTTTAGAGCTTCGACTGGTATCAACTGATCTACGCCTGACTTCCAGCCAATGGATAATCAAGGAGCTGAAGAAGAAGAAACGCCGGATGACCCGGAGGCTTCAACCTCCCAAGACTAATAGCCTGACCTTATGAGTCGGCTTACCAATCATAGCATTTTGATGCTATGTCGCAAAAACACTTGTCCTTTTGGGTAGTCAGATGCCTTGTACTAGGCTAGTTAAACAATTCTGATATGTCACGCCATCGTGCGTGTTTATTTGCATAACACTGCCGATCCATCATTCGAAGATCTGCTACTCATGCTTATAATATCATCAATTATGCAGATCATGCTTATCATCATTCCCTGCGCAGAAGCAGATAACAAGTGCCCTGGTGGTTTACCTCGGGGCGGGTCATAATACCCATACAAAAACCACTGATGACTAAATAGTCCATAATTAGGGCCGGTTTATCAAAACGTCATATAATCATAATAAAAATAAATAGCATACATGTGATATTTGTTCATACTGCCGACTTATCATACATCGTGCAGTAAGGGTAACAGCCCAAAGACAGAAGCACAACGCCATGTTCAATTTATTCATACCGCTGCCTTACAACACCATATGCAGCAAGGGGTAGCATCCCAAAACTTAGAGCACAGCACTCTGAGCACATAATCAACATATCCTGGCGACCTAAAGTCCACAACCAGGGAAGGTTATCAACACCTCGCATGTTTATAGAGTAAACAGAAATCATACTTGAGAGATTTTTTTCATAATTCCGGCTTACCACGCCATATGCAGCAAAGGGTAGCAACCCAAAAGCCTCGGAGCACAACCTCCAAGTGCACCATTACATCATATTGGTGACTCATCATCCAAAGCCAGACCGGGTTAACAAAACTCCGGATATGCTCAAATAGGAGCCATCAAGATGAAGGCTACATGGCCTGAATCTTATTAAGTCTTATGTCAATAAGGCACAAAAAATATGAACCCAAATAATGTTCAACTAAAACCACAAATCAAAAAAACAAGGATTTCATAGGTTGGCAAACATTAACATCAAGTGTTGTTCATAGGGCCGCAGAGCCACTGAGTTAATCCTTTATTCAAACCAGTAAGCCGGGCCTCACATGACCAATCACCGTTTTTACTTTGACAAGTTCAGGGTCTTTACAAGATTGACTATCAAGAGTACGACGGGTCATTCCAGGATTACCTGGTTTGAGTGGCAGACATACAAAGGCATCTAGACCGAGGAGAACTTTGTATTGATATCCAGAGAGAGAGAATAAGCCATCTAGATACTAGCTATGGACCCGAAGGTCTGTGGTAAACTACTCACAAATCATGGTGAGGGCGATGGTGATGATGATGAAGGCCTCCGTGATGGATCCCCCTCCGGTGGAGCTCCGGAATAGGCTCCAAGATGGGATCTCCATGGGAACAGAAGCTATGGCGGTGGAATTAGGGTTTTCTCTCTGTGTTTGGAGTTTCTAGGGTACGTGGGTATATATAGGAAGAAGGAGGGCACCGGGGGCCACAAGAGGAAGCCTCGAGGCAGGGGGCACGCCCTGGGAAGGGGGGCACGCCCCCCACCCTCGAGGGCATCCCCTCTGTCCCCTGACTTGGCCCTGAAGTTTCCCGTGCGCGATTTTCTCCAAAAATATCTCTCGCGAAAGTTTCATTCCGTTTGGACTCCGTTTGATATTCTTTTTCTGCAAAACCCTGAAATAGGCAAAAAAACAGCAATCTGGACTGGGCCTTTGGGTTAGTAGGTTAGTCCCAAAAATGATATAAAATTGAATGCTAAAGCCCATTAAACATCCAAGACTTCATAAATAATACCATGGAACAATCAAAAATTATAGATACGTTGGAGACGTATCAGCGTGCTGGCTAGTCGACACGTCGGGGAAATTCATATCCCACGGAGGCCACCGGGGGCGCCACGCCGCCGCGTCGTACGTGCGGGCGTCCTCCTCTGCGGTGTCGAAGGTGCCGAGACTGAGCCGTTTATCGCCAAACGAGATTTCGGAGGAGAATACATCGGAGCGATGCTCGCGGACTCCATGAAAATCAGCAGCGCCCAGGCGGCGCATCGACATGGAGGCAAGAAAGAGAGGAGGTAGCGGAGAGGAGAGGAGAGGACAGGGGAAGTGTGCGTCCATCGGCGGGGTGTAGGCGCTTTATAGCCGCGGGCGGGGCGGCGTACGCGTGGCGCCGCCCGTGAGGCATCAATGGATGCTGACCGGCGCGGCAGCGTGCCGCAGCTTTGGCATTGATTCCCCCCGCGGGAACTGAGGCAATGAGGACGACGAAGCGACGAGGCGAGAGGAGAGGAAGGCATGTATATTGGAGGGAGAGAGGGGCAAAATGGAGGGAAGTGGTGGGGGAAATGGCGGGAAAAGGAAGGCTCTCGCCGACAAGCAGGACCCACGCGCCTTTTCGCTTTGTCCGGCGTCCCAGGCGCCCCCCAACGCACCGGGTTCACCCTGGGTCTGCCGGCGCCAGTTTTGGCCCAATCCGGCAAAAAACTAAGTCCTGGGGGCGCGACTGGGTCGTTTTTTCGGTGTTGGTGCCGAAAAAGTGGCCTGGGGGCCTGTTGGGGGCGTGACTGGAGATGCTCTAAGCCTATCAAGGTGGGTTACCTATGTTTGAACTGCTCATCATAGCAAGTTCTCTTTGGTAATCATTCAACTTGGGTAAACAATCCCATAGTTGTTTATAGCCCAGCATATTAGCCGGATCAAAGGGTGATCATAGCTATGCTCAATGAGCAGGAAGCCCCCATATTCATTTATGACAAGGCTTGGAAGCCGGGTCAAGAGGGTAGTCACAGCTATGCTCAATAGCAGGAAGCCCCCAAGTGATCTTATGAATTGACAATAAAGACTCATATACTCAGAAATGAAATGACAGAGGCCCTGAGTTATGAGAGATGTCGGCTTTATTATATTAATCATAATATATACGTTGATAGGAGTATGTACCAAACAAGAGCCAGTGGCTCGGGTGTAATAAGGCCGAAGATGAGCAATATTCCACGGACGAGGGGTCTCCTCCTCCGACGTGCGTGAGTCCTTGTGGTCTCGAACATCGATAAGGTAATATGATCCGTTGTTCAGATTTTTACTGACCACAAAAGGCCCTTCCCAAGGTGGGGATAACTTGTGCACATCAATTTCATCCTAGATGAGCCGGAGCACCAAATCTCCTTCTTGAAAGGTTCTTGTTTTAACCCGACGGTTGTGATAACGACGCAGAATTTGCTGGTAAATCACCGAATGAGCCGCCGCATGGTCACGCTCTTCATCCAAGAGGTCAAGGTCATCCTGACGTGCTTGTTCATTATCTGCTTCAACATAAGCCACCACACGGGGCGAATCGTGAGGTATGTCACTGGGAAGAACCGCATCTGCTCCATAAACCATGAATAAGGGCGTGTAACACGTGGATCTGTTGGGGGTAGTATTGATAGTCCAAAGCACTGAGGGTAACTCCTCAACCCAAGAACCCGACATCCTCTACAAAGGGACCATAAGCCGGGGCTTGATGCCTCTCAAGATTTCTTGATTAGCCCTTTCAGCTTGACCATTGGACTGGCGATGAGCCACAGACGAAACGTCAAGACGAATATGCTCTTGTTGACAAAATTCTTTCATTGCTCCCTTAGACAGATTAGTATCATTATCAGTAGTGATACTATGAGGGTATCCAAAACGAAAATCGCCTTTTTAATGAATTGAACCGCCGTCGCTGCATCACACTTGCTAACCGGCTCAGCCTCAACCCATTTTGTAAATTTGTCAACTGCCACCGAGAGGTGGGTCTTCTTATCCTTAGATCTTTTGAAAGGCCCAACCATATCCAGCCCCCAGACCACAAACGACCAAGTAATTGGAATCATCCTCAATTCTTGAGCCGGCACATGAGCTCGTCTGGAAAACTTTTGACAGCCGTCACACTTGCTAACCAAATCTTCTGCATCAGCATGAGCCGTCAACCAATAAAACCCATGACGAAAATCCTTGGCCGTGAGAGACTTAGAGTCGGCGTGATGGCCACAATCCCCTTCATGAATCTCTCGTAAAATCTCACGGCCCTCCTCAGGAGAAATACAATGTTTAAACACCCTTGTGACACTGCATCGGTGCAACTCACCATTGACAATAATCATCGACTTAGATCGCCGGATTATCTGCCTGGCCAAAGTTTCATCCTCAAGCAACTCACCCGGGGTCATATAAGTCAGATATGGAACTGTACAATTAGGAATAACATGAAGATCCGCCACCAATTGCAGTAAGTCGAGGCCTGTCGGACCACGCGCTCTGCGTCTTCTTCCTTGTCCGGCAGGGTATCGTGTTGCATGTACATCTTGAGCTCTTGGGTCCAGCAACCCTCCTCGGGCTCCGCGGCGAGCAGCAGGCGGGCTCCAGAGGGTGGTCCGCAGGGCAGGGCGCCAACCAGAGGCGCCCCTGGTAACCCCTGCTGAGGGGAGCTCGGCTCAGGCGCCGGCGGTGCCGCCGACGGCTTGAGTAGCCGCTCCTCAAAGATGCCCGGCCTCTGAGGCTCTCGTCTGGAGGCTCGTTTGGCGATATCGTCCGCTTCTTTGTTGGTGCCTCTTGGTACGTGCTGCACCTCCAGCCCTTGGAATCGCTTCTCCATCTTGCGCACCTCCTCCAGATATGCCTCCATGTGCTCATCCTTGGGCTTGTATTTCCTGTTGGAGAAGTCGACGAGGAGCTGTGAATCGCCCCTGATGGCGAGACGCTTGACCCCCAGCGCAGCGGCGGCCTTGAGCCCAGCAATTAGGCCCTCATACTCTGCGATGTTGTTGGAGACCTTCTCGCCTTGCTGGAAGCAGAGCTGCACAGCGTAGTACAACTTATCCTGAGTGGGAGATACTAACACGGCGCCAGCCCCCAAACCGAGGCGCGAGAAGGCGCCGTCGAAGTATACCACCCATCCGTCTGGGGCTTCGTCGCCGGGGGCCAGTGGGCGGTCTTCGCTGGCCCCCCGTTCCGGCGCGTTAGTCTACTCGGCCACAAAGTCTACCAGAGATGCTCCCTTGATCACCCGCGTGGTGCTGAACTCCAACTGGAACGCTTGAAGCTCGATGTTCCACTCGGCGACCCTCCCGACGACATTCGGGCCCCGCAGTACCTTCTCGAGAGGATATGACGAAACAACCTTGATGGGATGGCCTTGGAAGTAGTGGCGCAGCTTCCTGGAGGTTATGAGGAGCGCCAGGAGCAGCTTCTGGGGCATCGGGTAACGCGAGCGCGCATCGTGCAGTACCGTGCTGACGAAGTACACCGGGTTCTCCACGAGGGTCGGCGCAGCAGGATCCACGTGTGACTCAGGAACCTTAGGTGCCTCTTGCTGAGTGGCGGGGCCGTCAGTGCCCGTGGTCGAATCTGCCCCTGGGGCCGCGTCAGGGGGCGGCGAAGGCCCTGAAGATGCCGAGTCGCCTGGTGGCCTTGAGCTTCGGGGCCTTTCCTCGCGCTCCACGACCAGTGTCGCGCTGGTGGAATGAGGCGTTGCGGCGAGGTAGAGAGTCATGGGCTCCAGGGGTCGTGGCGCTACCATAACCGGCGAGCTGGTGAGGTATTCCTTGAGGTCCCGGAAGGCAGCATCGGCCTCTGGAGTCCACTCAAAGGGGCCCTTCTTCTTCATGAGCTTGAAGAACGAAAGGGCGCGTTCCCCAAGCTTAGAGATGAAGCTCCCCAGGGACGTTACACACCCAGCGAGCTTCTGCATCTCCTTAAGGTTCGTGGACAGCCTCATTCTCTCGATGGCCTTGATCTTCTCGGGATTAGCTTCGATGCCCCGGTGTGAAACTAGGAACCCTAGCAACTTGCCAGAGGGTACACCGAACACGCACTTCTCCGGGTTGAGGCACAACTTCACCTTGCGCATGTTGGCGAATGTTTCTTCTAGGTCCTGGATGAGGGTCTTGGCCTCCCTGGTTTTAACCATGATGTCGTCGACGTAGGCCTCCGCATTCCTCCCGAGCTGAGGGCCGAGGGTGATGTGCATCAAGCGCTGGAAGGTGGCGCCAGCGTTCCTCGGCCCGAAAAGCATGCAAGTGTAGCAGTAGACCCCACATGGGGTCAGGAACGTCGTTTTCTCCACGTCTTCCACCGCCATCTTGATTTGGTGGTAGCCCGAGAAAGCGTCGAGGGAGCAGAGTAAGTCGCACTCAGCCATTGAATCCACGATTTGGTCAATGCGCGGAAGAGGGAAAGGGTCCTGAGGGCAGAACTTGTTGAGGCTCGTGAAGTCGACGCACATGTGTTCCTTGCCTCCTTTCTTCGGGACTATGACGGGGTTTGCCAGCCACTCCGGGTGTCATGATTCCCGCACGACGCCTGCTTCCTCCAGCTTCCTAACCTCCTGAACGATGAAGGCCTGCTTCTCAGGGGCTTGTCTGCGCGCCGTCTGCATGATAGGGCGCGCATTTGGGCACACCGTGAGGTGATGCTCGATGACATGCCTTGGCACCCCGACCAAATCCGCGGCCTTCCGGGCGAACACGTCCTTCTTGGCCTTGAAGAAGCTGACCAGCGCGGCCTGTTGCTCTGGATCCATGCATGTACCGATGGTGAAGGTGTCTCCTGAGCCTTCCACATCGGTGGGCACTTGCTTCGTCTCGGCGGGGTCCTGAGAGAAGAGCTGCTTCTTCTTGGTAGGCGCGGCCTCCGGGGCCTCCGGAGCCCCCTTCGCTCCTGGGTGGGCTGCGGCAGCAGCCCTATAAGCGCGCCCGAGGACCTGAAGGGCGGCCTTGGGGTCCCCTTTGACGGTGATGACGCCGCTGCTCGTGGGCATCTTGACGGTGGTGTAGCCCGGGTAAGTCGCCGCCATGAACTTTGCCAAGGCTGGGAAACCGAGGACGATGTTGTAGGGCACGTGGATGGGCGCAACATCAAAGTCGATGAGCTCAGTCCGGTTGTTAGCCGGTGTGCCGAAGGTGACCGGGAGGCGGATCTGGTCAAGCGGAACGGCCGAGCCCGCGACCCCTGAGAAGGGCTTGGTGGGGAGGAGCTGCCTGTAGGACACAGGCAGATGACTGAAGGCCTCGAGGGAGAGGATGTTGAGGCCAGCGCCGCCGTCGATGAGGGTCCTCGTCACGGACAACCCGCAGACGGTGGGCGTGCACACCGTGGGGAGAACGCTAGTGCCGGCCGCTTCTGAGGCGAGGTCGCCGGGGCCGAAGGTGATGGTGGGCCCCTGCTCGCTCCGTGTCCGCAAGGCCTCCTGCGGCTGGGCGGCAGCCCCAACTTGCCGAAAGTGCGACTTGACGTGTCGGGCAGACGCCGGCGCTTGGGACCCACCGAGGATGCAGGCGACCCCGCGGCAAGGCTTCTCCCTGCTGGCGACGCCCCGCAGCTCGCAGCTGCGGGCCGTTTGCGTGTCGTGATTTCTGGCGGACGGCCGGTGCTGGGGCAGCCATCGTGCCATCAAGAGCGTGACCGGTGAGGCCACAGGAGGCGGGAAAGGCGGTGCAGGCCGCCCTCTGGTGGCCTGGCCGGCAAGAGCGTCGCCGCGGAAGGAGGAGGAGCGCCCATGGGCGACGCGGTCCGCCGGTACCGCTTAGTCGACGGGAAGGGAGTCAGCCCCCGCGCGGATGTGGTAGGCCGCAGTCATCGTAGCGGCGCTGAACAGGAGAGGGGAGGCGAGGTCGTCGGAGAGGCAAGATTTCGACACGCCCCCTACCTAGCACGCCAAATGTCGGATTTAGGGCTCCGCAAAACCCAAGAAGTTCGAACACAGGGGCGTCAACGAAGATCTCTCCCGCTCGCGTCTACCTAGCGCTTCGCGCTCGTCGGTGAAGAGATTCAAGCAAAGAACAGATCGAACACGCAAGAGTTTATCCAGGTTCGGGCCACCGCGTGGTGTAAGACCCTACTTCCTGCTTTGGTGGATTAGCCTTTGGAGGGCTGGAATATGAGCTAGTACAGTGGTTCCCGAGCTCAGGAGGTGAGCTTAGGAGGGTCAGGAGGCAAGTGTTCTTGCTCCTTGCCTGGTGGCAGAGTGTATGGATCTCTCTCCCCTTCATAGTGGGGGTCCTAGCTACTTATATAGGCGGCCACGGTCCTCTTCCCCCGAAATGTTTAGGCGGGAAGGGATCCCACAATGACCATTTTTTAGCGGGAACACAAGGACGTTCCTACCCTGACAAAAGCAGTCTTCGCCTGCAAAAGGACCAGGCGGTGACGCGGTGGTGGGCTCAACGGTGACATCCTCCTTGTCGTCCTTGCGGTCTTCGGTCTTGTTGCACCAATGGGGATACCTTTGGCCCGCTCCTCGAGAACCCGCGGCTGCACTGTCCCCCTTGCACCAAAATGGCAATTGCGCCGCTGGCAAGCGCTGGCGCGGTGCGTCACTGCTGAAATCACTGCCTCCTCCTGAGGTAGGCTTGGCCTTGGATTCTCCGCCCCTCCGGAGCGCCCTGTTGGGGCCGCTCCTGAGGAGGTCTTGACGTCGTTCTCCTCACGGGGCTTAGCTCCCTCGCGAGGGTCTTGGGCAGCTGGTTGATCAGCTGGGCCATACCAGGCCATTGTAGGAGTGCGTCGCAGCCCGCAGACAGGCAAGTCTGGGAACCCTGGTTCCTAGGACCCCGGCATTTTAAGTTGCAAGTAAACATAACAAGGTCGGGCCATAAACTTGGCATAAGCCGGTCGTCCAAATAAGGCATGATAAGGACTCTTGATCTTGACCACCTCAAAGGTCAATTTTTAGCCTTGTAATCATGGTCATCGCTGAAAGCCACTTCCAAAGTTATCTTACCCATCGGATACGCCGACTTACCAGGCACCACCCCATGAAAAACAATAGTTGACGACTGCAGATTGTCAGTCAAATTCATACGGCGAAAAGTATCATAGTAAAGGATATTGATACTACTTCCCCCATCCATAAGCACCTTTGTAAACTTGTATCCTCCCACTTGAGGAGCAACTACCAAAAAAATTGACCCAGATTGTCAACCCGGGGCGGGTGATCCTCATAGCTCCATACAATGGGCTGCTCAGACCATCGCAAGTATCGAGGGACCGTCGGCTCAACCGCGTTTACTGCTCGCTTGTGAATTTTCTGATCTCGCTTGCATAAACTCATGGTAAACACATGATATTGACCACTATTCAGCTGCTTTGGAGTGCTCTGATATCCGGACTACTGCTGCTGATTCCCTTGATTAGATTACTCATTAAAATCACCTTGGTTTCCTTAACCTTGAAAGCCAGAGCTTGAACCGCCACCTCCAAAGCCGGGCCCATGAGAGCCAGATCCTGACCTGTCGTGCAGACAGTCATTGTTCTAGAAAAATCCGGAATTTCTATATTCCCTCATGATGAAACAATCCTTCCACATGTGACTAGCCGGCTTCTCCTACGTACCATGCTTCGGGCAAGGCTGGTTCATCATCGCTTCAAGGTTGAACTTCGGCCCACCAAACCGGGGATTTGATGCCTTCCCCTTCCGACGCTGGTTATTATTTTGCGTATTGGTGTTAGCCACAAAATCTGAACCGCCGTCCATCTGCTTGCGCTTACCATTATTGCCTTGACCCGCCGTATTATGTCGTTATCCCTTCGTATTGCCATTCTTCTTCCCCTTCCCAGTCTTCTCCTCATCAGACTCAGGATCTTTAGTTGTATCAGAATCAGCATATTTGACAAGAGCCCCCATGAGTTCCCCCATGTCATTACAGTGGCGCTTAAGCCGCCCTAACTTCTATTTAAGGGGAAGGAAACGGCAATTTTTCTCCAACATCTGGACTGCTTAGCCGGCATTGATACTATCTGATGAATGTATAACAGCTGAGACCCAGCTCACCCAATGGGTTGTTGACTCGCCCCCGCCCTGGACACAGGAGTCCAAATCCAGGATTGACATAGGCTGCTTGCACGTGTCTTTGAAATTTTCAATAAAACGAGCTTTCAACTCCGCCCATGATCTAATGGAGTAAGCGGGTGGCCCTTTTAACCAGGTATGAGCGACCATCCAACATCATGGTGAAATACTTAGCACATGCAGCATCACTAACATTCAGCATCTCCATGGCCATCTCATAACACTCAATGCAAGCATCAGGGGGGCTAATTCGCCATGTAATTAGGCACCGTACGAGGACCTTTGAAATCCTTAGGTAAACGCTCGTTACACAGGGCCGGCACTAAACATGGCACACCCAAGGTTATAGAGGTCACTCCTACCTCCATCGGCGATGATGGATAAGCCAGAGATTGTTGTTGAGCCACCAGTTCAGCCTCCCGATGCGCTCTGCCCTGATCCACCAAGGTCTGAGCATCAACACCACCATGCACCGGGTCATGCCCACGAGTCTGGTTACGGCGCTGTTCACTGCTTGAAACTGCTTGTGAGTCAATGTGCCTTCTATAACTCCAGCTCGGACGAGGTGTTGAGTGAATCCTTTCACGACTGTACGAATAAGCCGCCTGCTAATCCAATGTTGTCTGAAGAAGTTCTCTGACCCTCCGTGTCTCAATCGCCGCCGGAGACTCGCCTTCAACTGGGAGAGCCGCCAATCGCGCCGCCGCCGCAATCATATTATCCAAAGGGTTAGAATAATGACCTCGTGGTATCAGAACGTGCTAAGGCGGAGTAGTATTCAAACGAGGCGGATCCATCGTACACATCTAAACCTGTGCTCCAGTCCTAGGCGACTCAACTATCCGGTTCACCACCGGCGGGTCACTGGTCCCTGCTTCAGGCGTATTGAAGAGGTTTCTCGCATCATAAACTGGGGGTAAACGACTGTGGTGCCTCCTTCTCATGATTTTATTTGAAGCACTTTGATCCAAGGTGAGCCAGAAAGAGTCTGCCTGAATCCGATGTGTCTGAGCATCCAAAGCAGCTCGCTCCGTGATACGTCTCCAACATATCTATAATTTTTGATTGTTCCATGCTATTATATTATCCTTCTAGGATGTTTTATGGGCTTTTATATATACTTTTATATTATTTTTGGGACTAACCTATTAACCCAAAGCCCAGTGCCAGTTTCTGTTTTTCTCCTATTTTAGGGTTTCACAGAAAAGGAATATCAAACGGAGCCCAATTGACCTGAAAATCAACGGAGGCTGTTTTTGGACTAGAAGAAGCCCAAGAAGTGCCGGAGGGGGACGAGAGGACCCACGAGGATGGGGGGTGCCCCCCCTACTGGGCGCGTCCCCTGCCTCGTGGACAGCCCATAGCCCCCCTTTGCTTGGCCCCGACTCCAACACCTCCGATATATACTGAAACCTCCGGAAAATAACCTAGATCGGGAGTTCCGCCGCTGAAATCCTCTGGTGCCACCAAAAACCAATCTAGACCATGTTCCGGCACCCTGTCGGACGGGGAATCCCTCTCCGGTGGCTATCTTCATCATCCCGGCGCTCTCCATGACGAGGAGGGAGTAGTCCACCCTCGGGGCTGAGGGTATGTATCAGTAGCTATGTGTTTGATCTCTCTCTCTCTCTCGTGTTCTTGAGATGGCACGATCTTGATGTATCGTGAGCTTTGCTATTCTAGTTTGATCTTATGATGCTTCTCCCCCTCTACTATCTTGTAATGGATTGCGTTTTCCCTTTGAAGTTATCTTATCTGATTGAGTCTTTAAGGATTTGAGAACACTTGATGTATGTATTGCACGTGTTTATCTGTGGTGACAATGGGATATCATGTGATCTACTTGATGTATGTTTTTGTGATCAACTTGCGGGTTCCGTGACCTTGGGAATCTATGCATAGGGGTTGGCACACGTTTTCATCTTGACTTTCCGGTAGAAACTTTGGGGCACTTTTTGAAGTTTTATGTGTTGGTTGAATAGATGTTTTTGAGATTGTGTGATGCATATCGTATAATCATGCCCACGGATACTTGAGGTGACAATGGAGTATCTAGGTGACATTAGGGTTTTGGTTGATTTGTGTCTTAAGGTGTTATTCTAGTACGAACTCTATGATTGATTGAACGTTACTACGGAATCTTGAATAGATCGATCAGAAAGAATAACTTTGAGGTGGTTTCGTACCCTACCATAATCTCTTCGTTTGTTCTCCGCTATTAGTGACTTTGGAGTGACTCTTTGTTGCATGTTGAGGGCTAGTAATATGATCCAATTATGTTATCCTTGTTGAGAGAACTTGCACTAGTGAAAGTATGAACCCTAGGCCTTGTCTCCTATCCTTGCAACACCGTTTACGCTCACGTTTACCACTTGCTACCTTGCTGTTTTTATATTTTCTTATTACAAAAACCAATATCTACCATCCATATTGCACTTGTATCACCATCTCTTCACCGAACTAGTGCACCTATACAATTTGCCATTGTATTGGGTGTGTTGGGGACACAAGAGACTCTTTGTTATTTGGTTGCAGTGTTGCTTGAGAGAGACCATCTTCATCCTACGCCTCCCACGGATTGATAAACCTTAGGTCATCCACTTGAGGGAAATTTGCTACTGTCCTACAAACCTCTACACTTGGAGGCCCAACAACGTCTAGAAGAAGAAGGGTGCGTAGTAGACATCAAGCTCTTTTCTGGTGCCGTTGCCGGGGAGGTTAGTGCTTGAAGGTATATCTTTAGATCTTGCAATAGAATCTTTTAGTTTCTTGTTTTATCACTAGTTTAATTTATAAAATAAAACTAAAAAATGGAATTATGGTTACCTCATATGCTTCATCTTTTTAATATCTTTCGTGAAAATGATGGAAAGGAAAATTGTGTTCAAGTACTAGAAGAAGAGTTACATAGAATGCTTGGCACTAAAGACTTGAATGATGAGCATGCTTGCAATATTGTTAGTGTGAATTCTTTGAATATCCATAATACTAATGATGATTGCACTAGTCATGATGAAAATATCTCTTATAAGCATGTTGATTTTTGTGGAGTGCATAGAGTTTGTAAGTACATACCAAATAGAGAAGATAGATTTTGCAAGAGGCATAAGTATTTAGAAACGAAATGGTTGCTACAGATGCTAGATGATTGTGCTGAAAATTTGAAATTTCTTAGCCGTACTTGTGAACTTTGCAATGAACGTGGTCATTTCATTACCCAATGCGAATTGTTTCATGATCGAATCGTGTCCAAAAATTGTGATGACTTGATTTCCCTTGCACATCATAATGAACTTATCTTGCTTTTGGGTTATGAAGAAATCAAATGTAGAACTAAGCATCTTCCAGGATTTTCCCTTGATAAACTTCTTGATTTTGATATAGAGGAAATTTATATGTATTGTGCGGTGAATTGCATTGAAAATCCTTATATTGCCAATTACATAAAGTTAAGAAAACAAATAGGAGATGAAGAGAATACTAATGAAAGGGGAGAGATTTCTGAATATCCTCCTATTATTTCTTATGATGAATCAGGTGACGAGGAGGAGCCTTCTATTCAACCAATCTCATTAATAAGGAGCTCTGAAAAGAAGATTAAACCCATACCTAATGTGAAGAAGAAAAAGAAAAGACGGAGAAGAAAAGATAAAAAGGTATACCTCCCAAATGATGTTGCTCCTATTACTCATTGTGATGATGATAATTTCTATACTATCGGTGCTATCCATACTATTAACAATGAGAGTGATTATGCTTATGATATGAAAAGGCCCAAGCTTGGGGATGCTATGTTTGATGAGAATGATATATTTGAGAATTTATTTTCTGCAATTAATATTTGTCCCAAGCTTGGGGATGCTAGCTTGATGAAGATGATATTTTTAGCCTCCCAAGTCTTGATATGCAAATCTATTATGATGAAAGCATGCCTCCTATTTATGATGATTATTGTGATGACACTTATGCTATAAAAAGTAGTGATGATTATATTTATCAAACTTGTCATGATTATGATTACCCCTTTTCTGAATATTACTCTTTTAATGTGGAAACAATCTATAGTATTCAAGTCTCTTATGATACTCCCACTATTCCGAATGAGAAGAATTTTGCTTATGTGGAGAGTAATAAAATTTAAATGCTTGGGGATCATGACAAAAATGCTTTATGTGCTGGTTATATTGTTGAATTCATTCATGATGCTACTGAAAATTATTATGAGGGAGGAACATATGCTTGTAGGAATTGCAATAATATCAAGTTTCCTCTCTATGTGCTTAAAGTTTTGAAGTTATGCTTGTTGTGCCTTCCTATGCTAGTTGATTATTGTCCCCATAAGTTGTTTGCTCACAAAATCCCTATGCATATGAATTGGGTTAGACTTAAATGTGCTAGTCATATTCTTCATGATGCTCACTTTATGTTTCAATTCTTATCTTTTACGAGAGCATCATTGAAATCATCATGCCTAGCTAGGGGCGTTAAACGATAGCGCTTGTTGGGAGGCAACCCAACTTTATTTTATTTTCTTTGTTTTTGCTTTTGTTTAGGAATAAATATTGCATCTAGCTTCTGTTTAGATGTGGTTTTATGTTTTAGTTAGTGTTTGTGCCAAGTAGATCCTTTGGGAAGACTTGTGTGAAGTTTATGTGATCTTGCTATAAAAAACAGAAACGTTAGCGCTCACTAGAATGGTCACCAGATATTACAGGAGTGTGCTATTTAGTTGATTCTTTTTGCAGATGATTAACAGACAAATTCCTCACGTTTACCAATTTATTTCAAAAAAATTGGAGTTACAGAAGTATTCGGAAGTTACAGATTGCTACAGACTGTTCCGTTTTTCATAGATTCTGTTTTTCGTGTGTTGTTTTCTTATTTTGATGAATCTATGAGTATTATTGGAGGATATGAATCATAGAGAAATTTGAATACAGTAGGTTTAACACCAATACAAACAAAGAATGAGTTCATTACAGTACCTTTGAGTAGTGGTTTGTTTTCTTATACTAACGGAGCTCACGAGATTTTTGTCTAAGTTTTGTGTTGTGAAGTTTTCAAGTTTTGAGTATTGCTTTGATGGACTATGGAACAAAGAGTGGCAAGAGCCTAAGATTGGGGATGCCCAAGGCACCCCAAGGTAAAATTCAAGGATAACAAAGAACCTAAGCTTGGGGATGCCCCGGGAAGGCATCCCCTCTTTCGTCTTCATCTATCGGTAACTATACTCGATGCTATATTTTTATTCACCATATGATATGTGTTTTGCTTGGAGCGACATTTTATTTTATTATGTTTTGCTTCCTGTTTGAATAATATCACAAGATATGAAATTCTTAAATGTTAGAGAGTCTTCACATAGTTACATAATTATTCAACTACTCATTGATCTTCACTTATATCTTTTGGAGTAGTTTGTCATTTGCTCTAGTGCTTCACTTATATCTTTTTAGTGCACGGCGGTGGTTTTATTTTGAAGAAATAGATGAACTCTCATGCTTCACTTATATTATTTTGGGAGTCTATTAAAACAGCATGGTAATGTGCTTTGGCTATAAAACTAGCCTTCACATGATAGACATCCAAGATCAATGTAGTAAAAACTTTCACACTAAGTGCATTGAATATGATGAGAAGTTGGGTGCTTGATAATTGTTTTGAGATATGAGGATAGTGATATTACAGTCATGCTAGTGGAGTTATTATGAAATTGAGAAATACTTGTGTTAAGGTTAGTGATTCCCGTAGCATGCACGTATGGTGAACCGCTATGTGACGAAGTTAGAGCATGAGGTATTTGTAAAGTGTCAACCTTTGTGTGGAGGTCGGGGGCGTGCGATGGTTAACTCCTACCAACCTCCCCCCTAGGAGCATGCGTTGATTGCTTTGTTTTGATGACTCGTAGGTTTTTGCAATAAGTATATGAGTTCTTAAGACTAATGTTGAGTCCATGGATATTACGCACTCTCACCTTTCCACCATTGCTAGCCTCTCTTGTACCGCGCAACTCTCGCTGGTACCATACACCCACTATATATCCTTCCTCAAAACAGCCACCATATATCTTCCTCAAAACAGCCACCATACCTACCTATCATGGCATTTCCATAGCCATTCCGAGATATATTGCCATGCAACTTTCCACCGTTCCATTCATATGACACGCTTCATATTGTCATATTGCCATGCATGATCATGTAGTTGACATCGTATTTGTGGCAAGGCCACCATTCATAATTTTTCATACATGTCACTCTTGATTCATTACATATCCCGGTACACCGTCGGAGTCATTCATATAGAGACATATTTTGTTCTAGTATCGAGTTGTAATATCGAGTTGTAAATCAATATAAGTGTGATGATCATCATTATTAGAGCATTGTCCCATGTGAGGAAAGGCTAAATAAAGAAAGCCCCTCCAAAAAAAAGGAAAGGCCAAAGAAAAAAAGAAAGGCCCAAAAAAAGAAAAAGGGACAATTGCTACTATCTTTTTCCACACTTGTGCTTCAAAGTAGCACCATGTTCTTCATGATAGAGAGTCTCATGTTTAGTCACTTTCTTATACTTGTGGGAATTTTCATTATAGAACTTGGCTTGTATATTCCAACGATGGGCTTCCTGAAATGCCCTAGTTATTCGTGAGCAAGCAAGTTGGATGCACACCCAGTTAGTTTCTTTTGTTGAGCTTTCATACATTTTTAGCTCTAATGCATCCGTTGCATGGCAATCCCTACTCACTCACATTAATATCTACTGATGGGCATCTCCATACCCGTTGATACGCCTAGTTGATGTGAGACTATCTCCCTCCTTTTTGCCTTCTCCACAACCACCACTCTATTCCACATAGTGCTATATCCATGGCTCATGCTCATGTACTGCGTGAAAGTTCAAAGGTTTAAAAGAATAAAGTATGAAAACAAGTGCTTGGCTGAAACTGGGGTTGTGCATGATATGCATATTTTGTGTGATAACGAGGAAACATAGCCAACCTATATGATTTTGTAGGGATAGCTTTCTTTAGCATAGTATCTTGAGAAGACATGATTGCTTTGTTAGTATGATTGAAGAATTATTATTTCTTATGTCAATATAGACTTTTGTCTTGAATCTTTCAGACCTGAACATTCATGCCACAATTAAGACAATTACATTGAAAACTATGTTGGTTAGCATTCCACATCAAAAATTCTATTTTTATCACTTACCTACTCGAGGACGAGCAGGAATTAAGCTTGGGGATGATTCATACGTCTCCAAAGTATCTATAATTTTTTATTGTTCCATGCTATTATATTATCCTTCTAGGATGTTTTATGGGCTTTTATATACACTTTTATATTATTTTTGGGACTAACCTATTAACCCAGAGCCCAGTGCCAGTTTCTGTTTTTCTCCTGTTTTAGGGTTTCGCAGAAAAGGAATATCAAACGGAGCCCAATTGACCTAAAAATCAACGGAGGCTGTTTTTGGACCAGAAGAAGCCCACGGAGTGCCGGAGGGGGACGAGATGACCCACGGGCTGCCCACGAGGGTGGGGGCGCGCCCCCCTGCCTCGTGGACAGCCCGTAGCCCCCCTTTGCTTGGCCCCGACTCCAACACCTCCTATATATACGGAAACCTCCGGAAAATAACCTAGATCGGGAGTTCCACCGTCGAAAGCCTCTGGTGCCACCAATAACCAATCTATACCGTGTTCCAGCACCCTGCCGGAGGGGGAATCCCTCTCCGGTGGCTATCTTCATCATCCCGGCTCTCCCCATGACGAGGAGGGAGTAATCCACCCTCGGGGCTGAGGGTATGTATCAGTAGCTATGTGTTTGATCTTTCTCTCTCGTGTTCTTGAGATGGCACGATCTTGATGTATCGCGAGCTTTGCTATTCTAGTTGGATCTTATGATGCTTCTCCCCCTCTACTCTCTTGTAATGGATTGAGTTTTCCCTTAGAAGTTATCTTATCGGATTGAGTCTTTAAGGATTTGAGAACACTTGATGTATGTCTTGCACGTGTTTATCTGTGGTGACAATGGGATATCATGTGATCTACTTGATGTATGTTTTCGTGATCAACTTGCGGGTTCCGTGACCTTGGGAATCTATGCATAGGGGTTGGCACGCGTTTTCGTCTTGACTTTCCGGTAGAAACTTTGGGGCACTCTTTGAAGTTCTATGTGTTAATTGAATAGATTTTTCTGAGATTGTGTGATGCATATCGTATAATCATGCCCACGGATACTTGAGGTGACAACGGAGTATCTAGGTGACATTAGGGTTTTGGTTGATTTGTGTCTTAAGGTGTTATTCTAGTACGAACTCTATGATAGATTGAACGTTACTATGGACTCTTGAATAGATCGATCAGAAAGAATAACTTTGAGGTGGCTTCGTACCCTACCATAATCTCTTTGTTTGTTCTCCGCTATTAGTGACTTTGGAGTGACTCTTTGTTGCATGTTGAGGGCTAGTAATATGATCCATTATGTTATCCTTGTTGAGAGAACTTGCACTAGTGAAAGTATGAACCCTAGGCCTTGTCTCCTATCATTGCAACACCATTTATGCTCACGTTTACCACTTGCTACCTTGCTGTTTTTATATTTTCTTATTACAAAAACCAATATCTACCATCCATATTGCACTTGTATCGCCATCTCTTCGCTGAACTAGTGCACCTATACAATTTGCCATTGTATTGGGTGTGTTGGGAACACAAGAGACTCTTTGTTATTTGGTTGTAGGGTTGCTTGAGAGAGACCATCTTCATCCTACGCCTCCCACGGATTGATAAACCTTAGGTCATCCACTTGAGGGAATTTTGCTACTATCCTACAAACCTCTGCACTTGGAGGCCCAACAACGTCTACAAGAAGAAGGGTGCATAGTAGACATCACTCTCTGGCCATCTTAGCGTTCTCAGTCGCCAGTTCCTCCTTAGCTTGAGCTATCTCATCCAGTAGCTTCGCAACATCCAACTTATGTTGTTCTTGAGTATCCGGGGTTACCTCCACCCCCATCAAAGTCGCCAAAGCCTCCAACAATTCTGTCAGAACTTGAGCCGGCGGACGCGTAGATCTGTTAGTACCAGCCACTGCCGCAGCCGTTGAGCTTGAGGTCATACCCGCAGCGGTTGTTGAACCAAGCACCGGCTGTGTACCAGCCATGAAGATTGCCACCCTGTTCGGCGGCTCATAGGGGTCCGGAGTACTGTCGGAACAGCCCCCAAGTCGGCCGTCTTGTTGTTGATATATTGAATTGGTCTCGCCAGTTGACGACTTGGCATTAGAGTAGACGGCCGTCTCACTACCAGACACAGATCTTTCCTCAAATTCCGCCCCATGGATAAAATCAAAAAAGGCACGCTTCTTGGCGGGTTGAACCCGTGCGGGTCATGCACGCTGAGCCGTCTCAATGATATCGGTGCAGGTGTCTGGCTCAAGGCCCGGATCGCCGATCTTGCCGTTAAAGACATGGATTCCGCCAAAGGGGACCCGGTACCAGTACTCAATTGAGCAAGCCTCGGGGCCCCAGCCTGCGTCGTCGATGTAGAGCTTGTCGCGACGACTCTTGGTCATCCGGCCCATAGCGTATCCCTTGAGCCCTTCGAAGCAGCCCTTCAAGAACTCGAAACCACCATGTGCTGGCATCACGGTGGGCACCAACTGTCGTGGAATTGTCACGTCAGATGTCCTAGCGTAAGGACTTAGTCGTGGAACCATCGCAACTAGGTTAGCTTGAAGGGGTTAATCGGGACAAAGGACACAGAGAGTTTATACTGGTTCGGCCCCTCACAACGAGGTAAAAGCTTACTCCAGTGTAGGGTTGTATTGCTTGGATTCGATTACCAAGGAGCGAATACGCTAGACATAGTCCTCGATCTCTTTGTTACTTGCCCCTAACTCACCACCGGGTCACCCCTTTATATACACAGGTTGATGCCCGATGGCTTACAGAGTCCCGGTCGGCTCATACGTGATCCGGCTCGGTGACTTAATCAAGCTTGCCTTACAATACAAGTCATACATATGGCGGTTCATCCTGTTGGGCCTTAAGTCGTCTCTAGTTCTTGGGCCGTCAATAGGGTTGCTATGACCCGCCATCTTCATTGTTAAGTCGCCAGTGGTATAACCCAGCCCCTCCTGGGTGGTTCATACCCAGTAGTTATATCCCCAACAGAAGGTGTTTGTTGGGTTTGCATAGATCAAGATTAGGATTTTTCTCTCCGAGTATCGGAGAGGTATCTCTGGGTCCTCTCGGTAATGCACATCATAAGAAGCCTTGCAAGCAATGTGACTAATGAGTTAGTTCCGGGATGACGCATTACGGAACGAGTAAAGAGACTTGCTGGTAACAAGATTGAACTATGTATGAAGATACCGACGATCGAATCTCGGGCAAGTAACATATTGATGACAAAGGGAATAACGTATGTTGTCATTAAGGTTTGACCGATAAAGATCATCGTAGAATATGTGGGAGCCAATATGAGCATCCAGATTCCGCTATTGGTCATTGACCGGAGAAGTGTCTCGGTCATGTCTACATAATTCAAGAACCCGTAGGGTCCGCACGCTTATTGTTTGATGACGATTTGTATTATGAGTCGTGTGTTTTTGGTGACCGAAGATTGTTCAGAGTCCCGGATGAGATCAATGACTTGACGGGGAGTCTCGAAATGGTTGATAGGTAAAGATTGATATATTGGATGATGGTATTCTAACACCAGAAGGGTTCCGATGGGTTACCGGAACGCCCCGGGGGAAGTTATGCGCCCTATGGGCCACAAGAGGGAGGCACACCAGCCCACATAGGGGTAGCGCGCCCCCCATATGGAAGGAGGCTGAATTGGAGTAGGGGAGGGGGCGGCGCACCTCTTTCCTTCTCCTCCTCCCACTCCTTCCTCCTTTCCCCCTCCATGAGAAGGAATAGAGGGGGGCAAATCCTACTAGGACTAGTAGTCCTAGTAGGACACCCCCCTCTCCTTAGCACGCCCCTAGAGCTGCCTCCCTCCCTCTCCCTCCTTTATATACATGGGGAGGGAACCCTAGAACACACATAAATTGTTCCTAGATGTGTGCGGAGACCCCTACACAGTTTGCTCCTCATGTCATATTATCGTAGTGCTTAGGTGAAGCCCTGCGCGGATCACTGCACCATCACCATCACCACGCCGTCGTGCTGACGAAACTCTCCCTTAACACTTTGCTGGAACAATAGTTCGAGGGACGTCATTGAGCTAAACGTGTGCTGAAATCGGAGGTGCCGTATGTTCGGTACTTGATCAGTTCAATCGTGAAGACGTTCGACTACATCAACCGCGTTAAACTAACGCTTCCGTTTTCGGTCTACGAGGGTACATGGACACACACTCCCCTTCTCGTTGCTATGCATCTCCTAGATAGATCTTGCTTGAGCGTAGATTTTTTTTTAAAATTGCATGCGTATCAAAGCCAGGTCTATGTGTATCAGAGCCAGGTCTATGCTACGTTTCCCAACAGTGGTACCAGAGCCAGGTCTATGCGTAGATGATATGCACGAGTAGAACACAAAGAGTTGTGGGCAGTGACAGTTATATTGCTTGCCACCAACGTCTTATTTTGATTTGGCGGTATTGCTGGATGAAGCCGCCCAGATCAACCTTACATGACCACGTTCATGAGGCCGGTTCCACCAATAGACGTGTAGCTAGTTTTGCATAAAGGTAGCTGGCGGGTGTCTGTTTCTTCAACTTTAGTTGAATCGAATTTGACTATGGTCGGTCCTTGTCAAAGATTAAAACAGCAAACTTGACAAAACACCGTTGTGGTTTTGATGCGTAGGTAAGAAAGGTTCTTGCTAGAAACCCGTAGCAGCCACATAAAACTTGCAACAACAAAGTAGAGGACGTCTAACTAGTTTTTGCAGGGCATGTTGTGATGTGATATGGTCAAGATGTGATGAGTTATACGTTATTGTATGAGACGATCATGTTTTGTAAGATATCTGACAACCGACAGGAGCCTTATGGTTGTCTCTTTATTGTATGAAATTCATACGCCATGTAATTGCTTTACTTTATCACTATGAGTTAGCGATAGTCGTAAAAGCAATAGTTGGCGAGACGACCACGACGCTACGATGAAGATCAAGGTGTCAAGCCGGTGACGATGGAGATCATAACGGTGCTTTGGAGATGGAGATCAAAGGCACAAGATGATGATGGCCATATCATGTCACATATTTTGATTGCGTGTGATGTTTATCTTTTTATGCATCTTATTTTGCTTTGTACGGCGGTAGCATTATAAGATGATCCCTTACTAAAATTTCAAGGTGCAAGTGTTCTCCCTGAGTATGCACCGTTGCGACAGTTCATCGTGCTGAGACACCACGTGATGATCGGGGGTGATAAGCTCTACATTCACATACAATGGGTACAAGATAGTTTTGCACATGCGGAATACTCGGGTTAAACTTGACAAGACTAGCATGTACAGACATGGCCTCAGAACACTGGAGACCGAAAGGTCGAACGTGAATCATATAATAGATACGATCAACATAAGATGTTCACCATTGAAGACCACTGCATCTCACGTGATGATCGGACATGGTTTAGTTGATATGGATCACGTGATCATTTAGATGACTCGAGGGATGTCTATCTAAGTGGGAGTTCTTAAGTAATTTGATTAATTGAACTTAATTTATCATGAACTTAGTCCTGATAGTATTTGCATATCTATGTTGTAGATCAATAGCTCGCGATTTAGCTCCCACGTTTTTTGATATGTTCCTAGAGAAAACTAAGTTGAAAGATGTGAGTAGCAATGATGCGGACTGGGTCCATGATCTGAGGATTAACCTCATTGCTGCACAGAAGTATTACGTCCTTGATGCACCACTAGGTGACAGACCTATTGCAGGAGCAGATGTAAACGTTATGAACATTTGGCAAAGCTCGATATGATGACTACTTAATAGTAGTGCACCATGCTTTACGGCTTAGAACCGAGACTTCAAAAACGTTTTTGAATGCCACGGAGCATATGAGATGGTCCAAGAGCTGAAATTAATATTTCAGACTCATGCCCATGTTGAGAGGTATGAGACCTCTGACAATTACTTTGCCTACAAGATGGAGGAGAATAGCTCAGCTAGTGAGCATGTGCTCAGAATGTCTGGGTGCTACAATCACTTGAATCAAGTGGGAGTTAATCTTCCAGATAAGATAGTGATTGACAAAATTCTCTAGTCACTATCACCAAGCTACTAGAACTTCATGATGAACTATAATATGCAAGGGATAACGAAAACGATTCCCGAGCTCTTCGCGATGCTGAAATCGGCGAAAGTAGAAATTGTTACTTCTCGAGCTTGTGTTATATTCCCTCAAAGAGGAAAGGGAGATGCAGCACAGTAGCGTAAGTATTTCCCTCAGTTTTTGAGAACCAAGGTATCAATCCAGTAGGAGACCACGCGCGAGTCCCTCGCACCTGCACAAACAAATAAGAACTTCGGAGCCAACGCGATAAGGGGTTGTCAATCCCTTTACGGTCACTTACGAAAGTGAGATCTGATAGAGATGATAGTTTATATTTTTGGTATTTTTTGTTTATAAGAACATAAAGTAAAAGCGGAAAAAAGTAAAGTAGATTGTAGATTGATATGCTGAGAATAGACCCAGGGGCCATAGTGTTCTCTAGTGGCTTCTCTCATGATAGCGATATTCTACGGCGGGTAAACAAATTACTGTCGAGCAATTGATAGAAAAGCGAATAATTATGAGACTATCTAGGCATGATCATTATATATAGGCATCACGTCCGAGACAAGTAGACCGAAATGATTCTGCATCTACTACTATTACTCCACACATCGACCGCTATCCAGCATGCATCTAGTGTATTGAGTTCATAAGAACAGAGTAACGCCTTAAGCAAGATGACATGATGTAGAGGGATAAACTCAAGCAATATGATATAAACCCCATCTTTTTATCCTCGATGGCAACAATGCAATACGTGCCTTGCTGCCCCTACTGTCACTGGGAAAGGACACCACAAGATTGAACCCAAAGCCAAGCACTTCTCTCATTGCAAGAACTATAGATCTAGTAGGCCAAACCAAACCAATAATTCAAAGAGACTTGCAAGGATATTATAATCATACATAAAGAGTTCAGAGAAGAACCAAATATTTCTCATAGATAATCTTGATCATAAACCCACAATTCATCGGATCTCGACAAACACACCGCAAAAAGAGATTACATCGAATAGATCTCCTCGAAGACCGAGGAGAACTTTGTATTGAGATCCAAAGAGAGATAAGAAGCCATCTAGATACTAGTTATGGACCCGAAGGTCTATGGTAAACTACTCACAACTCATGGTGAGGCGATGATGATGATGTAGAAGCACTCCGTGGAAGATCCCCCCCTCCGGCGGAGCTCCGGAACAGGCCCCAAGATGGGATCTCACGGGAACAGAAGCTTACGGCGGTGGAACTAGGGTTTTCTCTGTTCGTCTGTTGGTTTCGGGGCACGTAGGCTTATATAGGAGGAAGGAGGGCACCGGGGGCCTTACGTGGGACCCACGAGGCAGGGGGCGCGCCCCCCACCCTCGTGGGCACCACGTGGCCCCTACTCCGTGGTTCTCAAGTCTCCCATGCGTGATTTTCTCCAAAAAATATATCTCCCGAAGGTTTCATTCCGTTTGGACTCCGTTTGATATTCCTTTTCGGTAAAACCCTGAAACAGGCAAAAACCAGCAATCTAGACTGGGCCTTTGGGTTAGTAGGTTAGTCCCAAAAATAATATAAAAGTGTATAACAAAGCCCATTAAACATCCAAAACATCATAAATAATAGCATGGAACAATCAAAAATTATAGATACGTTGGAGACGTATCAAGAATCCCCAAGCTTAATTCCTGCTCGTCCTCGAGTAGGTAAATGATAAAGACAGAATTTTTGATGTGGAATGCTAACCAACATAGTTTTTCAATGTAATTCTCTTAATTGTGGCATGAATGTTCAGATCTGAAAGATTCAAGACAAAAGTCTATATTGACATAAGAAATAATAATACTTCAAGCATACTAACAAAGCAATCATGTCTTCTAAAAATACTATGGCTAAAGAAAGTTATCCCTACAAAATCATATAGTCTGGCTATGCTCCCTCTTCATCACACAAAATATTCATATCATGCACAACCCCGATTTCAGCCAAGCACTTGTTGTCATACTCTATTCTTCCAAACCTTTCAACTTTTACGCAATACATGAGCATGAGCCATGGACATGGCACTATGGGTGGAATAGAGAGGTGGTTGTGGAGAAGACAAAAAGGAGGGAGATAGTCTCACATCGACTAGGCGTATCAACGGGCTATGGCGATGCCCATCAATAGATATCAATGTGAGTTAGTAGGGATTGCCATGCAACGGATGCACTAGAGCTAAAAATGTATGAAAGCTCAACAAAAGAAACTAAGTGGGTGTGCATCCAACTTGCTTGCTCATGAAGACCTAGGGCATTTGAGGAAGCCCATCGTTGGAATATAGAAGCCAAGTTCTATAATGAAAATTCCCACTAGTATATGAAAGTGACTAAACATGAGACTCTCTATCATGAAGAACATGGTGCTACTTTGAAGCACAAGTGTGGAAAAAGATAGTAGCAATTGTCCCCTTTTTTGGGCCTTTCTTTTTTTCTTTGGCCTTTTTTGTGGAGGGGCTTTATTGATTTAGCCTTTCCTCACATGGGACAGTGCTCTAATAATGATGAATATCACACTTTCACTGAATTACAACTCGATATTACAACTCGATACTAGAACAAATATCACTCTATATGAATGCCTCCGGCGGTGTACCGAGATGGGCAATCAATCAAGAGTGACATGTATGAAAAATTATGCATGGTGGCCTTGCCACAAATACGATGTCAACTACATGATCATGCATGGCAATATGACAATATGATGCGTGTCATATGAACGGAACGGTGGAAAGTTGCATGGCAATATATCTCGGAATGGCTATGGAAATGCCATGATAGGTAGGTATGGTGGTTGTTTTGAGGAATAATAAGGTCTGTTTTGAGGAAGGATATATAGTGGGTGTATGGTACCGGCGAAAGTTGCGCGGTACAAGAGAGGCTAGCAATGGTGGAAGGATGAGAGTGCATATAATCCATGGACTCAACATTAGTCATAAGAACTCATATACTCATTACAAAAATCTACGAGTCATCAAAACAAAGCAATCAACGCATGCTCCTAGGGGGGAGGTTGGTAGGAGTTAACCATCGCGTGCCCCCGACCTCCACACAAAGGTTGACACTTTACAAATACCTCATGCTCTAACTTTGTCACATAGCGGTTCATCATACGTGCATGATACGGGAATCACTAACCTTAACACAAGCATTTTTCAATTTCATAATAACTCCACTAGCATGACTCTAATATCACTATCCTCATATCTCAAAACAATTATCAAGCATCCAACTTCTCATCATATTCAATGCACTTAGTGTGAAAGTTTTTACTACATTGATGTTGGATGTCTATCATGTGGAGACTAGTTTTATAGCCTAAACACATTACCATGATGTTTTAATAGACTCTCAAAAGGATATAAATGAAGCATGAGATTTCAACAATTTCTTCAAAATATAATCACCACCGTGCTCTGAAAGATATAAGTGAAGCACTAGAGCAAAAACTATTCAACTCAAAATATATAAGTGAAGCACATAGAGTGTTCTAACAATTCCTAGGCCATATTTAACTCTCTAAAATAGGTGTGTCCAGGAAGTATAATTGTGGGAAACTAACAAGCAAAGACTAAAATTATACAAGACGCTCCAAGCAAAACACATATCATGTGGTGAATAAAAATATAGCTCCGAGTATAGTTACCGATAGATGAAGACGAAAGAGGGGATGCCTTCCCGGGGCATCCCCAAGCTTAGGCTTTTGGTTGTCTTGAATTTTACTTGGGGTGCCTTGGGCATCCCCAAGCTTAGGCCCTTGCTACTCTTTGTTCCATAGTCCATCAAAGCAATACTCAAAACTTGAAAACTTCACAACACAAAACTTAGACAAAAATCTCGTGAGCTCCGTTAGTATAAGAAAGCAAACCACTACTCAAAGGTACTGCAATGAATTCATTCTTTGTTTATATTGGTGTTAAACCAACTGTATTCCAACTTCTCTATGGTTCATACTTCCCAATATTACTCATGGATGCATTGAAATAAGCAAACAACACACGAAAAAACAGAATCTGTCAAAAAAAGAACAGTCTGTAGTAATCTGTAGATTTTGCATACTTATGTAACTCCAAAAAATTCAAACTAAATTGGTAAATGTGAGGAATTTGTCTATTAATCATCTTCAAAAAGAATCAACTAAATAGCATGCTCCAGTAAAATCTGATGACCATTCTAGCGAGCGCTAACGATTCTGTTTTTCACAGCAAGATCACATAAACTTCACACAAGTCTTCCCAAAGGTTCTACTTGGCACAAACACTAAACAAAACACAAAACCACATCTAAACAGAAGCTAGATGCAATATTTATTCCTAAATAGAAGCAAAAACAAAAAAATATAAAACTAGGTTGCCTCCCAACAAGCTCTTTCTTTATAGCCATTAAGATAGGCTTGAAAATTCAATGATGCTCACATGAAAGATAAGAATTGAAGCACAAAGAGAGCATCATAAAACATGTGACAAACACATCTAAGTCTAACATAATTCCTATGCATAGGCATTTTGTAAGCAAACAAATTAGCAAGACAAGCAAGATCTAGCGTATGCAAGGAAGAAGAAAGAAACAATGGCAATCTCAACATGACGAGAGGTAAATTAGTAAAATGAAAATTTCTACAACCATATTTTCCTCTCTCATAATAATTGCATGTAGGATCATAAGCAAATTCAACAATATAGCTGTCACAAAACATATTATAAACACGATCCACATGCATATGAAGTTGACACTCTTCCAAAATAGTGGGATCAACATTAACTAAAGTCATGACCTTTCCAAACCCACTTTTATCAAAAAAATCATAAGATTGATCAATATCTAAAGTAGTGGGATCAAAATTGACACTCTTTCAAATCCACTTTCAATATTATGGCAAATATTATTATCAATCTCATATTCATGATGGGGTTTAAATAAATTTTCAAGATCGTAAGAATCATCACCCCAATCATAATCATTGCAACGAGTAGTGGGCATAGCAAAATAAGCATCCCCAAGCTTAGGGTTTTGCATGTCATTAACACAATTGAAATTAATAGAATTTACAATAACATCATTGCAATCATGCTTTTTATTTAACAAGCTAGCATGAATCACTTTTTCTTTTAACAATTCCTCACAATTTTCAGATTCATGAATTTCAAGCAAAACTCCATAAATATAATCTAGTGCATGCAGCTCACTAGCAATAGGTTCAACATAATTAGATCTCTTAAAGAGATTAGCAAGTGGATGAGGATCCAAACTTTAGCAAGCGAAGATGCAAGCTAATAGAGGGCACATAGTAACACAAGAAAACAGAAAGGCGAACGGAAAACACACGGCAGAAGAAGGGCAAATGAAACGGCAAGGGTGAAGTGGGGGAAAGGAAAACGAGAGGCAAAAAATGTAATGCGAAGGATAAGGGTTTGTGATAGGTACTTGGTATATGAATTTTGCGTAAGCCTCCCTGGCAACGGCGCCAGAAATTCTTCTTGCTACTTCTCGAGCTTGCGTTGTATTCCCTCAAAGAGGAAAGGGAGATGCAGCACAATAGCGTAAGTATTTCCCTCAGTTTTTGAGAACCAAGGTATCAATCTAGTAGGAGACCACGCGCGAGTCCCTCGCACCTGCACAAACAAATAAGAACTTCACAGCCAATGCGATAAGGGGTTGTCAATCCCTGTACGGTCACTTACGAAAGTGTGATCTGATAGAGATGATAGTTTATATTTTTGGTATTTTTTATTTATAAGAACAGAAAGTAAAAGCGGAAAAAAGTAAAGTAGATTGTAGATTGATATGTTGAGAATAGACCCGGGGACGATAGTGTTCTCTAGTGGCTTCTCTCATGATAGCGATATTCTACGGCGGGTAAACAAATTACTGTCGAGCAATTGATAGAAAAGCGAATAATTATGAGACTATCTAGGCATGATAATTATATATAGGCATCACGTCGGAGACAAATAGACCGAAACGATTCTGCATCTACTAGTATTACTCCACACATCGACCGCTATCCAGCATGCATCTAGTGTATTGAGTTCATAAGAACAGAGTAACGCCTTAAGCAAGATGACATGATGTAGAGGGATAAACTCAAGCAATATGATATAAACCCCATCTTTTTATCCTCGATGGCAACAATAAAATACGTGCCTTGCTGCCCCTACTGTTACTGGGAAAGGACACCGCAAGATTGAACCCAAAGCCAAGCACTTCTCCCATTGCAAGAACTATAGATCTAGTAGGCCAAACCAAACCAATAATTCGAAGAGACTTGCAAGGATATTATAATCATACATAAAGAGTTCAGAGAAGAACCAAATATTTCTCATAGATAATCATCATAAACCCACAATTCATCGGATCATGACAAACACGCCGCAAAAAGAGATTACATCGAATAGATCTCCTCGAAGACCGAGGAGAACTTTGTATTGAGATCCAAAGAGAGAGAAGAAGCCATCTAGATACTAGCTATGGACCCCGAAGGTTTGTGGTAAACTACTCACAACTCATGGTGAGGGGATGATGATGATGTAGAAGCACTCCGTGGAAGATCCCCCCATCCGGCGGAGCTCCGGAACAGGCCCCAAGATGGGATCTCACTGGAACAGAAGGTTACGGCAGTGGAACTAGGGTTTTCTCTGTTCGTCTGTTGGTTTCGGGGTACGTAGGCTTATATAGGAGGAAGGAGGGCATCGGAGGCCTTATGTGGGACCCACGAGGCAGAGGGCGCGCCCTAGGGGTACGCGCCCCCCACCCTCGTGGGCACCACGTGGCCCCTACTCCGTGGTTCTCAAGTCTCCCGTGCGTGATTTTCTCCAAAAAAATATCTGCCCCGAAGGTTTCATTCCGTTTGGACTCTGTTTGATATTCCTTTTCTATAAAACCCTGAAACAGGCAAAAAACAACAATCTAGACTGGGCCTTTGGGTTAGTAGGTTAGTCCCAAAAATAATATAAAAGTGTATAACAAAGCCCATTAAACATCCAAAACATCATAAATAATAGCATGGAACAATCAAAAATTATAGCTACGTTGGAGACGTATCAGAAATCAATAAGGAACATCAAAAGTGTTGATGTTTAACAAGACCACTATTTTCAAGAAAAGGGCAAGGGAAATAAAGGGAACTTCAAAAGAATGGCAACCAAGTTGCCACTCCCGAGAAGAAGCCCAAAGCTAGACCCCAAGCATGAAACTGAGTGCTTCTACTGCAAAGGAAATGGTCACTGGAAGCGGAACTACCCCAAATATTTGGCGGATAAGAAGGATGACGAAGTGAACAAAGGTATATTCGATACACATGTTATTGATGTGTGCCTCACTAGTGCTCGTAGTAGCCCCTGGCTATTTGATACCTATTTGGTTGCTAATATTAGTAACTCGAAACATGAGTTGCAGAATAAAACAAAGGCTAGTTGAGGGTGAGGTGACGATGCGTGTTGGAAGTAGTTCGAATATTGATATCATCATCATCGCACACACTCCCTGTACAACCTAAATAAATGTTATTTGGTGTTTGCGTTGAGCATGAACAAGATTGGATCGTGTTTATTGCAATATGATGATTCATTTAAGTCAGAGAATAATTGTTATTTTGTTTACATGAATAAAACCTTCTATGGTCATACACCCAAGGTGAATGGTTTATTGAATCTCGATTGTAGTAATACACATATTCATAATGTTGAAGCCAAAAGATGCATAGTTGATAATAATAGTGCAACATACTTGTGGCACTGCCGTTTAGGTCATGTTGGTCTAAAGCGCGTGAAGAAACTCCATGCTGATGGACTTTTGGAATCACTTGATTATGAATCATTTGATGCTTGCGAACCATGCCTCATGGGCAAGATGACTAAAACTTTGTTCTCCGGAACAATGGAGCGAGCCAATGAATTATTGGAAATAATACATACAGATGTATGCGGTCCGATGAGTGTTGAGGCTCACGGCGGGTATCGTTATTTTCTAACCTTCACAGATGATTTGAGCAGATATGGGTATATCTACTTGATGAAACACAAATCTGAAACATTTGAAAAGTTCAAAGAATTTCAGTGAGAAGTAGAGAATCATCGTAACAAGAAAATAAAGTTTCTACAATCTGATCGCGGAGGCGAATATTTGAGTTACGAGTTTGGTCTTCATTTAAAACAATGTGGAATAGTTTCGCAACTCACGCCACCTGGAACACCACAGCGTAATGGTGTGTCTGAACGTCGTAACCGTACTTTGTTAGATATGGTGCGATCTATGATGTCTCTTACCGATTTACCACTATCTTTTTGGGGTTATGCTTTAGAGACGGCTGCATTCACGTTAAATAGGGCACCGTCTAAATCCGTTGAGACGACACTGTATGAACTGTGGTTTGGCGAGTAACCTAAGATGTCGTTTCCTAAAGTTTGGGGTTGCGATGCTTATGTGAAAAAGCTTCAACCTGATAAGCTCAAACCCAAATCAGAGAAGTGCATCTTCATAGGATACCCAAAAGAAACAGTTGGGTACACCTTCTATCACCGATCTGACGGCAAGATCTTTGTTGCTAAGAATGCATGGATCCTATCTAGAGAAGGAGTTTCTCTCGAAAGAAGTGAGTGGGAGGAAAGTAGAACTTGATGAGGTAATTATACCTTCTCTCGAACTGGAAAGTAGCTCATCACAGAAAACCATTCCCGTGATGCCTACACCAATTAGAGAGGAAGCTAATGATGATGATCACGAAGCTTCAGATCAAGTTACTATAGAACCTCGTAGGTCAACCAAAGCATGATCCGTACCAGAGTGGTACGTTAATCCTGTTCTGTAAGTCATGTTATTAGACCATGACGAACCTACGAACTATGAATAAGCTATGTTGAGCCCAGATTCTGATAAATGACTTGAGGCCATGAAATCTAAGATATGATCCATGTATGAGAACAAAGTGTGGACTTTGGTGGACTTGTCCGATGATCGGCAAGCCATTGAGAATAAATGGATCTTCAAGAGGAAGACAAACGCTGATGGTAATGTCACTGTCTACAAAGCTCGACTTGTTGCGAAAGTTTTTCGACAAGTTCAAGGTGTTGACTATGATGATATTTTCTCACTCGTAGTGATGCTTAAGTATGTACGAATCATGTTAGCAATTGCCGCATTTTATGAAATCTGGAAAATGGATGTCAAAACTACATTCCTTAATGTATTTATTAGAGAAGAGTTGTATATGATGTAACCAGAAGGTTTTGTCAATCATAAAGGTGCTAACAAAGTGTGCAAACTCCAGCGATCCATCTATGGACTGGTGCAAGCATCTCGGAGTTGGAATATATGCTTTGATAAAATGATCAAAGCATATGGTTTTATACAGACTTTCGGAGAATCCTGTATTTACAAGAAAGTGAGTGGGAGCACTACAGCCTTTCTGATAAGTATATGTGAATGACATATTTTTGATCAGAAATGATATATAATTTTCTGGAAAGCATAAAGGATTGTTTAAAAAGAATTTTTCAATAATAGACATCAGTGAAGCTACTTACATATTGGGCATCAAGATCTATAGAGATAGATCAAGATGCTTGATAGGACTTTCGATAAGTACATACCTTGATTTTGAAGTAGTTCAAAATGGATCATCAAAGAAGGAGTTCTTGCCTGAGTTGAAAGGTATGAATTTGAGTAAGACTCAAAGCCCGACCACGGCAGAAAAATATAGAGAGAATGAAAGTCATTCCCTATGACTCAGCCATAGGTTCTATAAAGTATGCCATGTTGTGTACCAAACCTGTTGTGTACCTTGCCATGAGTTTGGCAAGGAGGTACAATATTGATCCAAGAGTAGATCACTTGCCAATGCTCAAAATTATCCTTAGTTGCATTAACAAGGACTAAGGAAATGTTTCTCGGTTATGGAGGTGATAAAGAGTTTGTCGTAAAGAGTTACGTCGATGCAAGCTTTGACACTGATCTAGATGACTCTAAGTCTCAATCTAGATATGTATTGAAAGTGGGAGCAATTAGCTAGAGTAGCTCCATGCAGAGCATTGTAGACATAGAAATTTTCAAAATACATACGGATATGAATATGGCAGACCCGTTGACTAAACTTCTCTCACAAAGCAAAACATGATCACACCTTAGTACTCTTTGGGTGTTAATCACATGGCGATGTGAACTAGATTATTGACTCTAGTAAACCTTTTGGGTGTTAATCACATAATGATGTGAACTATCAGTGTTAAATCACATGGCGATGTGAACTACATTATTGACTCTAGTGCAAGTGGGGGACTGAAGGAAATATGCCCTAGAGGTAATAATAAAGTTGTTATTTTATATTTCCTGATATCATGATAAATATTTATTATTCATGCTAGAATTTTATTAATTGGAAACTTGATACATGTGTGGATACATAGACAAAACACCATGTCCCTAGTAAGCCTCTACTAGACTAGCTTGTTAATCAAAGATGGTTAAGTTTCCTAGCCATAGACATGTGTTGTCATTTGGTGAATGGGATCACATCATTAGGAGAATGATGTGATGGACAAGACCCATCTGTTAGCTTAGCATAATGATCGTTCCGTTTTATTGTTGTTGCTTTCTTCATGTCAAATACATATTACTCCGACTATGAGATTATGCAACTCCTGGATATCGGAGGAATGCCTTATGTGCTATCAAACGTCAAAACGTAACTGGGTGATTATAAAGATGCTCTACAGGTATCTCCGAAGGTGTTTTTTGATTTGGCATAGATCAAGATTAGGATTTGTCACTCCGAGTATCCGAGAGGTATTTTGGGTCCTCTCGGTAATGCAAATTGTAAGTGAAAGAGTTGTATATCGACTAGAGGGGGGTGAATAGGCGATTTTTATGAAAGTCTTCAAAACATGGAAGTTTCGAAGACAAACGATAGAACCAATCCTATGTATATGTAGAGGAAGGTAGACTACACTAGACAAGCCATAGTCAAGTATTCAATGAAGTGAACGAAGACTAATACTCCCTCCGCCCGGGTTTATTAGGCCTAAAGACAACCTCTCTTAGACCAAGACACGTAGTAATTTGCTTACATTAATTCTTTCATTCCACTCCCAATGCACTCTCTCACATGCATGCAACCAATAAAAAATCATGCATGAAGTGTATTAATTTCCCAGCCATGGTACCAAGAACAATGGCTTTTAATGCAACCAATGAAATGGTTGCATGCATGCACCTTTCCAAAACGAGGCCTTATAAAAAGGGACATGCTTGTGATGCTAAGAGGCCTAATAAACCCGGGCGGAGGGAGTAGTAGCTAGGCAGTATGGATCAGGATGGAAGATTGTATGAAGCCAGTCAGATCAAGTAGTCACACAGTGAAGTCAAACAGATCAGGCAAGCAGGCAATGACTTCACAAAGACAGACAGTAAGTAAAGAGAAGGAAGGGATAGAACCAGTAGCTCGGGGAAGACAGTGATTTGTTAGACCAGTTCCAGTTGCTGTGACAAATGTACGTCTGGTTAGGGAGGCTGAGATTTAACTCTGAAGACCGCATCTTCACCTTGTTCCCCTTGAGCTAAGGACACCTAGTCCTCGCCCAATCACTCTGGTAAGTCTTCAAGGTAGAGTTCCAAACCTTCACAGACTTCGTTCACCGGCGATCCACAATGACTCTTGGATGCTCATAACGCGATGCCTAACCGGATGGAGGAAACACACTCCTCAAGTGTAACAAGTCTTCAGGTCACACAGACAGAAAGACTTCAGTGATGCCACTCTTTGGCTCTGGGTGTTTGGGCTTTGTCCTCGAAAGGATCTCTCTCTCAAATGCTTCGGAGGTGGGTTGCTCTCAAACGACAAAAGCCGTGTAATAACTCTAAGCAGCCACCAATTTATGGTGTAGGGGGTGGGCTATTTATAGCCAGTAGGCAACCCGACCTGATTTGTCCGAAGTGACCCTGGGTCACTAAGGAACTGACACGTGTTCCAACGGTGAGATTTCAAACACACGCAGCAACTTTACTTGGGCTACAAGTAAAGATGACTCATCCAGCTCTGGATAAGGTTTGCTCTCATTGTCTTCGCTCGAAAACATAGGATTTGGTTGAGCATCACTTCAGTCACTCTGACTTTGTTCACTTGGACCCCACTTAACAGTATGGTGGTTCCTATGACTCAACCGAGAAGAAAAGGAAACAACAAAACGTCTAAGTCTTCGCGCTCCATAGTCTTCACACAATGTCTTCTCTCGTTATAGTCTTCAATATGAATATCTTCATATAACTCCATTGACGTCAATGTCTTCATATATTTTTAGGGGTCATCTCCGGTAGGTAAACCGAATCAATGAGGGACTGCTACCTGTGTTATCCTGCAATTCTCACAAACACATTAGTCCCTCAACCAGGTTTGTCGTTAATACTCCAAAACCAACTAGGGGTGGCACTAGATGCACTTACAATCTCCCCCTTTTTGGTGATTGATGACAAACTGGTTGAAGTTTTCAATGGGGATAAAAGTATGTGAATTGTAAGGATAAAGGTATTGTCTTCTTAAGTAGCAAAAGGCTCCCCCTGAAGATGTGCATATGATTAATTTGCTTTTGAATGCAAATGCACATGGCAGGTTGTACTTGTGGAGATCCTCTTCAACTAATGAAGACAATTCATCATGCACAATTAATATGTCGAATATAATGATATGCATAATGATAAATGGACGTCTACAGAATGAATAAGTGCGGAATTTATTATTGCACATGCGGAATTTATCATCGCATTACAGAGTACCAGAAAAGTAGCAGACGACCATCAAGTTTAAGTGTTACAACTCAAAGAACCAAATGTAGCAAAAGCGAGAGTTGTAAACACTAGGCAAAATATAAAGCACCCGCCCATATGGACCCGCTTGAAGACTATCAACTCATATTCTTCTCCCCCATTTGTCAGTAAGGACCAAAAAGGTTTGAAGACATAGAGCCTCTACTCGTTCCCAGTTGGAGTAGGAGAAGATGCAGGATCGGTGTTGGTATCTGGCGGTGCAGAAGAAGTTGGAGCAGTGTCGACACGCGCCGAAGGAGGAGGTGGTGAGGTAGCATCATCTTGATCATCGATCACTCTGGCATCCACCGTTGCAGCGGAGGAGGAATAGTCATAGTCTTCAAGAGACGGAGTTCGACGCAAAACAGCATTCCTTGGGGGAGTGTTGTCAAACTTGAATCTTTCAGTGAAGCCATCGTCTTGAAGATCTGCTTCAGCACTCAGCAATGTAAAACTCTTCCATGACCTCCGACAGGTTTCATGAGCAACAAAGGCATCCGTGGTGGCAAGGTTGCGAATACAATTGATGTCCACCAAGAGGCTTTGCATCTAACACTTCAGCCAGTAGTGATGCTTGTCCTGTTTATAATGTAAGGCAACGAGAAGTTCTCGGTCATTGAGAACACGAGATCGCTTCCGAGGCCTTTGGGCAATGGTGCTCTCAGTAGCTTCAGTCTCTGCATGGTGAGGTAAGCGAGTATGTCCAGCCAGAGGATAAACACGAGTGACTGCTGGAACTCCTTCAATGGGCTGAGTGAAGCTTTGGGGATCAGCATTGTGAAGACAAACATGCTCTTTGGCAGACTCTTGGTATGTGGTTTCAACTGACATATCAACCTCTGGCAAGAATATGAGATGGTTGCGAGCAGAAGGCTGATAGTTGATGGCAGAATGAAGCTCGATTAGGCGCATGACCCATGGAGCGTAGAACTTAAGTCCAAAAAGATCAGAGCCTGATACAGCCAACTGCCTGATAAAGAATTCTTGAGCGTTGAAGCTGATGCCATTGAAGATATAGAAGACCAATGTCTTCATTGTTCCTTCAAGTTTGGCTGATGAAGAGTGTCCTTTGACAGGCCATAGAGTTCGCCTGATGATATGATATATAGTGCGTGGCAGATACTCAAGGTCTTCAACAAAGAACTCCTTTGGGTACTCAGCATCGAGTGGCAAGGGCTTCATCATGCTCAGCATTTGGCTCATGTTGGGCTTTGGCTTCTGAAAGATACTCTCCAAAGCTTCGTTGTGTCGTTGCCAACCAGGTTCATATAGTTCTCCTGGAGTGGGTAGGCCAGTTAGCTCAATGAGGTCAAAAGCTTTGGCTTCATGATGGACATTGCCTGTCATCCACTCAAGGACCCATGTCTTCGGATCCCTGCTGTAGCCGCGAATGTGGAGGGTTGCATAGAATTGCAGAAGCAGCTCTTCATTCCAATGCTCTTTAGCAGTCACAAAGTTCAGCAAGCCAGCATCACGGAAGCAATCTAGGGCTTCTTCAAGACAGGGCAACCCAGTAATGGCTTCAGTGTCAAGACGCATATGTGGGAAGATGCGCCCTTGATCATAGAGAACTCATGAATAATAGTTGCGTTGTTGATGGCTCCAGAACCTATCTGATGAAATCCTTGGTTTGGAGTAGGGGTTCTTGGCGCTATGAAAGAAAGTGTTGTGCGCAATGAAGCCATTAGCATTGAAGGACTCTGGCGAAGTGGCAGTACCTGGGAAGCTGGGCAGTCTTGGCTTTGGCTTCTGAACCCGAGGCATGTGCTCGACGTGGTAATCAAATTGAGGACCAGCAGTAGGCGGACCAGCAGCAGGCGGAGGAACCAGAATAGGCCATTTGACATAGATGAGCTGGTCATCTTTGTCGTATGCTTGCTCGATAGTATGTGGCCATGGAGGCGGAACATGATCAGTGGCATTGACTTCCGGCTGCTGATGTGCGTCAGGTGCAGCATTGGCTTGAGGTGCTATCACTTCAGGCGCCACATTGAATTCAGGCGCCACATTAGCTTCAGCCATGACAGCGTCATTGGCTTCAGTGGTGGTGTTGGTGGCAGCCTCAGAATGCATAACCTCCGCTTCAGGAGCTGGAGGGTCGGACACATTCTCCTCGAGAACAGCTTGGTTGGCAGGGGGTGTGGCAATACGTGCTTCTTCTTCTCTTGTTTGTTCTTCATCGGCTGATGCAGCCGGAATATCTTCAGCCGCTTTGGCTTCAGACTCAGGGATGTTCATAGTAGGAGAGGCTTCAGGAAACACTTGGCATGAGACAGATTGGCGCTCATCTTTTTCTGGAACACTTGATTGATCGACTTGAGGCCTTGGTCCTTTGCGAAGCCTGCGAAACACTGGCGACGCTTGTGGAGATGGAGTTGGTTGGGCCTCAAAGTCTTCATCGTCAACCACTGAAGTGTGACCTGTGTTGGGGGAGTAACTGTGTATCTTGTGGGTGATCAGCCCATGAGTCATCCTAAGCAATTGGCGTCAATGGACGACCCATGCTGATGTGTTCGCTGTTCGTGAGAACAGGCGATGATACCACATTGTATTCGATCTGAGGAAGGACTTCATCATCTTCAACATTGTCATGGTGACCAATGTCTTCAGCTGCGGTGGGGTCAATAGCTGGAATGTCTTTAGGGGGGCTGTGTGGGAGCAGGCTCATGAACTGTCAGGCGACGTTCTTGGTGTGCAGATGTAGGGCGAGCAACAGAAATTGGCTCGACGGCAAGGGGCTCTGTGGGAGCAGCCCGGACCTTCTTGATCTTGCGCTTCTTGGTGGGTGGAGCATCATCAGTGGTGTTCTTGCGCTTGCGGGCTACAACTTCAGCCACTTTTGTCTTCTTGAGTTCTGAAGCCACTGTGGGGACCTTAGGCTTCAAGCCTGTCATGCTGGCAGGGAAGACAATGCGAGGTTCTTCCTGCCTTGATTCTTCAGCTGGGGCCACATTTGGCTTCCTCTTCTTTGCATCCATCCTGGGGTCGATGCCTGGACGCCCAAGGGCCTTGCGCTTCTCAGCTTGATCGTAAGCTTTAACACACTTGGCAGCCAAAGCCTTTATGCGCTCGCGAGAACCTTTAGCTTCTTCACGCCTCTTGTGAAAGGCTTCCTTGAGCTCATGCATCATGACTTTAAAAATCTGAACTTCTTGGACGCTGAGATTGTCCATATGCTTCTTGAACTGAGCCTTTTCATAATCAATCTTGTGCTTCAGCTCAACAATTTTCTGAGCAAGAGCTAGCTCAGAAGCAATGGCGCTGTTGAAGGAGATGCTTAGGCCAACTGGAAGTTGCAGATCGTCAAAGCTGAGATTGGGGGTGTCAAACCACTCATCGATGAAGTTGTTCAATACTTCCACGTCAAAGAGGGGCGAATCATTGAAGATTTATGCATCTTGCATGCTCTTTATCAATTGCTCAAGAGCGTCATCAGCTAGATATTCATCACTTGATAGATCAATGGCTTCATTCGCGTTCTTCAGAACAGCATCAGGAGTCAGAGCTGGACTGGGGTTGTGCATGGGCTTCTTCTTGAGCTTCTTCGGCTTGGAGATGCGAGAGTTATCTTCAGATTGCACACTTGGTGCAGGTGGAGCAGTGGCCAAAGGCTTCACTCTCGAAGCTGTTGGTGGACTGGTCTTCGAAGCCTTGGATTTCTTCTTCTTCTTTGGCTTCGGAGATGCAGGCGCTTCATCAGAGTCAGCGTCGTCTGCAGGTTGATCCACATCCGCCCCTTGAACCCTTATGTGAGAGATGAGACCTTCTAAGTTGTAGAAGGGCCCAACAAGGTTTCGTTCAGCTTCGCGTGTGCCATCGGCACGAGGCGCAGAGGGGCCAGGATTGAACTCTAATCCCCAAGTCTTCTTGTTCTCCTTGGCCGAGTTCTTGGCATACTGGAGGTTGCGCTTGAACAGATTGTCGTCACGACACCATAGCAATGATGATGGGTCGGCATCAGCTGGTTGTGGTCCACGGACCATGCAAGGATAGAAGCCTTGCGCAATGGCTTCAGCTCTGGACCTGGGTGGAAGATTTTTGTACAAAATATCTCCCCATGGTCGCTTTATGGCATTCTTCTCAGCATACTCCTGGGTCACAAACTTGTACTTGAACCATTGTTCTGCCCAATATCTTCGAATCCATTGGATTCGAGTCTTCCTTTGATTATAGTCATCCTCTGGATCAGTCTTTGTCGAGGAAACTGATCGCCCACGAACACCTATGGGACCGGAGCCCCTTTTCGGTATGGTAGGGGCGGAGGATGCACGAAGAGCGGATCGAGGCGAGCACACGAGCAGTTTACCCAGGTTCGGGCCGCACGGATGCGTAAAACCCTACTCCTGCTTTAGTTTGTATTGAGTATTCTTGGCTCGGGAGCGCAGGGAGCTACAGTACCCTCTAGCAGCTAACGAGACCGAGCGTGAGAGTCTTCGAATGTCTAACCCCCCTCTACGTGCGCATGGGCCTCCTTTTATAAGCTCAAGGGGTCACCGACAGGTGGCAACGCAGTTGAGGGTAAAAATGTAAAAAGGGTGGTAGTTGGCACAGTGTTTGTACAGTGCTCCATACCTAACCCTGACGGCAGGGGACAAGGGCATTAAATGCCCGTCGCCGTCGCCCAAACAGTGCAAAAAGTGGCCGTCATGGGCGCCACCGTTCGCCACGACGATAGCCTTGTCATCGCTGCTCGCCACCGTGTACCCCTGGCTGCACAGCCTTCCGCCACGTGCGCCTGGAATGGTCCCAGAGCGACACGTGGGTGGATGCGCTGGAGCGCGGGTACTGAATGGAAGCTTGCCGTGGCAAGTGCCTTGTCGCGGTCGCTATCTTGTCGTTTCCAGGAGCTTGTCGCTCACCAGGCCTTGCCGGGACGCGTGGCGCGTCGCGGCAAGCTTCTTGAGGTGCCTTGGTTGGCCTTCCCGGCAAGCTCCTCTTGCCAGGGTCTTGTGTCTTGAGTGATCTTATGCTTTGAGTGTCCTTCCCGGCAAGCTCCTCTTGCCGGGGCCTTGTCTTTTTGACTTGAATACTTTGTTCTTGAATGGCTTCAGAGGAACCACGGAGGACCTTGGCGGTCGCCGCGGCAAGCCTTGCCGCGGGACGCTGCAACTGCCCGTGCACAAGTTCGGGATACTAAGGTACCCCTACTTTAGTACACCGACAGGAGCCCCCGGGCCTGGGCCATACATGGTGCCGAGCGCTGTTGGGCCAGGCCCAAAACAGTGCACGGGCACGCGCGGCCTGCGGCACGCCGTATCTCACTCCGTATCCACCGCGCCCTCCCTTAACGACACGCGTTTAATGCGGCGTCGTGGGGGAGATCGTGGGTGGTTTCTTTAATAGGAAATGCGGAACGTCCGCCCCCTTCCCCCTTATAAGCAGAGGAAATAGGGGCAGTTCGTCCATCTGCCTGTTGCTTCTTCAATCCTCAGAAACCTCCGCCACTCCCCTCCTCCCCGAAGGCCGAAAGAGAGCAGCGCTCCGCCCTCCGTCACCACCAGCCCTACCAGCGCCATCGACCTCCTTCACCGCTTCCGCCATGGATCCGAAAGGCGAGAAGGGGAAGACTAAGAAGTCGGTCGAGGCGCTGCGCCTCGCGGCGATGCGGAAGAAGAAGGCGGTCTTCCCCCCCC
>LR738715.1:130491594-130529629 GCA_902687465.1 Secale cereale | reverse complement strand
CCCCCCAAGCTTGACGCGATAGAGCTGAGGGATGCCTTCTACCTTTTCTAGTCGAGGGAGACGCGGGCGCATCCGCGCACCAAGGTACTACCAGCCATTGCTTGCGAAATGTTCCCGGGCGGATATGCGTTCTTCGCCCTGTTCTTCTACTGTGGGCTCTGTCCGCCCTATTCTGAGTTCTTCTGCGACATCATGAACACTTACGGGTTCCACCTCCTTGACTTCACCCCCAACGCCGTTCTGACCATGGCCGTTTTCGCACATCTGCGCGAAAACTTTGTTGGAGTCTTCCCAAATGTAGCTCTTTTCCGCCACTAGTTCACGCCCCGAGTTGAGAGGGGAGAGCCGCGGAATCTCTTGGATCTATAGGACCCACAAGAAGGAAGCTTACTTATTGGGAGAGCTCCACGGCAAGTGGGATGAGTGGAGAGCCAATTGGTGTTGGATTGTAGAGGATAACCCGTAGCACTTTACCGCCCGGCGCCAAGCCCCAGTAGTACGCGGCGACGACTGGAGCGACTTGGCTCCGGAAGTTAGTAGATTGAAGATTGCCACTACCCAGATCCTTCGCCTCAGGCTTGCCGGGCTGACTGTAGGCGCAGTTGGAGCAGACTTTCTCCGCCGCCGCATCGCCCCCCTGCAGGAGAGGAAGAGGCCCGCCTGGGAGTTCGAGAACGCGACAGATATCATGAGGCTGCGCCCGGGCCTCAATTATAACTTCACTGTCCTGGAGCTCAACGCGATGCTCCAAGCGTTGTTCAAGTACGACTCCGACCACCCCGAATGGTTCATGTTGCCGAGGGGCATAGTTCCGTTGTGCAACAACTTGTCGCTCAGCGGCATCCGTGCAGTGATGCCGTTGTGCGACTCCCACGGGATTGACCCAACTTGGCAAGAGCCTACCGACGAAGCTGTGCAGGCGTTCTTCGACAACTTGGAAGAAGTGCCAATCAACTCCGACGAGAAGAAAGGCCTCACCCGCGACACCACTGACCAGGAGATGGCATATACTGCCACCAGACTGGAAGAGGCGGCGACAGCCGCGGCCGCGGGCGAGTTCGGGTACATCGTGGAGGAGGCGGAGGCAGCGGAGGCGACAAGCCTTGCCGAGCGAGAAGAGTTTCTCAAAGCGGGGAAGCTTGCCGAGCAGGTCGCCGAGACAAGTGAGCCCGCCGAGCAGGGCGTCGGGTCGAGCAGACCTGCCGAGCAGGGTGTCGAATCGAGCGGGCCCGCTGAGGACACGAGCGGCTCGCTGGAGATCGACTCCTCCTCGTCGTCTTCAGGTAGCTCGCCACCACCAGCAGAGCCTCCAGCTCCACCGAGAAGGCGCCTCCGCAAGGCCGGGGACGTGACGGAGCGGCAGACGGGCAAACAGCTGCCGCGTCGCGCAACGCGCGCCACCGCGGCAAGCAAGCCTGCCGCGGGAGCACCTCGCGCTTCTGCAGCGGCTGGAGGGGGGTCGTCCCGGACCGCAACTTCTGCCCCTGCCGCTCCCCACGCCACGGCGGCAGCTGGAGCGGGGTCGTCTCAGAGCACCGCCCCTGCTCCCGCCAAGCGGCCAAGGGAGCCCACTCCTCTGCCTCCTCGTACTGCGCGTGAGCCAGACTTTGATTTCTCCGCGCTCAGCTCCGATGAGGAGGAAGAAGAGTAAGACTTTGCAATTCTTGTTCTTGTATTTCTTTTGCCTAACTCTGAACCTGTTCTTCTTTTTCAGAACTCTGGCCCAGAGGGCGGCAAAGAGAGCCAAGGCCCCGGTGATTGTCATCGAGGACGAGCCCGCTGCAACAGCAGGGCGCGCCCGACACAAGCTTGCCGGACCCGGCAACTGGTCTTCAGAGCAGCCCCCAGCGCAGCCCCCAGCGTAAGTGTGGTTCATCTTCTGCTGTTAGGCGCGCGTGGGCGCTTCTTCTTTACTGACGTCTTGTTCGTTGATCTGTGTAGGAGCAGAGCAGCAGCACCAGGAGCACCAGGAGACCGCCCCCGACGTGCCGCAGGCTTCGACCACACCGCCAAGGGGGAGCTCTCCGGCAAGGGAGAACACTCCGCCAAGGGCGAGGGATAGCACTAGCGGCCCTCCGCCGGTGGGAGCTACAACCACGCCGCCGAGGGAGAGCTCCCCGGCAAGGAACCTTACCGAAGAGCCGGCCCGCGCAGGTAATCTCTTTGCTTTAAAAACTCCCCTTGAGATTTTCTCCTTTAGATTCCTCTTTTTTGGATATTTGCTTGACTGTTTTTCTTTCCTTTTCTTCCGTCAGACTCGTCCGTAGCTGAGCCAATGGAGACGGAGGTCGTTGCTGACGACGCCGCCGTTGTCGAAGAAACGGTCGGCGTGGACGATCCTGCCGGCGTAGAGGCCGCCAAGGCTACCGCCGCGGCAGTCGGCGAAGGGGCTCACGATCGCACTGACGGCCCTGAGGCCGCACGAGCGCCAGGCGCTACACCGACCGCCGAGCCCTCCGCCGCTGCCGCAGCCCCCAGCTCCGACGAGCCCGAGCCAGGCGCCTACTTAAAGGCCGCCGACAACGTCTTCATCAAGGTCCCTTGGGCGTCCATGTCCAGAGCGCCGATCGAGGGCGAGGTCTTCGATGGAGAGGTGCTTGCCTCCGCCGGGTTGAAACTTGTCGACGCGCCGAGCAGCAGCAGCGAGTCGGAGGAGGAGCGGCTGCTGCGCAAACTGATGCCACTCTACCGCGCCCGGCAAGCCAAATTGGAGTCCCGCGAAGCGCTGGCCGCTAAGGCGGGAGTCGATATGGAGAAGCGCGCAGAGGAGCTCCGGGGTCTTCACCAAGCAGCTCTCCGATCCTTGGTAGAGGAACGGGAACAACTTGCCGGGGAGCAGCGGGCCTTCATCCTCGAGAAGGCTGAAGTGGAGGAGCATCAGCGGCTTGCCGCTGAGAAGCTGTCCACGCTGGAGGGTAATCTGGCGCAGCGGAAGGTCAACCTCGACATTCACGAGGAGGAACTTGCCGCGCGCGAGCAATCTCTTGGCGGAGCTCTCCATGAAGCAAAGGATGCCGCAGCAGCTGCTGAGACCGCCAAGAAGGAACTGGAGGTGAAGGTGGCGCAGCTCGCGCCAAAGATGTCGGGGAAACTGATCGCCCACGAACACCTATGGGACCGGAGCCCCTTTTCGGTACGGCAGGGGGCGGAGGATGCATGAAGAGCGGATCGAGGCGAGCACACGAGCAGTTTACCCAGGTTCGGGCCGCACAGATGCATAAAACCCTACTCCTGCTTTAGTTTGTATTGAGTGTTCTTGGCTTGGGAGCGCAGGAAGCTACAGTACCCTCTAGCAGCTAACGAGACCGAGCGTGAGAGTCTTCGAATGTCTAACCCCCCTCTACGTGCGCATGGGCCTCCTTTTATAAGCTCAAGGGGTCACCGACAGGTGGCAACGCAGTTGAGGGTAAAAATGTAAAAAGGGTGGTAGTTGGCACAGTGTTTGTACAGTGCTCCATACCTAACCCTGACGGCAGGGGACAAGGGCATTAAATGCCCGTCGCCGTCGCCCAAACAGTGCAAAAAGTGGCCGTCATGGGCGCCACCGTTCGCCACGACGATAGCCTTGTCATCGCTGCTCGCCACCGTGTACCCCTGGCTGCACAGCCTTCCGCCACGTGCGCCTGGAATGGTCCCAGAGCGACACGTGGGTGGATGCGCTGGAGCGCGGGTACTGAGTGGAAGCTTGCCGTGGCAAGTGCCTTGTCGCGGTCGCTATCTTGTCGTTTCCAGGAGCTTGTCGCTCACCAGGCCTTGCCGGGACGCGTGGCGCGTCGCGGCAAGCTTCTTGAGGTGCCTTGGTTGGCCTTCCCGGCAAGCTCCTCTTGCCAGGGTCTTGTGTCTTGAGTGATCTTATGCTTTGAGTGTCCTTCCCGGCAAGCTCCTCTTGCCGGGGCCTTGTCTTTTTGACTTGAATACTTTGTTCTTGAATGGCTTCAAAGGAACCACGGAGGACCTTGGCGGTCGCCGCGGCAAGCCTTGCCGCGGGACGCTGCAACTGCCCGTGCACAAGTTCGGGATACTAAGGTACCCCTACTTTAGTACACCGACAGTCTTGTACATTTCATGGAGGTCAGGAGGCAAATCTCTGGAGGTGTTTCCATGGCGTTGTCTGCCACCCTTCCTAACAGATTTCTCAGTTGCCATTGGGTTCAAACTGAAAGGCTTCAACACTGTCAAAGGCTTCGGTCTGCTGGTCAGACAGGAACTGGCTTCGGGCGAGTTAATGTGACGCTGCAAGAATTCTGCAAATGAATGCAGACTATGAGAACCAAGGGATTCTCCCACGGACATGTACCTGTGACAACATTAGAGATGCGAGGGAAGGGGAAGAGGTCATATGCATTCTCAGAAGATTTTTGAAGATAAATCAGTTTAGAAGACATTGACCTCATAGCGCGAAGACATTCACTTTTATGTTGAGAGTTGGTTCCAGATTTGTACGAATCCAAGAATAGGTACAAGTGAGGAATCTAACTATGTGTGAAGCATATGTGAATGTACTAGGCAAAATATGAGATGCAGACAGGACAGATCCAAATATGTGGAGGCAGAAACTTCTATTGGTAGAAAGGATGAATCTATTGGATCTAAAGGACGGTAAAAACAGGGTTTTAATTCACCACACGATGAACTGCTAGACGGAGATGAAGTGGAGGCCGAGCAGTTCGATCTTCCGTGCCCTAACTTGGCGACGGAGGACACCTACGGCAACGGCGGAGAAGTCGATGTCCGTGGCCGGCGTGAAGACGCTGTCGACGAGGTCGCGGCAGCTAAGCGCTTCGTCGCCGGCGTCGTCGAGAGCTAGCGGTGGCGCTAGGGTTTGTCGAGGTGGAGAGGTGGTAGAAGAGTTTTTGACCATGATGGGACGGGCATTTATAAGGATGGGAGACGGCACATCGCAATTACGCAGGTGCCCCTGGCGGCTCACATCTGAGGGACACATGGCGGACGTGCAACACATGGGGAGTTGTTCCATGTACCCACGCACGCCTGGACTGTCGGGGTGGTCGATCCGGCTTCTCTGGGTTTCAGGAAATAAGGATTGAGCATTAAAAACAGATTTAATGTTTGTCTCTGTATCTTCTACTGACAAGGACGCAGAGAAGACATTCGACGGTTCCAACAGAATGCATATGATTGGATAGATAGAGCTTGAGGTAGAAAGCATAGAGAGGTTAGGGTCCGATCACATTCACTTAGTTCAAAAGATTCAAATAAGAAGACATAGCTATAAGTGAATGCTGTAGAGGACAGAACACAAGTCTATATATGTATATATGAAGATTAATTCGACAAAGAGAAGACATACATGAAGATAAATCAAATGCGAAGATATTGCAAATGTAACGCCAGGAGAAACACTTCAAGCAAAGATTTGGTGGTGGTGTTACCCACCGTATAGGAAGTATTAGACCCAGACACGGCGCACAATTATTGTGGCGCTCCTAAGTCAATTTCGCGTTAATGTATTCACACTCAGAATGTAAGTCTTCATTGATTGAAGATATACTTTACTTCGTGCGTTGCACATCTAAGTCATCAACATGCATAAGTGTTAGGATGTGTGCCTGATTACAGGACATTCGAGGATTCCAAGATATTTAGCTCACACCGCAACTTGCAAAACCTTTTCTCATCCAAGGGCTTTGTGAAGATATCTGCCAGCTGCTCTTCAGTGTTGACGTGTATGATATCAATATCTTCCTTCATGACATGATCTCTGAGAAAGTGATGACGAATTTCAATGTGCTTTGTCTTCGAGTGCTGAACTGGGTTGTTGGCAATCTTGATGGCGCTTTCATTATCGCAATAGAGTGGCACATGCTTCAGATGGACACCATAGTCCTTGAGAGTTTGCTTCATCCAGAGAAGCTGAGCGCAGCAAGATCCAGCAGCAATGTATTCAGATTCAGTAGTGGAGAGTGATACACAGTTCTGCTTCTTTGAAGACCAACAGACAAGTGATCATCCCAGAAAGTGACATGTGCCTGATGTAGACTTGCGATCAACTTTGTCACCAGCATAATCAGCATCTGAGACTCTAACTAGATCAAACTCTAAGCCCTTTGGATACCATAATCCTAGTGTTGGGGTGTAAGCTAAATATCGAAGAATTCGCTTCACAACTAAGTGATGCGATTTCTTTGGTGCCGCTTGGAATCGAGCACACATGCAAACACTAAGCATAATATCTGGCCTGGATGAACATAAATAAAGTAAAGAACCAATCATGGAGCGGTATACCTTTTGATCGAAATCTTTACCATTGGCGTCGGGACTCAGATGACTTTTAGTTGGCATAGGCGTCGTGTATCCTTTGCAGTCTTGCATTCCAAACTTCTTCAGGCAATCTTTGAGGTATTTCTCTTGAGATATGAAGATGTCGTTGCTTTGCTGACGAATTTGAAGACCAAGGAAGAACTTCAGCTCACCCATCATGGACATCTGATATTGCTCTTGCATCATGTGAGCGAACTCATCACTGTATCTTTTGTCAGTGCAGCCAAAGATAATATCATCCACATAGATTTGGCAAACAAACAGTTCACCATCATATGTCTTCGTGAAGAGTGTGGGATCCAGGGAACCAGGTTTGAAGTCGTTGCTCTTCAGGAAGTCTTTGAGTGTGTCATACCAAGCACGAGGGGCTTGTTTGAGGCCATACAGTGCCTTGTTGAGCTTGTATACCATATCAGGATGTTTTGGATCTTCAAAGCCAGGTGGTTGTGCAACATACACTTCTTCTTCAATCTTGCCATTGAGAAAAGCACTCTTCACATCCATTTGATACAGAAGGATGTTGTGATGATTTGCATAGGCTAGCAGTATGCGAATAGCTTCAAGCCTAGCCACAGGAGCAAATGTTTCATCAAAGTCAATCCCTTCAATTTGAGTGTATCCTTGAGCAACGAGACGAGCTTTGTTTCTGACAACTTGACCATGCTCATCTTGCTTGTTGCGATATATCCATTTTGTGCCTATTATGTTGTGCTTGCGGGGGTCAGGACGCTTGACAAGTTCCCATACGTTGTTCAGCTCAAACTGTTGAAGCTCTTCTTGCATAGCTTGAATCCATTCAGGTTCCATGAAGGCTTCAACAACTTTCTTGGGTTCAGATATCGAGACAAATGCAAAGTGCCCACAGAAATTTGCTAGCTGTGTTGCTCTTGAACGAGTGAGTGGACCAGGTGCATTGATGCTTTCAATTATCTTCTCAACTTGTACTTCATTTGCAACACGAGGATGAACTGGACGAAGATTTTGCTCTTGCTGGTCATTGTCATCATCAGGAGGATTTTCTTTAGGCTAAGCATTGTCTTCAGGTTGATTTGGAGCAGAAACGATGAGTTCCTCGTCAGGCTGTGCTTCAGAAGGCATGATTTCACCCGTTCCCATTAGCTTGATAGATTCACTAGGTGGAGCTTCATCCAGCACATTTGGCAGGAACTCTCTTTGTGAGCCATTCGTTTCATCAAACCGCACATCCACAGTTTCAACCACTTTATAGAGAAAGATGTTGAAGACTCTGTGGGAGTGCGGGTCCTTTCTGTAGCCGAGCATGAAACCTTCATGTGCTTTTGGTGCAAATTTTGATTTGTGATGTGGATCCTTGATCCAGCACCTAGCTCCAAATACCTTGAAGTAACTGACATTTGGCTTCTTGCCAGTAAGGAGTTCATAGGACGTTTTCTTCAAAAGCTTGTGAAGATAAACACGGTTGATGATATGGCATGTTGTATCAATAGCTTCGGGCCATAACTTTCTTGGTATCTTGTATTCATCAAGCATCGTTCGAGCCATCTCAATTTGGGTTCTATTCTTGGGCTCCACGATGCCATTCTACTGAGGTGTGTACGGAGCTGAGAACTCATGAGTGATTCCCATGGTATCCAGATAAAGATCAAGTCCGGTATTCTTGAGCTCAGTACCATTGTCACTTCTGATATGCTTGATCTTGACGCCATAGTTGTTCATGGCACGGTTGGCGAAGCATCTGAAGATATCCTGCACTTCAGTCTTGTAGAGAATTATGTGCACCCATGTGTATCTTGAATAATCATCAACAATGACGACGCCATAGAGACAAGCTGTGGTAGAGAACGTGGAGTAGTGAGTAGGGCCAAATAAGTCTATGTGAAGCACCTCGAAGGGTTGGGATGTCGTCATGATTGTCTTCGAGGGATGCTTCGCCCTAGTCATCTTCCCAGCTTTGCAGGCACCGCACAGATGATCTTTCTTGAACTTGACGCCCTCGACGCCTACGACGTGCTTCTTCTTCGTGAGAGTGTGCAAGTTCATCATGCTGGCATGTCCTAGCCTCTGATGCTAGAGCCAGCACTCTGAAGCTTTTGCTAGAAGACATACGGCCATCTGTGATCCTGCTGAGAAATCTACCATATACGGATCATCTTTCTGATATCCTTCAAAGACTAGAGACTTGTCAGATTCCATTAGTACAAGGCAACAATATTTTCCAAATATCACAATCATGTTTAAGTCACAAAGCATTGATACATACATTAAGTTGAAACCAAGGGATTCAACAAGCATGACTTTATCCATGTGCTGATCCTTTGAGATTGCAACTCTACCTAGACCCAATAGCTTGCTTTTACCAGTGTCAGCAAATGTGATGTGACTCTTGTCAGATGGACATAAGGTTGAGTCCATAAGAAGACTTTGATCACCAGTCATATGATTAGTGCATCAGCTGTCCATAATCCATTCTAAAGTCTTTGGTGTCATACCCTACAGTAGAGTTAGGGGGATAGGCTTGGCAAAGAGTATGTGAAGCATAAACATTTGACGAACAAGCGGATTATGAAAGCTTAGATCCAAGTTGGGACTGATAGGATGATTGGCAAGCAATTCGGGAACAAAATACATAGTAATACCATTTGGGCATTTGATCTTGCGCCCTACAAGTTGTTTTAGGTCCCCAGCAATAGCATCAGACGCCTTTGATTTTTGGCTAGAGACCTTTCCCTGTAAGAGAAAGTTAATTTTTCTTAACCACCCACATCTTCAGGGGTGGCTTAGAAGCAATGAGTCTAAGAGCAGCATCTGAGAATTTTGTCTTTGGAGCCCTAGCAAATAGTCTTGCAGGAGGAGAATAATACTCATAAGAATAAGCAGAAAAGTTCTTAGTTTTGTGAATATAGCGGTTTGAGGAACCACGCTCATATTCATGGATCTGAGTACAATTTCCCTGCAAAACATTGACGTTAGGGTGACTCAGGTGAGTCCTCTGTCTATATGAAGCATTAGGACCGTATTGAAGCCTTTGGTCTGGGGTTTGTCTTCTTCCCAGGTGGTGTCATAATGACATTTACTGGAAGATTCTCAAGACAACTTTTGGGAGCCCAGATCTTCTTCATAGGTGGCCCGTTCCTGCAGTTAGTACCAATATACCTGGCAAACACTTCACCATTCTGATTCTTAAACAGTTTATAGTTTGCATCAAAGGATTCATCAATGATAATAGGATTAGCACAAGTGAAGCCAGATAAGGTAGACGGATCTACTGAAGGTTCCTTTGCAGCAACCCATGTGGTTTTGGGGTACTGCTCAGGCTTCCAGTATGAACCATCAACATTCATTTTCCTCTCGAACCCTACACCCTCTTTCCTAGGGTTTTGGTTCAGAATCTGCTTTTTGAGGACATCGCATAAAGTCTGATGCCCTTTGAGGCTTTTGTACACCCCTGTTTCAAGCAAAGTCTTCAACCTAGCATTTTCATCAGCAATAGTAGTGGTATCCTCAGTAGAGGGGTTAGTTACCACATCACCAGTTGAAGATATTGCGACAGTAGCAGCGGTAGAACATTCAGCAACAGATGTAGTGTTACACGCTCAATGCATTTTAGACATGGTGGTTCAAATCCTTCCTGAGCGGAGCTGATCTGTTGAGCGCGGAGTGACTCATTTTATTTTTGAAGGTCTTCATGAGCCGCTTTCAATTTCTCAAGTTCTCGCTTCCTTTGAAGATAATCGTGGGAAAGCTTTTCGTGAGTTTTTGAGAGCGATTCATGAAGACTTTCAAGTTCCTCATACTTAACATGAAGATTTTTTATGTCTTCAATTAAGGGCTGAGAACGGGTCATTTCCGTGTCCAACAGGTCATCGCTTTTGTCTAGCAGTTTTTGAATATGTTCCATAGCTTTGTGTTGTTCAGTGGCAATTTTAGCAAGTGTTTTGTAGCTAGGTTTGGATTCACAATCGGAGTCATCTTCACTGGATGTTTGAAAGTAAGCATCGCGTGATTTTACCTTGGCACCGCGTGCCATGAAGCAGTAGGTGGGAGCAGAGTCGTCGTTATCATCATCATCAGTGTTGGTGACGGAGCCATTGTCTTCAGTGTTGAAGATGGACTTGGCAACATAGGCTGTGGCTAGAGCCAGACTTGCAACACCAGAATTGGACTCCTCCTAAGACTCCACCTCTGGTTCTTTTGAAGCAGACTCCTCCTCTGAATCCATCTCCTTGCCAACAAACGCACGAGCCTTGCCAGATGAATTCTTCTTGTGTGATGAATACTTCGATGAATACTTGGAAGAAGACTTTGCGAATTTCTTCTTTTTCTTGTCATCAGAATCATATTCCTTGCTCTTATTCTTCTTTTTCTCATTGTCCCATTGAGGACACTCAGATATGTAGTGACCAGGTTTCTTGCACTTGTGGCATGTTCTCTTCTTGTGGTCATAGGTAGAAGCTTCATCATTTCTTGAGCTGGATCGTGAAGACTTTCTGAAGCCTTTATTCTTAGTGAATTTCTGGAACTTCTTCACAAGCATGGCAAGCTCCTTTCCAATGTCTTCAGGATCACCAGAACTGCAGTCAGATTCTTCTTCAGATGAGGAAACAGCCTTTGCCTTCAAAGCGCGAGTTCGGCCATAGTTGGGACCATAGATGTCACGTTTCTCAGATAGCTGGAACTCATGTGTGTTGAGCCTCTCAAGTATGTCAGACGGATCGAGAGTCTTGAAGTCAGGGCGCTCTTGAATCATCAGGGCAAGGGTGTCAAATGAGCTATCAAGTGATCTCAGGAGTGTCTTGATGATTTCATGATTGGTGATCTCAGTGGCGCCAAGTGCCTGAAGCTCATTTGTGATGTCAGTGAGGCGATCGAAAGTGAGATGGACATTCTCATTGTCGTGTCTCTTGAAGCGATTGAAGAGGTTGCGAAGAACACTGATCCTTTGATCTCTCTGAGTTGAGACGCCTTCGTTGACCTTGGAGAGCCAGTCCCAGACTAGCTTCGATGTTTCCACAGCACTCACGCGACCATACTGTCCTTTGGTCAGACGACCACAGATAATGTTCTTGGCAGTGGAATCCAGTTGAACGGGCTTCTTGACATTAGCAGGAGTGAGACCTTCACCAGTCTTGGGAACGCCGTTCTTGACGACATACCAGAGGTCCACATCAATGGCTTCAAGATGCATGCGCATCTTGTTCTTCCAGTAGGGGTATTCAGTGCCATCAAAGACGGGGCACGCAGCGGAGACTTTGATTATCCGTGCAGTCGACATAGCTAAAACTCCAGGTGGTTAAACCGAATCACACAGAACGAGGGAGTACCTTGCTCTGATACCAATTGAAAGAGCTGTATATCGACTAGAGGGGGGTGAATAGGCGATTTTTATGAAAGTCTTCAAAACATGGAAGTTTCAAAGACAAACGATAGAACCAATCCTATTTATATGCAGCGGAAGGTAGACTACACTAGACAAGCCATAGTCAAGTATTCAATGAAGTGAAAGCACGAAGACTAATAGCAGCTAGGCAGTATGGATCAGGATGGAAGATTGTATGAAGCCAGTCAGATCAAGTAGTCACACAATGAAGTCAAACAGATCAGGCAAGCAGGCAATGACTTCACAAAGACAGACAGTAAGTAAAGAGAAGGAAGGGATAGAACCAGTAGCTCGGGGAAGACAGTGATTTGTTAGACCAGTTCCAGTTGCTGTGACAACTGTACGTCTGGTTAGGGAGGCTGAGATTTAACTCTGAAGACTGCGTCTTCACCTTGTTCCCCTTGATCTAAGGACACCTAGTCCTCGCCCAATCACTCTGGTAAGTCTTCAAGGTAGAGTTCCAAACCTTCACAGACTTTGTTCACCGGCGATCCACAATGACTCTTGGATGCTCAAAACGCGACGCCTAACCGGCTGGAGGAAACACAGTCCTCAAGTGTAACAAGTCTTCAGGTCACACAGACAGAAAGACTTCAGTGATGCCTAACACTCTTTGGCTCTGGGTGTTTGGGCTTTGTCCTTGCAAGGATCTCTCTCTCAAATTCTTCGGAGGTGGGTTGCTCTCAAACGACAAAAGCTGTGTAATAACTCTGAGCAGCCACCAATTTATGGTGTAGGGGGTGGGCTATTTATAGCCACTAGGCAACCCGACCTAATTTTCCCGAAGTGACCCTGGGTCACTAAGGAACTGACATGTGTTCCAACGGTCAGATTTCAAACACACGCGGCAACTTTACTTGGGCTACAAGTAAAGCTGACTCATCCAGCTCTGGATAAGGTTATCTCTCATTGTCTTCGCTCGAAGACATAGGATTTGGTTGAGCATCACTTCAGTCACTCTGACTTTGTTCACTTGGACCCCACTTAACAGTACGGTGATTCCTATGACTCAACAAAGAAGAAAAGGAAACAACGAAACGTCTAAGTCTTCACGCTCCATAGTCTTCACACAACGTCTTCTCTCGTCATAGTCTTCAATATGATTATCTTCATATACCACCATTGATGTCAATGTCTTCATACATTTTTAGGGGTCATCTCCAGTAGGTAAACCGAATCAATGAGGGACTACTACCTGTGTTATCCTGCAATTCTCACAAACACATTAGTCCCTCAACCAGGTTTGTTGTCAATACTCCAAAACCAACTAGGGGTGGCACTAGATGCACTTACAGTAAGAAGCCTTGCAAGCAATGTGACTAATGAGTTAGTGGCTGGATGATGCATTACGAAATGAGTAAATAGACTTGCCGGTAACGATTGAACTAGGCATGAATACACCGACGATCGAAGCTCGGGCAAGTAACATACAGATGACAAAGGGAATAACGTATGTTGTCATTACAGTTTGACCGATAAAGATCTTCGTAGAATATGTGGGAGACAATATGAGCATCCTAGTTCCGCTATTGGTTATTGATCGGAGAAGTGTCTCGGTCATGTCTACATAGTTCTCAAACCCGTAGCGTCTGCACGCTTAACGTTCGATGACGATTAGTATTATGAGTTATGTGTTTTTGGTGACCGAAGATTGTTCGGAGTCCCGGATGAGATCACGGACATGACGAGGAGTCTCGAAATGGTCGAGAGGTAAAGATTGATATATTGGATGATGGTATTCGGACACCGGAAGGGTTCCGAGGGGTACCGAGTACACATCGGAGTTCCGGGGGGTTATCGGAACCCCCCGGGGGAAGTTATGGTCCCTATGGGCCATAAGAGGGAGGCACACCAGCCCACATAGGGGTGGCGTGCCCCCCATATAGAAGGAGGCCGAATTGGAGTAGGGTAGGGGGCGGCGCACCCCTTTCCTTCTCCTCCTCCCACTCCTTCCTCCTTTCCCCCTCCATGAGAAGGAATAGAGGGGGGCAAATCCTACTAGGACTAGGAGTCTTAGTATGACTCCCCTCTCCTTGGCGCGCCCCTAGGGCTGCCTCCCTCCCTCTCCCTCCTTTATATATGTGGGGAGGGCACCCCTAGAACACACATCAATTGTTCCTAGCCCTGTGTGGTGCCCTCCTCCATAGTTTGCTCCTCGGGTCATATTGTCGTCATGCTTAGGCGAAGCCCTGCGCGGATCACTTAACCATCACCGTCACCACGCCGTCGTGCTGACAAAACTCTCCCTCGACACTTTGATGGATCAAAAGTTTGAGGGACGTCATCGAGCTGAACGTGTGCTGAACTCAGAGGTGTCGTATGTTTGGTACTTGATCGGTTGAATCGTGAAGACGTTCGACTACATCAACCGCGTTAAACTAACGCTTCCGCTTTCAGTCTACAAGGGTACGTGGACACACTCTCCCCTTCTCGTTGATATGCATCTCCTAGATAGATCTTGCGCGAGCGTATATTTTTTTTTAAATTGCATGCTACGTACGTTTCCCAACAGGCGCCACCTCCTGCTGCCTTCCCCTCCTTATGGGAGAAAGGAAAGGGGGGCGTCGCCTCCTCCTTCCTTTCCCTTGCGCCAAAAGAAGGAAGGGGGGCGATTAAGGGCAGGTGCCCCAGTGGGATTCGGCCCCACTTGGTGCGCCTCCTGGCTGCCTCCCTCTCCCCCCACCTATATATATATATATATATGGGGAGGGGCGCCACACATAGCCCAGAACATTGTCTTAGGCGTGTGCAGCATCCCTCTCCATAGTTTCGTCCCTCGGTAATATTTTTGTATTGCTTTGGTGAAGTCCTACAGAGATAGCTTAACCATCACAGTCACCACACTGTCGTGCTGCCGGAACTCATCTACTACTTTGCCCGTCTTGCTAGATCAAGAAGGCGGCGACGCCACCGAGCTGAACGTGTGTTGAACACGGAGGTGTCGTACGTTTGGTACTTGATCGGTTGGATCACGAAGAAGTTCGACTACATCAATCACGTTAATAAATGCTTCTACTTATGGTCTACGAGGGTACGTAGACACACTCTCCCCTCTCATTGCTATGCATGTCCTTGGATAGATCTTGCGTGTGCGTATACTTTTTTGTTTTCCATGCAACGTTCCCCAACATCTATTTACCTATCTTTTACCCGAGAGGGATTGACAACCCCTCTTATGCCTCAGGTTGCAAGTGTTTGTTCTTTTTGTGTAGGTACCGTTTACACAGTGTTGCTTGGTTCTCCTACTAGTTCGATAACCCTGGTTTCTTCACTGAGGGAAATACCTACCATAGTTGTGTTGCATCATCCCTTCCTCTTTGGGGAAATACCGACATAGTTCAAGAGACATCAAAAGGAAATTTTGGCGCCGTTGCCGGGAGATATCATCAACATCTATAAGGTCCATAACCACAAATATCATCTCCTTGCAATTTATGTTATTCGCCATTTGCCTCTCGTTTTCATCTCCCCCACTTCACAAAAAAATTGTCGTTTTATTCACCCTCTTTTTCATTCGTCGTTTTCTCGTCAGATCTATTTTTGTTCGCAATCTTGCTTGCTCTTTCATTATGGCTAGTTCTTCCTTTGTTGTGTGTACCCCCAAGAAAGATGTTCTTAAATATAAACAAAGGGGAGGGGAGAATCTAAAAGATACTTGGTATAGGATTTGCAATGCTCATAATATATCCATTCGTAAGCAATCTACCGATATTCTTCTTTTCAGTTTTTATGTGGGCATCACCACTTGGTATATATTCGTCCTTGATATGATTACCGATGGGAATTTCATGATGTGTCTATCTTTTGATGCTTTTAATGTCATGGGAAATCTAGTGGGTTCACCACCTATCATTGTTAATGACACAAATTTGACTTTGAGCATGTTATGCAAAGATTAGATTGTATTGAAAAGAAGATGATTACTGTAGAAAAAAATTGAAAACTTGGATAAAAAGGTGCATAATCTTGCTAATAAATTTGGGTCAAAAGAGGGATATGTTTTAAAATTACTAAGGGAAAAGGAAACCTTAATTAATGAAAGGATAGGGGAAAGTCCCTCTCGGATTGATAAGTTGAAAGCAATTTTTAGTAATTTAAGCTCGGCCTTTTCCTCTGTTAAAACTTTTGAAAAACTCCCGTAAAAATTTGCAAGACTACTCAAGCAACTAAGAACAAGGGTGCCACTTCTAGTAACCATAAAAGAATATCTTAAAATGATTAGTGTCCATCCCAATATATTTGAAGTGGTAAAAGACCCTACTCGCAAGAACGAGTTCTTCAATCTTATCCCTAGAAGCATTATTATTAAAATTTTGCATGCCAAATCTTTGAATAATTGTGTGACTAAGGAATAGGAAACTAAAGATGACAATACTTTAGCTCTATGTGTTATGCCTAGCTAGGGGCGTAAAACGACAACGCTTGTTGGGAGGCAATCCAAATTGTATATTTTTGCTTTTTGGTTTTCTTGTTGTTTTCCAATAAAAATACAAATATGCCTCTGTTTAGATGTGTTTTTGTGGTTTAAATTAGTGTTTGTGCCAAGCAAAGCGTTTGGGATGATTTGGTTGATAGTTGAGTTGATTGTGTTGAAAATCAAAAACTTTTGCGTCCAGTGCCAAAATTCTTGACGATGACTACGGCGTGATAAACTCTTGATTTTTTTTACACATTATCAATATACAAATTGCCCACGTTGTCCTAAGTTTTCAGAATTTTTAGAGTAACAGAGGTATGACTAAAATTCGCATCTTTACAGACTGCTCTGTTTTAGACAGATTTTGTTTTCGTTGTGTTATGTGCTTGTTTTGATGAATCTATGGTTCTATTGAAGGGTTTAAGCCATGGAAGAGTTAGGATACAGTAGATATAATACAATAACAAAATATGAATGGGTTTGCTACAATACTTAAAGTAAGGATTAGTTTTGTTATACTAACGGATCTCATGAGGTTTTGTTGAGTTTTGTGTGATTTGAAGTATTCAAGTTTTGGGTGAGATCACGATGGATGAAGGAATAAGGAGTAGCAAGAGCCTAAGCTTGGGGATGCCCATGGCACCCCAAGATAATATTGAAGGAAAAACAAGCAACTAATCTTGGGGATGCCCTGAGTGGCATCCCCTCTTTCTTCTAACGACCATCGGTATTTTACTTGGAGCTATATTTTTATTCATCACGTATCATGAGTTTTGCTTGGAGAATCTTGTATTATATGAGTCTTTGCTTGTTTTGGTTTTTAATTTGTCACAAATATCTTTGTTGTAAACACCTTTTGAGAGAGCCAAAATTATGTTATGATTTGTTAGAATTGCTCTTTATGCTACACTTAATATTTTTGATAGCTATGGAATTGCTCTAGTGCTTCATTTATATCTTTTTGAGCACGGTGTGCTTTAATATTTTTTAAGAAATTGCTCTCATGTTTCATTTAGATTTATTAGAGAGTTAGTAAATTTTTGAAGAAGTTCTCTCATGCTTCACTTATATTATTTTGAGAGAAGGAAATTTTATGCTCATGTTCTTCACTTAAATTTGTTTGAGCTTATCAAAAGCAACATATGAAACTAGTCCCGAAGTGATAGATATTCAAGAGGGATATAATAAAAACTTTCATGAAGATCATTGGACAAAATAAACTTGATTCTTTGTAATAGTTTTGAGATATGATGATAATGATATGTGAGTCATGCAGATGAGTAATTATGCTTTAGTTAGAATACTGGTGTTAAGGTTTGTGATTCCCTATGCAAGCACGAAAATCAATAGTCATGCAATGAAATTACATCCTACTTGTGGTGCATTATTCGGTGTTAGTTATGCTCAATGCTCGCTTATGTGATTTTTCGTTACTTGGTTGGTTGCTTCTCAATCTATTTGCTAGCCTCCACTTGTACTAAGTAGAAATACTACTTAGGCATCCAAATTCTTTAAACCCAATTTTGCCATATGAGTCCACCATACCTACCTATATGTATTATTTTCATGCCGTCCTAAGCAAATTTGCATGTGTTATCTCTAATTTCAAAATAAACTTCTCTTCTGTGTGCCCGTACCGCTCATGAAGCGACGAGGGGTGGCCGATATTTTTCCATGCTAGATGTGTTATTCTCAAGATGAGTGTTTATTCACTTGTCATTGCACGGAAGTACGGTGGTAATAGGGATGCCCAGTCCCGAAATGAATAGAAATTTACTTTATGTTGTCAAATAATAAATTCCTTGGAAAGTGGTTGTATGGAAGGCACCCGTGGATATGGCTAACCATGGTGTCGGTGTACTAAGGTAGGGGGACCCCAGTACCCCAACTTGTGCACGGGCAGTTGCAGCTTCCCGCGGCAAGGTTTACTGCGTGCTCGCCGGAGACCTCCCTGCCTCCTATTTGGCCATTCAAAAACAAAGTATACAAAACAGAAGATCGAGACCCCGGCAAGAGGAACTTGCCGGGAAGGCCGTACCAGGCTCAAGGCTGTTCCACTAACGCAAGACCCTGGCAAGAGGAGCTTGCCAGGAAGATTAGAAGGCGTTGCCTCGGCGCTATGCGCGCCCCGGCAAGGGGCCCGGGGAGCGGCAAGTTCCCGGGCCCGGCAAGATCAAGGCCCCGGCAAGGCGCTTGCCGGGGAGGCCACGCTGTGTGCCCGCGCTCCAGCTCATCGACCCACGCGTCGCCCTGGGGTCTAACCAGGGACGCGTGGCGGATGGCTGTGCAGCCTGGGGTACACGGTGGCGCACCGCGGTGATGAATCCGTCGCCGTGGCGGACGGAGACGCTAAGGCGGGAGCTTTTGGGGTCGACGGCGACGGGCATTAAATGCCCTTGTCCCCCACTGTTAAAGTAGGTATAGACCACTGTTCGGTACTGTAGCTCCACTGTTCCCGCACTATTACAACTACCACCTCTTTTACTCTTTTACCCCTTTCTCCTACGTTGACACCTGTCGGTGACCCCTTGCACTATAAAAGGAGGCCCATGCACAACGTGGAGGAGGTTCGAAACCTAGATTACTCTCACGCACAGTGTAGCTGCTTCTTCGAGCTCCCGAGCGCTCAACTCAATACACAACCAAGCAGGAGTAGGGTTTTACGCATCCGTGCGGCCCGAACCTGGGTAAAACTGCCCGCGCGTCTGCCTCGATCTGCTCTTCGTGCTCCCTCCGCCCTCGTACCGCACAGACAAGGGGCTCCGGTCCCATAGGTGTTCGTGGCGGACAGTTTCCCCCGACATCTTTGGCGCGCCAGGTAGGGGGCGTCGAGGTTGTGCGAACCTGATCCGGCGTTCGCGCGGGCGCATTCTCCATCAACCTCTCCAAGCTTCATCAACAACTTCACCAGCGACAACTCCATGGCCCCGAAGAAGAAGCCTTCGGAGGTCGGGGGCCCGTCTGCGTCTCATCCGCCGCCACCAGAGCCAACGGTGGGCGGGGGAGACGCCGTCGGAAGGGTGGTTGCCGGCGAGGACACTCACGGTGCCACCAGATCCAAGAACAAGACGGACGACCGGACCTCGGTCTCCGTGGACGCGCCGCGTCCATCACAGCACACAACGACCCCGCAGCGCCATACCACGGGAGGTGGTATCCGCTTGCTGGGACAAGGCCATACTGGAGGTTCGCGGGACGCCCCGGACCCCCGTCCGGGCACAAGCAAAGCGAAGGCGCCGGCACGGGACCCCGCTCCTTCTAACGTCGTTAGAAGTCCGAGCGTATCCCGCTCCTCGCACCGCTCGCCCGCGTTCCCCACTACTCCGGCAGAAGCGCTCGCAAGGGCGCAGCTGCTTCTTGATTTTCCTCCGGCGGCCGACAAGGCCGAAGAATGGAGGGCCACTATCCGGAGCCTGATAGACTTCGCCAACAACGACTCTCCGCAGCAGCCGTCGGCCTCACGGCCGCGGCAGGCCGAGAAGACGAAGGCTATCGGCGACAAGACTGCCGGGGGTGCGACAAGCGTGCACTCCCCGCCGCAGAAGCAGAAGACGCCGCCCCGCCGGAACAACCCCGACGACGGCTCCACAGCCTCGTCGGACCCGCGGGCCCGTCGGGACCAGCGCCAGGTCCTCGACGACCGGCGAGATGAAGACGCTCGGACCACGATCGAGCGCCGCCGAGAAGCTAGGCGACAATCCGACAAGAGAGCTGGGAACACTGTCGACGCACCCGCGCCCGGTGAACCAGGTGACTTGCCGTACGCGGCAGGCTGCCCTGCGTTCACCCGCGAGCTGCGGCGCGTCCAGTGGCCCAGCATGAAGAACTTTAAGCCCGACGTACCGGAGAAGTACGACGGCAAGACGCACCCCTCGGAGTTTCTCAGCGTCTACACTATCGCAGTGCAAGCTGCCGGGGGGCGCGACGAGAAGATCCTAGCCAACTACTTCCCGCTCGTGCTGAAACCGAACGTCCGTTCGTGGCTCATGCACTTGCCGGAAGGCTCTATCTCTTCTTGGGCCGACCTCTGCCATCAGTTTGTTGGCGCCTTCACCGGCGGCCACAAACCCCACGGCCAGGAGAGCGATCTCCACATTTTGGCCCAGAAGGAAGGCGAACCCCTGCGCAAGTATATCCAACGCTTCAGCCGGGTACAGCACAACATCCCAGACGTTCACCCTGCCGCGGTTATCAGCGCGTTCCATCAGAACGTGCGTAACCGCCGCATGCGTGAGGAGATGGCGATGACCAAGATCAGAGACGTCAGCGAGCTCTACGCTCTTGCCGACAAGTGCGCCCGTGCAGAAGAGGGGAGGAAACTCCCCGGGGAGGATGCTGGCGCAGGGGGAAGCGACAGCGACGACGCCGCCCCGGCAAAGAAGAGCCGGCGGCGGAACAACAGGAAGAAGGGCAAGAAGGAAGTGCTTGCCGTCGAGAAGTCCGGCAAGGAGGCCCCCGCCAAGCGAGCGCAGGCCGGCGGCTCCGGCAAGGAGCCTGCCCCTGCGGCGGCGGCCGACAAGCCGGGTAGCTCCGACAAGCAATACTGTAAGATTCACCGCACCAAGGGTCACGACCTCTCCAACTGCAAGCGCGTCGAGTACCTCGTCGAGCAGCAAAAAGCTGAGTACGAGAGGCGCGACAAGGAGAAGGCCCAAGGTGGCGGGGAAGAGCCCAGCAAGAAGCGGCCATTCAATGGCCGGGGAGGACGCCGCGGCAAGGCCAAGCAGCGGCAAGGAGATCGACCTCCCCGGGGCCGCGACAACGACGAAGACGACGATGAAGACATGGAGGACGACGAGAACAGCGAGCAGGAGTTCCAGAAAGCCACGGAGGTCCTGTGCGTCGACGGTGGCGCCTCCCTGCACACCTCCCACCGCCAGCTGAAACAGTGGGTGCGTGAGGTGAATGCAGCGGAGCCGCCCGTGGAGTCGCGCAGGCTCCTCAAATGGTCCAGCACGCCCATCATTTTTGACCTTGAGGATCACCCTGACCGCACCACGGCGGTCGGGTGCTTGCCAATGCTGGTTTCCCCCACCATCCGCAACCTCAAGGTCACCAAAATGTTGGTTGACGGCGGGGCCGGGCTAAACTTGATCTCCTCTGCTGTGATCAAGAAACTCCAGATTCAAGACGGCGAGCTCGAAGAGACCGGTTCGTTCCAAGGAATCAACCCGGGAAGGAGCAAGCCCAAGGGAAAGATTACTCTGCCGGTGACCTTTGGCGGGGAGCTCAACTTCAGGACTGAGCGCATCACCTTCGACGTTGCTGATATTCCGTTGCCCTACAATGGAATACTCGGCCGTCCCGCCCTCGCCAAGTTCATGGCAGCTTCCCACTATGCCTACAACGTGCTGAAGATGCCGGGGCCGATAAGCGTCATCACTGTCCACAGCGACAAGAAAGATGCGCTTATTTGCGCCGACAAGATTTACCGGGATGCGGCAGCTGCGGCCGAAAAGGATACTCTTGCCGCTGAAGCTCCCGGGGGGAAGAAGACGAAGACCAAGTCCGGCAAGTGCTCTGGGACCCACTCCGGCAACCGCACCTCTTCGGAGTGCTGCGCTGCCGTCGAGGACGTTCCATCGAGCTCCACCGGCAAGAGCAAGAAAGGAATGGCTGCTCCTCCGGCAACCAAGAAGGTGTCCGCAAGGGAGGATGGCACTGGTGGTACCTTCACCATCAGTGCCACCCTTGACAGCAAATAGGAAAGCGCGCTCGTCGCCTTCCTGCGGGCGAATGTCGATGTGTTTGCTTGGCAACCATCTGACATCCCCGGTGTTCCCAGGAAGGTGATTGAGCACAAGCTTGCTGTCTGCCCTCATGCGCGGCCCATCAAGCAAAAAGTAAGGAAGCAAGCCGTGGAGCGCCAAGAGTTCATCAACGAGGAGATCAAGAAGCTAGAGGCAGCAGGCCTAGTTAGAGGTGTGATCCATCCGACGTGGTTGGCAAACCCAGTCGTCGTGCGCAAAGCCAACGGGAAGTGGAGGCTGTGTATAGACTTCACTGATGTCAATAAAGCATGTCCCAAGGATCCCTTCCCTTTGCCGCGCATTGACCAGATCGTTGACTCCACTGCCGGATGTGAGCTACTCTGTTTTCTTGATGCATACTCAGGCTATCACCAGATTTTCATGGCTAAGGAAGATGAAGAGAAGACTGCATTTATCACTCCATGTGGCACATATTGCTTTATCCGCATGCCATTTGGACTGAAGAATGCAGGCTCAACTTTTGCAAGGGTAGTGTACACTGCTTTTGAGCCACAGATCCACAAGAATGTAGAAGCCTACATGGATGACATCGTGGTGAAGAGCAAGAGCAAAGAAACACTGATTCAAGACTTAGAAGAAACGTTTCAGAACCTGCGCAGGATACAGCTCAAGCTGAACCCCGAGAAGTGCGTCTTTGGAGTCCCCTCCGGCAAGCTTCTCGGGTTCTTTGTTTCGCAGAGAGGGATTGAAGCCAACCCCGACAAGATCAAAGCCATCGAGCAGATAGAGGCCCCGAAGCGCGTCAAGGATGTCAGAAGGCTTGCAGGTTGCGTTGCTGCCCTCAGTAGGTTCATTTCAAAATCCGCAGAACGCGCCCTACCTTTCTTCAAAATCTTGAAGAAGGCAGGTCCCATGAAGTGGACTCCGGAAGCGGAGGCAGCGCTGCAAGATTTGAAACGGTACCTTTCCTCTCCTCCAATACTTGTCGCACCTAGACCACAGGAAAAGTTGCTGCTGTATTTGGCGGCAACCAACCAGGTGGTTAGTGCTGCGTTAGTAGCGGAGAGAGAGTCCGACGAGGAGGTCACACCACCGGCAAGCGAATCCAGCGACAAGCAGGGGGCTGTCCCGACAAGCTCTGGCCCCGACAAGGAAGACTCTGCGCAGGAACGAGGAGAGGTGCGGAAGAAGATGGTGCAGCGCCCAGTGTATTTTGTAAGTTCCCTTCTCCAGGGAGCTAGATCAAGGTACTCTGGTGTGCAAAAATTGCTTTTCGGCCTCCTCATGGCCTCGAGGAAGCTGCGCCACTACTTCCAAGCCCATGAGATAACGGTGGTCACTCGCTTTCCGTTGAAGAGGATATTGCACAATCCAGAGGCAACAGGCAGGATTGTCGAGTGGGCACTAGAACTATCAAGCTTTGGACTCAAGTTTGAAAGTACTTCAACCATTCAGAGCCGAGCTTTGGCAGAGTTCATCGCTGAGTGGACCCCAACGCCAGAAGAAGAAGTTCAAGAAACGAGCGTACCCGTGCAAGAAGCGACAAGTGAATGGGTAATGTATTTTGACGGTGCCTTCTCGCTGCAAGGCGCCGGTGCTGGCGTAGTACTCATTGCGCCCACCGGAGAACACCTCAAGTATATTATCCAGATGCACTTTCCCAGGGAGCAGGCGACAAACAACACCGCAGAATATGAAGGCTTGCTTGCCGGCCTCAGGATTGCGGCCGAACTTGGGATTAGGAAGCTGATTGTGCGGGGCGATTCTCAGTTGGTGGTCCGACAAGTCAACAAGAGCTACCAGAGCCCTTTGATGGAAGCATATGTAGATGAAGTGAGGAAGCTTGAAGAGCACTTTGAAGGTCTGCAGATGGAGCATGTCCCGAGAGCTCAGAATGAAATTGCAGATGGCCTTTCAAAGTGTGCTGCGATGAAGTTACCTGTGGAACCAGGGACCTTCCTGCTCAAGCTAACTCAGCCATCCGTTACACCATCAATCGGACAGTCTAAGAAGAGAAAGTTGGTCTCCGGCGACTAAGTGCGTTGCGACCTGCTGCGGCAAGGTTGCTTGCCGGCGAGGACCTTGGCCGGCAGGCTGCTCAGAGTCCAGCACTCAGCGCTCGCGGCAAGGGCCCCTTGCCGGCAAGCTCCCCGGGAGCGTAGGGTGAAAAACATACAAAGTCAAAGATTGGAACAAGGAAGATAACATTGCACTGATTGATTAAAGTAAAGCAAATATCTTACAAAGATAACTTGTCGCAATGGACTAATGAGTTCATAACATAACATGCAGCAACAAAAAGATAAAGATAGATGGGGCCCTAGTCCACGCGGTCGCCCTCCTTCCTGCCAAGCTTTGCCACCTTGGCGATGATGTGGCTGACCTGCTCCTTCAGGGCCTCCGTGTTCGCATCCTCCGGCAAGCTGCGAAGAACGTTCGTCAGGTTGATCCCCGGGTTGCGGAACACAATCTTCGTCAAGACCCGCTCCAGAGTTCCCGCGCAGAGACGGCGCGACTCCTCGGCCAGCTGCGCGGGGATGCGGTTCCGGAGACCTGCAAGGGCCGGAGCGACGCCTCTGAAGAAGAGGCTGAGCTTGGCGCTGTGCGGGAGATCTGGATCCGGCGAGTAGATAAGATGCTCGGCCTTCAAAGCAAGCAACTCCTGGTCAATGTTGGACGCAGAAGAGGCCAGCTCTTCGGTCCACGCCTCGATGGTCTGCCGGAATAGCTCAGACGCCTTGTTGACGCTATCCACCAAAGTCCGCTCCTTGCGGAGCTCCTCCTTCAGCTTGTCTTCTCGAAGCTTGGCGGCGTCAATTGAATCCCTCAGAGTTGAGACCTTCAGCTCCAAGTCTTCGATGGAATCCTTGGCGGCCTTCAACTCGTCGCCCTTCTTTGATAAGCTTACTTGGAGCTCCGCGTTGGTGTGGGCGTCCTTCTCGCGCTCAGTAATGAGCGCGGCAACCTTTTCGGCGCTCACCTTCATCGCCTTCTCCAACTGGATGACCTTGGCGGCGAGCTCCTTCTTGGCGTCTTCCGCGGCAGCAGCAGCGGCTTTCGCCTCCTTCAGCTCCCCGCCAAGGGCGGCCTCGCGAGCGGCAAGGTCCTCCTCGTGGGAGTCGAGATCCACCTTCCGCTGCGTGAGCTCTCCTTCTCGCCGGGACATCTCCACCCCGGCGAGCCGTTGCTGTTCTTCAGCCTCGGCCTTCTCCAGCACCCATTCTTCATATTCGCCGGCGAGGCGCTCGCGTGCCTCCGCCACCTCGCGGAGGCCCGCCTTGTGGGCAGCGCTGAGCTCCGCCGCACGCTTCTCCATTTCGGCGGCGGCCTTGGCGGCAAGCGCTTCCCGGGAGGCGAGCTTCGCCTGCCTAGCCCGGTAAAGGGCCAGGAGCTGGTGGAGAAGCTTCTCCTCCTCGGGCCCATCTCCTTCGCCGGGCGCTTCGACGACTGTCAGACCCGCGGAGGCGAGGACTTCCCCGTCAAATGCCTCGCCCTCCGCGGGAGCTCTTGATGAAGACCCCCAAGGCACTTGGATAAAGATGCCATTGGGGGCACGAAGATAGTAACCGGCTGGCTCCTCGCCGGCGGAGGGACCGGCGGCCGGTGCAGCATCCGATGCTCCCGCCACCTCCGGGTTGGCGGTGCGGTCGCCGTCCCCCTCCCCGGCCGCTGCGTCGGCAGCCGGAGCGGTCTCCTGCACGGCCGGCTCGGTGGTTTCGGCCGTCTCCGCGGTGGCCTCGGCCATCTCCACGACGACGGGAGCGTCATCGCCGCCGCCCTGTGCGCCCTCCTCATCCTCGATATTGATGACCTCGGTCTCCATTGGCGCGGGAGGAGGAGGAGGAAGATCTAGAAGAAAAAGAAGTTCAAAATCAAGCAAAGATCCAAAAAGAAGCAAAGTCAAGAAAACCAAGTACAGAACGTACCTTGGCGGACGTCCTCTGCGGCAGGCTCCCTTGCCGGGGAGCTCGGCCCTGGCGGAGTGGCCGTCCTCGCCGGGCTGCTCGCCCTTGGCGGGGTACTCTGCCTTGGCGGAGTACCCGCCCTTGGCGGAGCGCTCTCCCTCGCCGGAGAGTTTTGCCTTGCCGGGGACGGCGGGGCCTGCGGCTCCTCGGTGGCGGCCTCCGGGCGCTCTTCCCGCTGCGGCTCCACCTCTGCACAAGAGAAGATAGAAGAACCAAGACATTCAGAGATCAAAGCCCTAAGCGCGCCCCGACGAGCAAAAACAGTAAACCTCTAACTTACGCTGGGGGCTGCGCTGGGGGCTGCTCCCCGGAGCGGCACTCGGGTCCGGCAAGATCGGCTCCGCCGCGATCCCTGCTTCCGCGACGGATGGGTCTTCCATGACCTCAACTGTGGGCACCTTGACCCTCTTCGCGCGCTGCTCCAAGGTCCTGCAATCACAAGCAACAAACAAAATCAAGCGTCAGCAACAATCGAGATATAAAAATCAAGAAGGAGTAAGGTCTCGGGTCCTTACTCTTGGTCCTCCTCGTCGTCCTCGCTCAGCGCGGAGAAGTCAAACTCCACGGTGGGCGCGTCGGCGCGAGGAGCGGAGGATGAAGGTTCCCTCGCGCGTTTCGGAGCCACCGGGGCTGGGGGCTGCGTAGGCCCAGCCCCTGTGGTGGCCGGCGCCCGAGAAGGGGGCGGAGCAGCTGCTCCGCTCCGAGAAGATCCTTGCCGGCTCGGTGCCGGCCTGCGGGACGCCTCTGCCGTGGCCGGCACGCCGGCCGCCCTTGGCGCAGCTTGGCTCGACCGGGGAGCTGCCCGGCGAGCTGGCTGTTGCCGGGGCGCTCGCGTCTGCTCTCCCGTCGCCGCCTTGCGGAGACGCTTCAACGGGGACTGCTTCGGGCTTGCCGGGGGCGGGGAGCTCTCCGACGAGGAGAGGTCGTCGGCGTACAACTCTGTCGATCCGCCGGAGCCTTCGGCCTCCTCCTCCTCCTCCTCCTCTGCCTCGGCCGGCTCGCTGGGCCCAGCATCCGACGATGCGGCCCTCTTCCCCTTGGCGCCTCCGCCCCTCGCGGCGCCTCTGCTTCCTCCGGCGGTTCCCTCCATTGCCGCGGCCTCCGTCACGATCCCACTGATCCCAGAGTGCCTCAGCGAGGGGATCACGGCGAGCGCGTCGGGAGGGAGCTCTAGCAGCTTGCGAATCTCCTCATTGTCCGCCTGGCTGGCGGCATCCGCGGCTTCCGCCTCCGCGGGTGTGTATCCAAAGTTTCCCGCCGCCGAGGCTGCGGCGACTTCTTCAGCGCGAGAAGCTATGTAAGCAATCTCTTGGTCGGTGGTGGCCCGCGTGTGCAGCTTGAGATCGTCCTTCTTCTCCAACACCTCTACAAGGCGGTCGTAGAACTCGAGGACGTCGATAGGCTTGGGCGCAATCCACGTGCGCTCCACTCCATGAGAGTCGCACGCGGGCATCATAGCGACAAGGCGATCCCGGGCGCTGCTGGCGCAGAGCGGCACCACTCCCCGGGGAGCGCGGAAGTACTCGGGGTGTGCCGGGTCGAACTTGAAAAGTTCCCTGACCATACCCCGCAGCTCGAGTGTTGTGAAGTTAAAATTGAGGCCGGGGCGCAGCCTCATGATGTCTGCCGGGCCGCCATATTGCCACGCCGGCCTCTTCCGGTCTTGGAGGGGGGCGATCCGGCGACGAAGAAAGTCCTTGCCCACTTCAGCGACAGACAGCGGCGCCAAACGAAGACGCATGATCCTGACGAGAGCAATATCCAGCTTGGAGTCGTCGGAATCGAAGTTACTCCAATCCCTGCCGCGCACGATGGGCGATGTGCGCGGCGCGGTGAAGTGTTGCGGCCGCTCCTCGACGACCCAGCACCACTCCGCACGCCACTCTTCCCACTTGCCGCGGAGCTCCCCCGGCAAGTAAGCGGGTTTCTTATTCAGCCTGAACACCCAAGAGATTCCTCCGGAGAGGGGGGCGTCGGCCTCTACTCTGGGGATGAAAAAGTGCCTAAAGAGAGCTACGTTGGGCTGGATTCCTACGAAGTTTTCGCACATGTGTGCGAAAACGGACATGGTGAGGATGGCGTTGGGAGTGAAGTCGAGGAGGTGGAGGCCATAAGTATTCATGATATCGCAGAAAAAGTTTGAGAAGGGAGGGCACAGACCGCAGTGGAAGAAGGCTGCGAAAAAGTAATACCCGCCGGGGTAGTGGTCCTTGGCGACGGCCGGGTAGACGCGCGTGCGGGGGTGCGCTGGGGTCTCCTTGGCCCAGAACAAATAATATTTGTTCCAAAGCTCCCGCACGCCGAGCTTCGGCGCGAAGACAATGTGCTCCTTCCGGTACGCGGCGAGCTTCGCCGCCTGATCTGACTTCTCCCGCTTGGACTTCTCCGACTTCGCCTTATCGGTCTTTGGGGCCATGGCGGACGCGGTGGAAGGAAGGGGACGAAGAGCTTAGTGGTGGCGGAGGAGTAGAGGCAAAGCGCAGAGGAATCTGAGGAAGAAGACGATGGCAATGAGTGCGCAGGGAGGGGAACCGCGCCGCTCTCTCTGCTTTTATGGGAGAGTGGGGGGCGTTTCGCCCTTCCCATTAAAGAAATCGTGGGCACGTCCCATCCCACGGCGCCGCAATCGACGCGTGCCGTTGCCGTGGGGTGCGGCGGATATGGAAGTGGATTCGGCGCGCCGCGGGCCGCGGGTGCCCATGCACTGTTTTGGGCCTGGCCCAACAGCGCTCGGCACCGTGTGTGGCCCAGGCCCGGGGGCTCCTGTCGGTGTACTAAGGTAGGGGTACCCTAGTACCCCAACTTGTGCACGGGCAGCGGCAGCTCCCCGCGGCAGGGTTCACCACGCGCTTGCCGGAGACCTTCCTGCCCCTTATCTAGCCATTCAAAAACAAAGTATACAAGACAGAAGACCAAGACCCCGGCAAGAGGAGCTTGTCGGGAAGGCCGTCCCAGGCTCGAGATTGCTTAACTAGCACGAGGCCCTGGCAAGAGGAGCTTGTCAGGACGAATAGAAGATTTTATCTTAGAAGACCCGGCAAAGGCTCGGGGAGCGGCAAGCTTCCGGGCCCGGCAAGGTCGAGATCCCCGGCAAGGTGCTTGCCGGGGGGAGGTGCGCTGTGTGCCCGCGCTCCAGCTCATCGGCCCACGCGTCGCCCTGGGGCCGCTCCAGGGACGCGTGGCGGATGGTTGTGCAGCCTGGGGGACACGGTGGCACTCCACGGCAGTGGATCCATCGCCGTGGCAGACGGAGACGCAACGGCGGGAGCTTTTGGGGTCGACGGCGACGGGCATTAAATGCCCTTGTCCCCCACTGTTAAAGTAGGTATAGACCACTGTTCTGTACTGTAGCTCCACTGTTCCCGCACTGTTACAACTACCACCTCTTTTACATTTTTACCCCTTTCTCCTACGTTGACACCTGTCGGTGACCCCTTGCACTATAAAAGGAGGCCCATGCACAACGTGGAGGGGGTTCGCAACTTAGATTACTCTCACGCACGGTGTAGCTGCTTCTTCAAGCTCCCGAGCGCTCAACTCAATACACAACCAAGCAGGAGTAGGGTTTTACGCATCCGTGCGGCCCGAACCTGGGTAAAACTGCCCGCGCGTCTGCCTCGATCTGCTCTTCGTGCTCCCTCCGCCCTCGTACCGCACAGACAAGGGGCTCCGGTCCCATAGGTGTTCGTGGCGGACAGTTTCCCCCGACATCTTTGGCGCGCCAGGTAGGGGGCGTCGAGGTTGTGCGAACCTGATCCGGCGTTCGCGCGGGCGCGATCTTCATCAACCTCTCCAGTTTCGTCAGCAACTTCACCAGCGACAACTCCATGGCCCCGAAGAAGAAGCCTTCGGAGGTCGGGGGCCCGTCTGCGTCTCATCCGCCGCCACCAGAGCCAACGGTGGGCGGGGGAGACGCCGTCGGAAGGGTGGTTGCCGGCGAGGACACTCACGGTGCCACCAGATCCAAGAACAGGACGGACGACCGGACCTCGGTCTCCGTGGACGCGCCACGTCCATCGCAACATACGACGACCCCGCAGCGCCATACCACGGGGGGTGGTATCCGCTTGCTGGGACAAGGCCATACTGGAGGTTCGCGGGACGCCCCGGACCCCCGTCCGGGCACAAGCAAAGCGAAGGCGCCGGCGCGGGACCCCGCTCCTTCTAACGTTGTTAGAAGTCCGAGCGTATCCCGCTCCTCGCACCGCTCGCCCGCGTTCCCCACTACTCCGGCAGAAGCGCTCGCAAGGGCGCAGCTGCTCCTCGATTTTCCTCCAGCGGCCGACAAGGCCGAGGAATGGAGGGCCACTATCCGGAGCCTGATAGACTTCGCCAACAACGACTCTCCGCAGCAGCCGTCGGCCTCACGGCCGCGGCAGGCCGAGAAGACGAAGGCTATCGGCGACAAGACTACCGGGGGTGCGACAAGCGTGCACTCCCCGCCGCAGAAGCAGAAGACGCCGCCCCGCCGGAACAACCCCGACGACGGCTCCACAGCCTCGTCGGACCCGCGGGCCCGTCGGGACCAGCGCCAGGTCCTCGACGACCGGCGAGATGAAGACGCTCGGACCACGATCGAGCGCCGCCGAGAAGCTCGGCGACAATCCGACAAGAGAGCTGGGAACACTGTCGACGCACCCGCGCCCGGTGAACCAGGCGACTTGCCGTACGCGGCAGGCTGCCCTGCGTTCACCCGCGAGCTGCGGCGCGTCCAGTGGCCCAGCATGAAGAACTTTAAGCCCGACGTACCGGAGAAGTACGACGGCAAGACGCACCCCTCGGAGTTTCTCAGCGTCTACACCATAGCAGTGCAAGCTGCCGGGGGGCGCGACGAGAAGATCCTAGCCAACTACTTCCCGCTCGTGCTGAAGCCGAACGTCCGTTCGTGGCTCATGCACTTGCCGGAAGGCTCTATCTCTTCTTGGGCCGACCTCTGCCATCAGTTTGTTGGCGCCTTCACCGGCGGCCACAAACCCCATGGTCAGGAGAGCGATCTCCACATTTTGGCCCAGAAGGAAGGCGAACCCCTGCGCAAGTATATCCAACGCTTCAGCCGGGTGCAGCACAACATCCCCGACGTTCACCCTGCCGCGGTTATCAGCGCGTTCCATCAGAACGTGCGTAACCGCCGCATGCGTGAGGAGATGGCGATGACCAAGATCAGGGACGTCAGCGAGCTCTACGCTCTTGCCGACAAGTGCGCCCGTGCAGAAGAGGGGAGGAAACTCCCCGGGGAGGATGCTGGCGCAGGGGGAAGCGACAGCGACGACACCGCCCCGGCAAAGAAGAGCCGGCGGCGGAACAACAGGAAGAAGGGCAAGAAGGAAGTGCTTGCCGTCGAGAAGTCCGGCAAGGAGGCCCCCGCCAAGCAAGCGCAGGCTGGCGGCTCCGGCAAGGAGCCTGCCCCTGCGGCGGCGGCCGACAAGCCGGGTAGCTCCGACAAGCAATACTGTAAGATTCACCGCACCAAGGGTCACGATCTTTCCAACTGCAAGCGCGTCGAGTACCTCGTCGAGCAACAAAAAGCTGAGTACGAGAGGCGCGACAAGGAGAAGGCCCAAGGTGGCGGAGAAGAGCCCAGCAAGAAGCGGCCGTTTAACGGCCGGGGAGGACGCCGCGGCAAGGCCAAGCAGCGGCAAGGAGATCGACCTCCCCGGGGCCGCGACAACGACGAAGACGACGATGAAGACATGGAGGACGACGAGAACAGCGAGCAGGAGTTCCAGAAGGCCACGGAGGTCCTGTGCGTCGACGGTGGCGCCTCCCTGCACACCTCCCACCGCCAGCTGAAACAGTGGGTGCGTGAGGTCAATGCAGCGGAGCCGCCCGTGGAGTCGCGCAGGCTCCTCAAATGGTCCAGCACGCCCATCGTTTTTGACCTTGAGGATCACCCTGACCGCACCACGGCGGTCGGGTGCTTGCCGATGCTGGTTTCCCCCACCATCCGCAACCTCAAGGTCACCAAAATGTTGGTTGACGGCGGGGCCGGGCTAAACTTGATCTCCTCTGCTGTGATCAAGAAACTCCAGATTCAAGACGGCGAGCTCGAAGAGACCGGTTCATTCCAAGGAATCAACCCGGGAAGGAGCAAGCCCAAGGGAAAGATTACTCTGCCGGTGACCTTTGGCGGGGAGCTCAACTTCAGGACTGAGCGCATCACTTTTGACGTTGCCGATATTCCATTGCCCTACAATGGAATACTCGGCCGTCCCGCCCTCGCCAAGTTCATGGCAGCTTCCCACTATGCCTACAATGTGCTGAAGATGCCGGGGCCGATAAGCGTCATCACTGTCCACAGCGACAAGAAAGATGCGCTTATTTGCGCCGACAAGATTTACCGGGATGCGGCAGCTGCGGCCGAGAAGGATACTCTTGCCGCTGAAGCTCCCGGGGGGAAGAAGACGAAGACCAAGTCCGGCAAGTGCTCTGGGACCCACTCCGGCAACCGCACCTCTTCGGAGTGCTGCGCCGCCGTCGAGGACGTTCCATCGAGCTCCACCGGCAAGAGCAAGAAAGGGATGGCTGCTCCACCGGCAACCAAGAAAGTGTCCGCAAAGGAGGATGGCACTGGTGGTACCTTCACCATCAGTGCCACCCTTGACAGCAAATAGGAAAGCGCGCTCGTCGCCTTCCTGCGGGCGAATGTCGATGTGTTTGCTTGGCAACCATCTGACATCCCCGGTGTTCCCAGGAAGGTGATTGAGCACAAGCTTGCTGTCTGTCCTCATGCGCGGCCCATCAAGCAAAAAGTGAGGAAGCAAGCCGTGGAGCGCCAAGAGTTCATCAATGAGGAGATCAAGAAACTAGAGGCAGCAGGCCTAGTTAGAGGTGTGATCCATCCGACGTGGTTGGCAAACCCAGTCGTCGTGCGCAAGGCCAACGGGAAGTGGAGACTGTGTATAGACTTCACTGATGTCAATAAAGCATGTCCCAAGGATCCCTTCCCTTTGCCGCGCATTGACCAGATCGTTGACTCCACTGCCGGATGTGAGCTACTCTGTTTTCTTGATGCATACTCAGGCTATCACCAGATCTTCATGGCTAAGGAAGATGAGGAGAAGACTGCATTTATCACTCCATGTGGCACCTATTGCTTTATCCGCATGCCATTTGGACTGAAGAATGCAGGCTCAACTTTTGCAAGGGTAGTGTACACTGCTTTTGGGCCACAGATCCACAGGAATGTAGAAGCCTACATGGATGATATCGTGGTGAAGAGCAAGAGCAAAGAAACACTGATTCAAGACTTGGAAGAAACGTTTCAGAACCTGCGCAGGATACAACTCAAGCTGAACCCCGAGAAGTGCGTCTTTGGAGTTCCCTCCGGCAAGCTTCTCGGGTTCTTTGTATCACAGAGAGGGATTGAGGCCAACCCCGACAAGATCAAAGCCATCGAGCAGATAGAAGCCCCGAAGCGCGTCAAGGATGTCAGAAGACTTGCAGGTTGCGTTGCTGCCCTCAGTAGGTTCATTTCAAAATCCGCAGAACGCGCCCTACCTTTCTTCAAAATCTTGAAAAAGGCAGGTCCCATGAAGTGGACTCCGGAAGCGGAGGCGGCGTTGCAGGATTTGAAACGGTACCTGTCCTCCACTCCTATACTTGTCGCACCTAAACCACAGGAAAAGTTGTTGCTATACTTAGCGGCAACCAACCAGGTGGTTAGTGCTGCGTTAGTAGCGGAGAGGGAGTCCGACGAGGAGTCAGCGTCACCGGCAAGCGAATCTAGCGACAAGCAGGGGACTGTCCCGACAAGCTCTGGCCCCGACAAGGAAGACTCTGCGCAGGAACAAGGAGAGGTGCGGAAGAAGATGGTGCAGCGCCCAGTGTATTTTGTAAGTTCCCTTCTCCAGGGAGCTAGATCAAGGTACTCTGGTGTGCAAAAATTGCTTTTCGGCCTCCTCATGGCCTCGAGAAAGCTGCGCCACTACTTCCAAGCCCATGAGATAACGGTGGTCACTCGCTTTCCGTTGAAGAGGATATTGCACAATCCAGAAGCAACAGGCAGGATCGTCGAGTGGGCGCTGGAGCTGTCAAGCTTCGGACTCAAATTTGAAAGTACTTCAACCATACAGAGCCGAGCCTTGGCAGAATTCATTGCTGAGTGGACCCCAACATCAGAAGATGAAGTTCAAGAAACAAGTATACCCGTGCAAGAAGCGACAAGTGAATGGGTAATGTATTTTGACGGTGCCTTCTCGCTGCAAGGCGCCGGTGCCGGCGTGGTACTCATCGCGCCCACCGGGGAGCACCTCAAATACGTTATCCAGATGCACTTTCCCAGGGAGCAAGCGACAAATAACAGTGCAGAATATGAAGGCTTGCTTGCCGGCCTCAGGATTGCGGCCGAACTTGGGATCAGGAAGCTGATTGTACGGGGAGATTCTCAGTTGGTGGTCCGACAAGTTAACAAGAGCTACCAGAGCCCTTTGATGGAAGCGTATGTCGATGAAGTGAGGAAGCTTGAAGAGCACTTTGAAGGTCTGCAGATGGAGCACGTCCCAAGAGCTCAAAATGAGATTGCAGACGGCCTTTCAAAGTGCGCCGCGATGAAGTTACCTGTGGAACCAGGGACTTTTTTGCTCAAGCTGACTCAGCCATCAGTTACACCATCAATTGGGCAGTCCAAGAAGAGAAAGTTGGTCTCCGGCGACTACTTGCCGGCGGATCTTCCTGAACCCGCCGCCAAAGTTCCCAAGATCGACGATAACGCTGAGGAACAGTTTGCTCCTGCGAGCCCTCGGGCTTGTGCAGTTGAAGCAAGTGTTCCCGACAAGCCTCGCTCCGGCGAGCTTGCCGGGGGACCGTCAGCTCCGACAGGACCAGAGGTCTTTGCCGTAGAAGCTGAGGTTCCCGCAGCGGCCCTCGAGCCTTTAGTCCTTGCCGTCGAGCCCCGAGCTCCGGCATGGGCACAGCAGATCGTCCGTTTTCTACAAACTGGAGAACTTCCCGACGACCCTCAAGAGATAGAGAAGATAACCAGGCAGTCAAGTATGTATCAGTTTGTGGATAACGAGCTGTACAGAAGAAGACTCAATGGTGTCAGGTTGAAGTGCATCTCCAGGGAAGATGGACAGAAACTGTTGGCAGAAATACACGGAGGCATATGCGGCCACCACATTGGCGCAAGGGCACTTGCCGGGAAAGCTTTCCGGCAAGGGTTCTTTTGGCAAGAAGCCCTCCAAGATGCAACTGCACTAGTAACCAAGTGTGAAGCGTGCCAGTTCCATGCAAAGCAAGTTCATCAGCCAGCTCAAGCTCTCCAAACAATCCCTTTGTCCTGGCCCTTCTCGGTCTGGGGGCTCGATATCCTCGGCCTTTTCCCTCGCGCTGTCGGGGGCTTTGAGTACTTGTACGTTGCAATCGACAAGTTCACAAAGTGGCCAGAAGTGGAGCCAGTGAGAAAGGTGACAGCACAGTCAGCAGTCAGGTTCTTCAGGTCGATTGTTTGCCGTTTCGGGATCCCTAACAGGATCATCACCGACAACGGTACGCAATTCACTAGTCGCACCTTCATGCAGTACGTCCAAGACCTTGGCACCAAGGTCTGTTTCGCTTCTGTTGCTCACCCGAGGAGCAACGGCCAAGCGGAGAGGGCAAATGCTGAAGTGCTGCGCGGACTCAAGACAAGGACCTTTGACAGGCTGCGTAAGTGCGGAAAGAATTGGATAGAGGAGCTCCCGGCGGCTCTTTGGTCAATCAGAACGACACCAAATCGAGCCACCGGACAGACACCTTTTGCTCTAGTCTATGGAGCAGAAGCAGTTCTCCCCACGGAACTCGTATACGGATCTCCTCGAGTGCTCGCTTATGATGAGCTCGAGCAAGAGCAAATGCGGCAAGATGACGCATTGCTCCTTGAGGAGGAACGTCTCCAGGCTGCTGTACGAGCTGCTCGATACCAGCAAGCTTTGCGCCGCTACCATAGCCGCAAAGTCAAGGCCAGGAGTCTCGAGGAAGGCGACCTTGTTCTTCGGCGTGTTCAGTCCGCCAAGAATTCCAACAAGTTGACGCCGAAGTGGGAAGGCCCTTATCGGGTGAGACAAGTTACGAGGCCCGGCGCTGTCCGCCTCGAGACCGAAGAAGGCTTACCGGTGAGCAACTCCTGGAACATAGAGCATCTTCGCAAGTTTCACCCCTAAGGCGCGGTTGCCGTGATCCGCTCCGGCAACCACCTTTTGTGCAAGCCTTGCCGCTGTTGCATGTAACCCTTTGTACAAAGCCGGGCGCAGACCCCGTGCATCAGTAAAGATTTCGTGTTTTCGCATCGTTTGCCTTTTGCATGCTTCTCTTTGCTATTTGCATGTTTTGTTTGGTATTTGATGCGACAATCAGACATGCGGTAAGCACCATTACGTCGAAAGGCGATATGCTTGTTTCCCTCTCCCTTTTCTTTCCTCTTAAGCAGAAGAAACGTTCCTCGCGCACAAGTTTGCCGGGGGGGGAAGGAGGTGGAGGAGGGGCTAAGTGCTGTTCAAGTAAGAAGAGCCTTACCGGAAAGCAAACAACATGAGCAAGCAGCATATGAAAGATAAGTTGTTAAAATTTGACCAGTTCAAATTTTAAATTTTGGTTGTCTTCCTTGAACGATCACACTTTGTATGGAAAACCTGTGCGCGGAGGAACCTACCCGTAGCTTGCCGCACCCTTATCTTGTTTTCGAGTCCACTCAACGATTTAAGTGAGCTGCGACAAGTGTCGCGCCCTTGCCTCGTTTCCGAGTACACTCAGCAAGCTAAGTGCGTTGCGACCTGCTGCGGCAAGGTTGCTTGCCGGCGAGGACCTTGGCCAGCAGGCTGCTCAGAGTCCAGCACTCAGCGCTCGCGGCAAGGGCCCCTTTCCGGCAAGCTCCCCGGGAGCGTAGGGTGAAAAACATACAAAGTCAAAGATTGGAACAAGGAAGATAACATTGCACTGATTGATTGAAATAAAGCAAATATCTTACAAGGATAACTTGTCGCAATGGACTAATGAGTTCGTAACATAATATGCAGCAAAAAAAAAAGAGATAAAGATAAATGGGGCCCTAGTCTACGCGGTCGCCTTCCTTCCTGCCAAGCCTTGCCACCTTGGCGATGATGTGGCCGACCTGCTCCTTCAGGGCCTCTGTGTCTGCATCTGCTGGCAGGGTGCGAAGAACGTTTGTGAGATTAATCCCCGGGTTGCGGTACACGATCTTCGTCAAGACCCGCTCCAGAGTTCCCGCGCAGAGACGGCGCGACTCCTCGGCCAGCTGCGCGGGGATGCGGTTCCGGAGACCTGCGAGAGCTGGAGCGACGCCTCTGAAGAAGAGGCTGAGCTTGGCGCTGTGCGGGAGATCTGGATCCGGTGAGTAGATAAGATGTTCGACCTTCAAAGCAAGCAACTCCTGGTCAATGTTGGACGCAGAAGAAACCAGCTCTTCGGTCCACACCTCGATAGTCTGCCGGAAGAGCTCGGAGGCCTTGTTGACGCTCTCCATCAAGGTTCGCTCCTTGCGGAGCTCGTCCTTCAGCTTGGTCTCCTGGGCCCGGGCAGCATCAAGCGATTCCTTCAGGGTGGTGACCTTCAGCTCCAAGTCTTCAATGGAATCCTTGGCGGCTTTCAGCTCGTCACCCCTCTTGGATAAACTCACCTGGAGCTCTGAGTTGGTGTGAACATCCTTCTCGCGCTCCAGGATGAGCGCGGTAACCTTCTCGGCGCTCACCTTCATCGCCTTCTCCAGTTGTTCAACCTTGGCGGCGAGCTCTTTCTTGGCGTCCTCCGCGGCAGCCGCGGCGGCCTTCGCCTCCTTCAGCTCCCCGCCAAGGACAGCCTCGCGAGCGGCAAGGTCTTCTTCATGAGAATCCAGATCCACCTTCCGCTGCGCGAGCTCTCCCTCTCGCCGGGACATCTCCACCCCGGCGAGGCGCTGCTGTTCATCGGCTTCGGCCCTCTCGAGTACCCACTCTTGGTACTCGCCGGCGAGACGCTCTCGCTCCTCCGCCACCTGGCGGAGAGCAGCCTGGTTGGCGGCGCTGAGCTCCGCCGCACGCTTCTCCATCTCCGCCGCGGCCTTGGCGGCAAGAGCCTCCCGGGAAGCGAGCTTTGCTTGCCTGGCCCGATAAAGGGCCAGGAGTTGATGAAGCAACCGCTCCTCCTCGGGCCCCTCACCTCCACCGGGCGCCTGGACTATCTTCAGGCCTGCGGAGGCGAGGACCTCTCCGTCGAACGCCTCGCCCTCCGCAGGAGCCCGCGACGAAGACCCCCACGGCATCTGGATGAAGACGCCATTGGGGGCCTCGAGATAAAACCTTTGCTCCTCGCCGGTGGAGGGACCGGTGGCCGG
>LR738715.1:130344332-130490887 GCA_902687465.1 Secale cereale | reverse complement strand
AGCTTTGCGCCGCTACCATAGCCGCAAAGTCAAGGCCAGGAGTCTCGAGGAAGGCGACCTTGTTCTTCGGCGTGTTCAGTCCGCCAAGAATTCCAACAAGTTGACGCCGAAGTGGGAAGGCCCTTATCGGGTGAGACAAGTTACGAGGCCCGGCGCTGTCCGCCTCGAGACCGAAGAAGGCTTACCGGTGAGCAACTCCTGGAACATAGAGCATCTTCGCAAGTTTCACCCCTAAGGCGCGGTTGCCGTGATCCGCTCCGGCAACCACCTTTTGTACAAGCCTTGCCGCTGTTGCATGTAACCCTTTGTACAAAGCCGGGCGCAGACCCCGTGCATCAGTAAAGATTTCGTGTTTTCGCATCGATTGCCTTTTGCATGCTTCTCTTTGCTATTTGCATGTTTTGTTTGGCATTTGATACAACACTCAAACATACGGTAAGCACTATTACGCCGAAAGGCGATATGCTTTTTTCCCTCTCCTTTTCCTTTTTCTCTTAAGCAGAAGGAACGTTCCTCGCGCACAAGTTTGCCGGGGGGGAAGGAGATGGAGGAGGAAATAAGTGCCGTTCAAGAAAGAAGAGCCTTACCGGAAAGCAAACAACATGAGCAAGCAGCATATGAAAGATAAGTTGTTAGAATTTGACCAGTTCAAATTTTAAATTTTGGTTGTCTTCCTTGAACGATCACACTTTGTATAGAAAACCTGTGCGCGGAGGAACCTACCCGTAGCTTGCCGCACCCTTATCTTGTTTTCGAGTCCACTCAACGATTTAAGTGAGCTGCGACAAGTGTCGCGCCCTTGCCTCGTTTCCGAGTACACTCAGCAAGCTAAGTGCGTTGCGACTTGCTGCGGCGAGGTTGCTTGCCGGCGAGGACCTTGGCCAGCAGGCTGCTCAGAGTCCAGCGCTCAGCGCTCGCGGCAAGGGCCCCTTGCCGGCAAGCTCCCCGGGAGCGTAGGGTGAAAAACATACAAAGTCAAAGATTGGAACAAGGAAAATAACATTGCACTGATTGATTGAAGTAAAGCAAATATCTTACAAGGATAACTTGTCGCAATGGACTAATGAGTTCATAACATAATGTGCAGCAACAAAAAGATAAAGATAAATGGGGCCCTAGTCTACGCGGTCGCCTTCCTTCCGGCCAAGCCTTGCTACCTTGGCGATGATGTGGCCGACCTGCTCCTTCAGGGCCTCCGTGTCTGCATCTGCCGGCAAGCTGCGAAGAACGTTCGTGAGGTTGATCCCCGGGTTGCGGTACACGATCTTCGTCAAGACCCGCTCCAGAGTTCCCGCGCAGAGACGGCGCGACTCCTCGGCCAGCTGCGCGGGGATGCGGTTCCGGAGACCTGCGAGAGCTGGAGCGACGCCTCTGAAGAAGAGGCTGAGCTTGGCGCTGTGCGGGAGATCTGGATCCGGTGAGTAGATAAGATGTTCGACCTTCAAAGCAAGCAACTCCTGGTCAATGTTGGACGCAGAAGAAACCAGCTCTTCGGTCCACACCTCGATAGTCTGCCGGAAGAGCTCGGAGGCCTTGTTGACGCTCTCCATCAAGGTTCGCTCCTTGCGGAGCTCGTCCTTCAGCTTGGTCTCCTGGGCCCGGGCAGCATCAAGCGATTCCTTCAGGGTGGTGACCTTCAGCTCCAAGTCTTCAATGGAATCCTTGGCGGCTTTCAGCTCGTCACCCCTCTTGGATAAACTCACCTGGAGCTCTGAGTTGGTGTGAGCATCCTTCTCGCGCTCCAGGATGAGCGCGGTAACCTTCTCGGCGCTCACCTTCATCGCCTTCTCCAGTTGTTCAACCTTGGCGGCGAGCTCTTTCTTGGCGTCCTCCGCGGCAGCCGCGGCGGCCTTCGCCTCCTTCAGCTCCCCGCCAAGGACAGCCTCGCGAGCGGCAAGGTCTTCTTCATGAGAATCCAGATCCACCTTCCGCTGCGCGAGCTCTCCCTCTCGCCGGGACATCTCCACCCCGGCGAGGCGCTGCTGTTCATCGGCTTCGGCCCTCTCGAGTACCCACTCTTGGTACTCGCCGGCGAGACGCTCTCGCTCCTCCGCCACCTGGCGGAGAGCAGCCTGGTTGGCGGCGCTGAGCTCCGCCGCACGCTTCTCCATCTCCGCCGCGGCCTTGGCGGCAAGAGCCTCCCGGGAAGCGAGCTTTGCTTGCCTGGCCCGATAAAGGGCCAGGAGTTGATGAAGCAACCGCTCCTCCTCGGGCCCCTCACCTCCACCGGGCGCCTGGACTATCTTCAGGCCTGCGGAGGCGAGGACCTCTCCGTCGAACGCCTCGCCCTCCGCAGGAGCCCGCGACGAAGACCCCCACGGCATCTGGATGAAGACGCCATTGGGGGCCTCGAGATAAAACCTTTGCTCCTCGCCGGTGGAGGGACCGGTGGCCGGCGCAGCATCCGATGCTCCCGCCACCTCCGGGTCGGCGGTGCGGCCACCGTCTCCCTCCCCGGCCGCTGCGTCCGCAGCCGGAGCTGTCTCTCGCGCGGCCGGCTCGGCGGCCTCGCCCACCTCCTCGACGACTGGAGCGTCGCCGCCGCCGCCCTGCGCGTCCTCCTCCTCGAGGATAATCACCTCCGTCTCCATAGGCACAGGAGGAGGAAGATCTAGAAAGAAGAAGAAGACAAAGAGATTCAAGACTCAAGCAAATATCCAAAAAAGAGACAAGCCAAGAAGACAAGTTACAAAGGTTACCTTGGCGGGCGTCCTCGGCGGCGGGCTCCCTCGCCGGGGAGCTCGGCCTCGTCGGGGTGGTCGCCCTCGCCGGGGAACTTGGCCTTGGCGGGGTGGCCGCCCTTGCCGGGCTGCCCGTCCTTGGCGGGGTACTCTGCCTTGGCGGAGTACCCGCCCTTGACGGAGCACTCTCCCTTGCCGGAGAGTCCTGCCTTGGCGGGGATGGCGGTGCCTGCAGCTCCTCGGCGGTGGTCTCCGGGCGCTCTTCCCGCTGCGGCTCCTCCTCTGCACGAAACAAGACAAGGGATGTCAAAATATGAAGATAAAGTCAAAAGCCTCAGACGTACCCCGACAAGCAAAAAGAAAGAACCCCAGACTTACGCTGGGGGCTGCGCTGCGGGCTGCGCTGGGGGCTGCTCATCGGAGCAGTGCCAGAGTCCGGCAGGCTCGGCTCCGGCGCGCCCTCTGTTGCCGCCGCCGCCGAGTCCTCCGCGACCTCAGCCTCGGGCGCCTTGGCCTTCTTCGCGGCGCGATGGGCCAGGGTCCTGAAACCAGAACAGAAGACAGAGTTAGCATCAACAGAAGCTCAAGACAAAAATTAAGAAGATGAAGAATCTCGGATCCTTACTCCTGGTCCTCCTCGTCGTCCTCGCTCAGGGCGGAGAAGTCGTACTCCACCGTGGGCGCGTCGACGCGAGGAGCGGGAGGCGAAGACTCCCTCGCGCGCTTGGTACTCGCCGGGGCTGGGGGCTGCGAAGACCCAGCCCCTGTGGCTGCCGACGCCTGGGGGGCGGGCGGAGCCGCTGCTCCGCTCCGAGAAGACCCCTGCCGGCTCGCTGCCGGCCTGCGGGGCGCCTCCGTCGTAGTCCGCGCCCGGCCCGCCTCTGCTGCGGCTGGTGCGCCGGACGGCCTTGGCGCGGCTTGACTCCCCCGGGGAGCCGCCCGCCGAGGTGGCTGTTGCCGGGGCGCCTGTGCCCTTTCCCCCGTCGCCGCCTTGCGGAGGCGCTTTGCCGGGGACCCCTTCGGGCTTGCCGGAGGCGGGGAGCTCTCCGACGAGGAGAGGTCGTCGGCGTATAACTCCGTAGATCCGCCGGAGTCTTCGGCCTCCTCCTCCTCCTCCTCCTCTGCCTCGGCCGGCTCGCTGGGCCCAGCATCCGGCGCTGCGGCCCTCTTCCCCTTGGCGCCTCCGCCCCTCGCGGCGCCTCTGCTTCCTCCGGCGGTTCCCTCCCTTGCCGCGGCCTCCGTCGCGATCCCATGGATCCCGGAGTGCCTCAACGAGGGGACCCCGGTAAGCGCGTCGGGTGGGAGGTTCAGCAATCGGCGGATCTCCGCCTCTTCCGCCTGGGTGGACGCCTCCTCGGCCTCCGCCTCCTCCGGCGAGAACCCGAAGACTCCTGCCGCCGCGGCTGCGGCGGCCTCCTCAGCCCGAGAAGCTATGTAGGCGATTTCCTGCTCGGTGGTGTCCCGCGTATGCAGCTTGAGGTCCTCCTTGTTGCTCGCCACCTCGACGAGGTTGTCGTAGAAGTTGAGGACGTCGATTGGCTTCGGGGCGATCCACGAGCGGTCCAAGCCATGCGAGTCGCACATCGGCATCATGGCAAGGATTCGGTCCCTCGCGGCGTTGTTGCAGAGCGGCACCACTTCCCGGGGAGTCCTGAACCACTCGGGGTGCGCCGGGTCGTACTTGAAGAGCTCTCGTACCATCCCGCGCAGCTCCAGAGTGGTGAAGTTAAAATTAAGTCCAGGGCGCAGCCGCATGATGTCTGCCGGGCCGCCGTACAACCAGGCCGGCCTCTTCCGGTCCTGGAGGGGGGCGATGCACCGGCGGAGGAAATCTGCGCCCACCTCGGCAACTGACAGCCGGGCCAGCCGAAGACGGAGGATCCGGACAAGAGCGATGTCAAGCTTGACGTCGTCGGAGTCTAGTTCGCTCCAATCTCTGCCGCGCGCGATAGGCGTTGTGCGCGGCGCAGTAAAGGCTTGCGGCTGGTCCTCTACAATCCAGCACCACTCAGCTCGCCATTCCTCCCACTTGCCGCGGAGCTCCCCCGGCAAGTACGACCCCTTTTTCCCGAGACGGAAGACCCAAGAAATACATCCGGAGAGAGGGGCGTCGGCCTCGGCTCTAGGGGTGAAAAAGTGTCTAAAGAGGGCTACGTTGGGGTGGACTCCTATGAAGTTTTCGCACATATGTGCGAAAACGGCCATGGTGAGGATGGCGTTGGGGGTGAAATCAAGCAGATGGAAGCCATACGTGTTCATGATATCACAGAAGAAGTTCGAAAAAGGAGGGCAGAGGCCACAGTGGAAAAAGGCAGCAAAGAAATAATACCCGCCGGGATAGTTGTCCTTGGCGGCGGCCGGGTATGCTCGGGTGCGGGGATGCGCATCGGTGCGCTTGGACCAGAACAAGTAGTACTTGTTCCAGAGTTCTTGCACGCCGAGCCTCGGCGAGAAGACGACGTTCCGCTTCCGGTAAGCGATGAGCTTGGCTGCTTGCTCGGATTTCTCCTTCTTGGACTTCTCCGCTTTCCCCTTGTCGCTCTTTGGGGCCATGGCGGATGCGGCGGAAGGAAGGGGACGAAGAGCTAGGCGGCGGCGGAGCTGTGGAGGCGGAGCGCTAGAAGGAATCTTTTCGCAGGAGGAAGACGACGTAATGAGAGCACAGGGAGGGGAACCGCGCCCGCTGCCTCTGCTTTTATGGGGGAGTGGGGGGCGTTTTCCCCTTTCCATTAAGAGATCGTGGGCACGTCCCATCCCACGGCGCCGCAATCGACGCGTGCCGTTACCGTGGGGTGCGGCGGATATGGAAGTGGATTCGGCGCGCCGCGGGCCGCGGGTGCCCGTGCACTGTTTTGGGCCTGGCCCAACAGCGCTCGGCACCGTGTGTGGCCCAGGCCCGGGGGCTCCTGTCGGTGTACTAAGGTAGGGGGACCCCAGTACCCCAACTTGTGCACGGGCAGTTGCAGCTTCCCGCGGCAAGGTTTACTGCGTGCTCGCCGGAGACCTCCCTGCCTCCTATTTGGCCATTCAAAAACAAAGTATACAAAACAGAAGATCGAGACCCCGGCAAGAGGAACTTGCCGGGAAGGCCGTACCAGGCTCAAGGCTGTTCCACTAACGCAAGACCCTGGCAAGAGGAGCTTGCCAGGAAGATTAGAAGGCGTTGCCTCGGCGCTATGCGCGCCCCGGCAAGGGGCCCGGGGAGCGGCAAGTTCCCGGGCCCGGCAAGATCAAGGCCCCGGCAAGGCGCTTGCCGGGGAGGCCACGCTGTGTGCCCGCGCTCCAGCTCATCGACCCACGCGTCGCCCTGGGGTCTAACCAGGGACGCGTGGCGGATGGCTGTGCAGCCTGGGGTACACGGTGGTGCACCGCGGTGATGAATCCGTCGCCGTGGCGGACGGAGACGCTAAGGCGGGAGCTTTTGGGGTCGACGGCGACGGGCATTAAATGCCCTTGTCCCCCACTGTTAAAGTAGGTATAGACCACTGTTCGGTACTGTAGCTCCACTGTTCCCGCACTATTACAACTACCACCTCTTTTACTCTTTTACCCCTTTCTCCTACGTTGACACCTGTCGGTGACCCCTTGCACTATAAAAGGAGGCCCATGCACAACGTGGAGGAGGTTCGAAACCTAGATTACTCTCACGCACAGTGTAGCTGCTTCTTCGAGCTCCCGAGCGCTCAACTCAATACACAACCAAGCAGGAGTAGGGTTTTACGCATCCGTGCGGCCCGAACCTGGGTAAAACTGCCCGCGCGTCTGCCTCGATCTGCTCTTCGTGCTCCCTCCGCCCTCGTACCGCACAGACAAGGGGCTCCGGTCCCATAGGTGTTCGTGGCGGACAGTTTCCCCCGACACATGGATTCTGAAAGAATGGTGGAAATGGAATAAACTTTATTTTCTGTTTGGGAACCGCCTATGATATATATCTAGCATGGAAAGTATTGGGAACTCTTAGTCATTTTCGTTGACGGGAAAAGTATACCTCTCAAATTTTTTATCTCTTAGTTTAAGCTTTGAGCTCTGCCACTGCTACAAATCCCTACTTCCCTCTGTGAAGGGCCTTTCTATTTAATTTATGCAATTTTTATTATTTTTTATTTGAGTCTCCATCTTCTCTTATAAAGCACCAACTAAGGGGCACTATGATCATACTTGAGCATTGGATGTAGCTAATATGCGAGTGTGTTTCATGAATGGATCAATGATTGAGCATGATGGGCTAGGGATAACTTGCTTTAGTGATTGATATTTTGAAAGACATGGTTGCTTGTTGATGTGCTTGAGTATTGCAATCTTCATGTCAAAACTAGACTATTACTTTCAACCACATAAAAGTCCAAATGTCCATGCTATAAAAGAAAAGAGTATGTGATGAACATGTTAGGCAGCATCCCACATCAAAAATTCTGTTTTTATCATTTACCTACTCGAGGATGAGCAGGAATTAAGCTTGGGGATGTTGATACGTCTCCAGCGTATCTATAACTTTTTATTGTTCCATGTTGTTATATTATCATTCTTATATGTTTTAGAATCATTTTATAGCAACTTTATATCATTTTTTTGGACTAACCTATTAACATAGTGCCCAATGCAAGTTGCTTTTTTGTTTGTTTTTTACTTCCCAGAAAATCAATACCAAACGCAGCAAAACTTTTTGGAGAATTTTTCTGGACCAGAAGACACACGATGGGCCAAAGAAGTACCAGAGGGGAGGCCCGACGTGGGCACAACCCACCAGGGCATGCCCAGCAGCCCAAGTGCGCCCTGGGGGTTGTGATCCCCTTGGTGACCCCCCGCACCGCCTCTTCGCCCTATAAATCACCAAATATTCTAGAAACCCTAGGAGAGTCGACGAAAACAATTGTAGTCGCCGCAAGTTCCAGAACCACGAGATCCAATCTAGACACCATCAGTGGGGTTCATCATCCTCATTGGTGCCTCTCCGATGATGTGTGAGTAGTTCACCATAGACCTACGGGTCCGTAGGCAGTAGCTAGATGGCTTCTTCTCTCTTTTTGATTCTCAATACAATGGTCTCTTGGAGATCTATTTGATGTAAATATTTTGCAGTGTGTTTATTGGGATCCGATGAATTTTGAGTTTATGATCAGATTTATATCCATGACAATTATTTAAGTCTTCTTTGGTCTCTTATATGCATGATTACTTATAGCCTCGTATTTCTTCTTCGAATCTTTGGTTTAGTTGGGCCAACTAGATCGATTTTTCTTGCCATGGGAAGAGGTGCTTTGTGATGGGTTTGATCTTGCGGTGTTCTTTCTCAGTGACAGAAGGGGTAGCAAGACACGCATGTATCATTGCTATTAAGTATAACAAGATGGGGGCTATTCCTACATGAATAGATCTCGTCTACATCATGTCATCATTCTTATTGCATTACCCCGTTTCTCCATGAACTTAATACACTAGATGCATGCTGGATAGCGGTCGATGTGTGGAGTAATAGTAGTAGATGTAGGCAGGAGTCGGTCTACTACTCTTGGACGTGAAGCCTATATAATGATCATTTCATCATAACTATTCGATTTTCTATCAATTGCTCAACAAAAATTTGTTTACCCACCGTGTGCTATTTCTTGAGAGAAGCCACTAGTGAAACGTACAGCCCCGGGTCTATTTTTTATCATATTTCCTTTTCGATCTATTATTTGCCTTTGAGATCTATTTTTATTTGCTTTTATTTTCAGATCTATATTATCAAAAACCCAAAAATACCTTGCTGAATTTTATTTGTCATTATTCTATTTGCATATATCAATCTATCTATTTACCAATCTTTTACCCGAGAGGGGTTGACAACCCCTCTTATGTGTCGGGTTGCAAGTATTTGTTCTTTATGTGCAGGTACCATTTACATAGTGTTGCTTGGTTCTCCTACTAGTTCGATAAACTTGGTATCATCACTAAGGGAAATACCTACAGTAGATGTGCTGCATCATCCCTTCGTCTTTGGGGAAATACCGACGTAGTTCAAGCAACATCAGTATTCCGATCTACTTCAACTAGAAATGAATACTCTAGACATGAGATGGATATGATGGCTCCAGGATTTCTTTCTCACAGGAAGTCGAGAAGGGATCTCTGGGTGTTAATACTACAAAATTCTTGTTAATTATAATATGCTACTCTGTACTCTTCCGAATGTTGCAAGATGCTTGAAGATGCTAGTCTTCGCTAGGCTAGGCCTTTCCCTCTATTTTGGCATTCTGCAGTTCAGTCCACAGATACAGCTCATTCCTTTGATACTGATGCATACTTAGTCTAGATCTGATGCTTGCGAGTACTTTGGATGAGTGCTCACGGTTGCATTGCTACCCATTCCCCCCCTTCTTTCTTCTTCCTTTCTGGTTGTTGTGATCAATTAATGGATTCGAGGAGCCATATGCCGCTACCGACGTCTACGACTTAGATATTGTTGCTTCCGCTGACTCTTGTGTATTTGAGCTTATGTATTCGAGCCCTCGAGGCCCCTAGCTTGTAATATACAGCTTGTATTATTTTAATTTTGTGTCTAGAGTTGTGCTGTGATATCTTCCCGTGAGTCCCTAATCTTGATCGTACACATTTGCGTGTATGATTAGTGTACGTTCAAATCGGGGGTGTCACAAAGACTTTAAAAAAATGCCTATTCACCCCCCCCCCCCTCTAGTCGATAACTAGCACTTTCAATGCGGCTATTTGAACATGCAAATTTAAAAAAAACAGTTAGATGTATGCGTTTAGCGTTGGATGGCCGGCTCCTGCATCCATTTCCGTGGAAGGATGCGGGAGGGAATTTATGTGTCAGGTGTTGGAGATGCCCTTAGATAGTTGGTCGTCTGAAATGTATGTTCCGACCGCCAATGTAGGTGAAGTCCGAATGCCAAACATCCATGATTTGAGCAAGGCCAAAAACTCCGACAGTGTCACGCAAATATCAAGCATGTGTTTGTTGGTTGCCCGCATTAAGCCCAAACAGGTTGAGTTGGGCCATGAAAAGTGTGTTTGGTTGCATATCGGATGGGATGGCTTGCATGGGCACGAACCTTAAAGCAGCCCTCGCTAGAAACCCTCGAATCAGTAGTTTCCAGCGAGCCAAGCTCAGTGCGATGCAAGCTCGCATGCGCGGGAGGAACCTGAAAGCGAGTAGGGATGGCGGGAGATGGAAATCGGGTGCGGCTGCATGACGCCAAATCTAGCCCCACCCCTCAATTACTCGGTTGCCACTACCTCTAGGACAACCACTTCCTCTAGCCTCACCACTGGACACGGTGGCGACTCGGATATGCGCAAGTGGCATTGGCGCATGCGGTGGACGCGACAGCATCACTATCCCGCAGTAGGAGCTGGTGCTCCCCTTCCCGTTGGCCACCATCGGGTCGTCCTTGACTCAGCCATGCCCTCCTTCATTGTCCTCATCTTTGATGCTGGTAAGCAACACCCCCTCTCTCCTATGTTAGGTCGGTTGTTAGGATCGATTTCCTCACTGCTCAACGGACCCTCGATGTCGACTAGGTTATGGACCCACATATGTGGCTGGTAGTTCAAGCAACAACAATGGTGGTTGTGTTTCAGGTATGGCTCATGTTCATGCTTGGGGAGTTGTTCGTTGTGGTGAGAGGCCTATCATCAGTTATGCTCCAATGCTTATGCGGGAGCAGGAGAGGATCGCCAATTTGAACTACATCTACAACTGCAATGACACAGCGGCCCTGTGGATGCTTTGAATGAAAAGATCATCATTTGCCAGACTTGTCCAGCCCTTCAGGAGTAGGGTGCTGCTACAAGATAGCATCCACACTAGTGTGGAAGAACAAGTGGCCATGTTCCTCCATGTTGTTGTCCATTGAAAGATCGTGGATGTTGCCTAGAGGGGGTGAATAGGCATTTTTTAAATAATTACGGTTTAGGCTTGAACAAATGCAGAATAAAACTAGCATTTAATTTGTCAAGCATAAAACCTAAAACAACTAGGCTCACCTATGTGCACCAACAACTTATGCTAAGCAAGACAAACAACTAAGTGATAGCAAGATATATAACAAGAAACAATATGGCTATCACAAAGTAAAGTGCGTAAGTAAAGGGCTTGGGTAAGAGATTACTGAGGCATGCAGGGACGATGATGTATCCCGAAGTTCACACACTTCTGGATGCTAATCTCCATTTAGAGCGGTGTGGAGGCACAATGCTCCCCAAAAAGCCACTAGGGCCATCGTAATCTCCTCATGCCCTTGCACAATGCAAGGTGTCGTGATTCCACTAAGGGACCCTTGAGGGCGGTCACCAAACCCATACAAATGGAAACCCTTGGGGGCGGTCGCTGAAACCCGCCAAATTGCTCGGGGCGATCTCCACAGACTAATTGGAGACCCCGATGCTTGCCCAGAGCTTTACACCACAATGATTGAGCTCCGAACACCACCAACCGTCTAGGGTGCCCAAGCACCCAAGAGGAAGAAGCTCAATGGAATCAAGCACCCAAGAGTAATAAGCTACTCAATTTCACTTCCACGTATAATCGTGGAGAACTCAAACCGATGCAACTAATGCAATGGCAAGGGCACACGAAGTGCTCAATTCCCTCACTCTCAAATCCCGTCAAAGCAACAAAAAGCTATGGAGAAATATAAGAGGAAGAACAAGAAGGAGAACTCCAAGATCTATATCCAAGGGGTTCCCCTCACAAAGAGGAGAAATATATTGGTGGAAATGTGGATCTAGGTCTCCTCTCTCTTTTCCGTCAAGAACTATCAAGAATCATTGGAGGGATTGAGAGATAGCAAGCTCGAAGAACGTCAATGATGGAGGCAAAACATGAGCTCAAAAGATAGGGTCCAACGGGGAAGAAGACCCCCTTATATAGGTCCTCACAAATCTTCTCATTATGTTGCAGAAAACACAGGAGCGGTACAACCGCTAACGCTGCGTTTGGATGTTTCCATTGGGAGGCTCCTATTGGATTTCGTATTGGTAAGTTTCATTTCAGCTGTAATGCCTAGGATGGGACTATATCTCATACGTGTCGAGGCACGACTTAAAGATATAAGCCCATTCTGGAATGATCGCAAGTTTGGTATCTTTGCACGACTCATGTAAAAGAGGGATTAAATTGCAAAAGGAGATAGTTGGCTTACACTCGCCACTTCACACAATACATTACATAAGCAAAGCATCATTCAAAACATCACAACCCGACTACGGGCGAAGATCCAAAAGAAAGATACCAAAAACAACATAAAGCCACAGGTCTAGATCGAATCCTAGTAGAAACCACTACTGGTCGTCGAAAACGTCACAAGCATACGAACACTCTTCATCGAGCTCCCAGTGAAGAACTTGAACCAGCTCCTGCATCATTCTAGGCTGAACCTGCATCTGGTGTTGTAGTATCTGTGAGCCACGAGGACTCAGCAATCCCATAACCATGGGTATCAAGACTAGCAAAGCTTTGTGGGTAGGAAGAGGTAAAGTGGTGAGGTTGCAGCAGCGGCTAAGCATAATATGGTGGCTAACTTACGAGTACCAGAATAAGATTAGCATCTACGCAAACAGTCGCAAAAGTAGTGATCGCTAAAGATCCTGAACTACTTACGAGTCAAACATAACCCCACCGTGTTCTCTTCTCAAAGTGAAAAGAGACAGTCACGGTTACTCACACAGTTGTGTGTTTTACTTTGGATCCTCTGTCAAGTTTTCTACAACCGGACATTAACAAATTCCAATCTGCCACATAACCGCGGGCACGGCTTTCGAAAGATTATAACCCTGCATGGGTGTCCCAACTTAGCCCATCACAAGCTCTCACGATTAGCTGAAGTGATAAATATAATATCATCACCCCTTATCTTAGGGAAATCCGATCAGGCTCGGCATCCCGGTGCACAAGACATTTCGACAATGGTAAAACAAGTCCAGCAAGACCTCCCGGCGTGCCGACACCCTGATGGTAGCCGCGCGCATCTCGTCTCAGGCCACGTCCGGATGAGCGCTACGTACAGTAACCGAAGATCCCAGATAACTGGGTGGCACCGCAAGTGGCTCTAGTTTGGGACCAACACCATCAGCACTGGCCCCCCTGTTATGTAGAATTAAGAACCCGAGGGTGCGACCCCCTATGCAAATTTAATTAATTAATTAAGTTGTTATTATGAGGCAAATTAAAACCAATGTTGGGCCTTGCTGGAGGAGTTTTATTCAAAGTCGAACTGTCAAGGGGTCCCCATCCACCCATCGTGTAAGGAACGCAAAATCAAGGAACATAATGCCGGTTTATCGGCGCCTAAGGTGGCATGAGTGGAACAAAACACCGAGCAAAAGGCCAAGCCTTCCACCCATGCCCAGTATATAGGTGTGTTAATAATAATATTAGATATTGTGATATTCCAACAACAAGTTCCCTCCTGGAACGATCTTCATCTTCACCTGCAACTAACAACGCTATAAGAGGGGCTGAGCAAGCGGGTAACATAGCCAAACAGTGGTTTTGCTAGGAAGGTTTCAAGGTTAGAGGTTTCATGGCAACAAGGAGAGGCTTACATAAAAGATGGGTAGCGCGACATGTAACGATAGCATCGAGACAACTAAGCATGGAAATGGTAGTAAAGGTATCCAGGGTTATGATCATCTTGCCTGGGATTCCACAAGGGAGAAGAACGGATCCATGAAGTAGACGGAGCAACATAGTCGAGCGAATCCTCACAACTCTGAAACGAACCCGAAGCTAACAAGAGAAGCAACCGGAAAGAAGCAAACAACACGGTAAACACACAAGCATAAACATGGCATACGATGCACATCCAAGCATGATGCATGTCCGGTTTAATATGCATGGCATGGCAAAGTGCACAAACAAGTACTACAAGTTAAGTGGAGATCAATATGCAACGAGTTGCATATTGACGAAACACCACATGTTAATTATTTAATTGACTCTCGTTTATTTACAAGACAAGATTAAATGTTTGTTAACATGGCAAGAGGTGAAGCATAATAAAACTACACTATTTAGGCATTTTAAATGAGGCCGGAAAATAACAACAACAAATCCGGAAAATCCCCATGAGCATGTTTAGTAATTTTTAAGCAACAACAATTCACACATTTTAATGTTGTTAACATGATGCGGATGACATGATCAAGTTTATGCAATTTATTAATTAGAGGTTAACATGAAGAGATATGAAGTATTGTCACCGTGGTGAAACGAAAGGGTGCCACGGCAACGATCCGAAAATGATGCAACGCAACATCTCGGTTCCGATAACCCGTTGAGAGACCGGTGCAAAATAAAAGGTGGCGAGCGTGAGCGAGCGAAACAAAATGAAAGGTGGGGTGATCCCGTCACGGGTTCCCACGAGTCGGCGACGAGGCAACCGAGGAACAAGACAAAAGGACGAAACGGGCACGGTGCACACAAGGGAAACATCTCATACAACACATGCATTCCACGGGTCATCGTCTCGGGGTATACCTTCGGGACAATCGTTCTCGGAGGGGTTCAAGTCGTTGAGGGACGTAGTGGAAGTAGTCGTTCTCGCAACTCGTACAGGAAGTAGGCGTTCCGTTCGTCGAGGAAGTAGTGGAAGTAGTGGTACACGGGTCGTAGAGAAAGTAGTTGTTCCGTTTCCCAAGAGGTACTTGTCGCGACATCGGACGTCTTCGGGGCGACGGTAGTGGTACACGGTTCGTCGGCGACGGTAGTCGTACACGTTCCGTAGAGGTACTTGAGGGTCTTCGCACTTGCCGGTCTCAGTTCTTGCGACGGTAGACGTACTCGGTCGTCGATGACGTAGGGGTACATGAGGGTCGTCGTGGTACTTGGCGAATCCACGTAGTTGAACTTGACGTATCCGAAGGGTACTTGGCGTCGGTAGATGTACTCGTTTCCTGTAGATGTTCGGGAGCATACGTAGATGTACTTGGCGCTTTCGGAAGTACTAGACGGTCTTGGGGTCCCTCGAGGGTCGACGGTAGTCGTTCGTGGGTCGACGAGGTACTTGGCACCATCTTGGTCTTGCGGCTGCGGTCTTCACAACAAAGGGAAAAAAGGCAGCAAGGTCTTGGCGGCGCCGGTGGCCGGAGCAGCGGCCATGGCCCCTCGGTGGTGGCGTAGGGAGGCACTCAGGGAGGACCATGGGGATGCTGGAGCTGCTACTGCTCGGAATCGAGCCCGCCTCGAGCTAGAACTCATGGCAACATGGGGCTGCAGGAGCTCAGGGAGGAGGTCGTGATGCGGAAGCTTGGCGCGCCGGTGGCCTTGGACGGGGAGGCGAGGCGCTGGCCTCGGCTTGAGGGAGACGGCGACGAGAGGAAGGCGCTCGGGCCACTGGTGGGAGGATGGCCGCGGCCTGGACGGTCGTCGCTGGCGGACGGCGCGGTAGGAGCTTGCGAGGCGGAGGATGCTCTTGGCCAGCCGGGCGGCGCGGCAAGGAGACAGAGGCGCGGGGCGCTACTGCCTTGGAGATGGAGGGAGCGGCTCCATGGCGGGCGCTGGAGACGGAGGGCGTTCGAGAGGAGGAGGGCTCGGGCGAGCTGGGTGCCATGGCAGGCGGCGGGAGAGGTAGCGAGCGCTGGCTTGGGGATCGAGGGGAAAGAGGGAATCGGGGTGCGGGGTCGAGGGAACGAGGGGAGAGCGAGGAGGGTGCGGCGGCGCTGAGAGGGAGAGGGAGGAGCGATGCGGACTTAGGGTTACGGGAGCGAAGGGAGTTGGGCTTGGAGGCTGATGGGCCTTGAGGCATGGGCCTGGGAAGGCAGGTGCGGCTGGGCCGGAGTGAGGGATAAGGCTGGACTCCCTGGCCCCTCTCTCTCTTACCCAAATTATAGAAAGAAAAGAAAAGAAAAAAAACAAGAAGAGAAAAAAAGGAAGGATTGGGGAAGAATTTGGACATGAGGTTTATTTTCCCGGACTCGCAAAAATGACCACGGTCCACGAAAATTAGAAGAGGCAAGAATGCAAGAGATAAAAATCGAACTCATTTGAATTAAATTCAAATGATTTGAATTAGGGCATGACTTAAAGTGTCCAAAAGTGTTGAGGTTTTTGGAGGAACCTCGATAAACGGGAAAAGAAATATAGGGAGGGTTCTGACGGTGAAACTTGAATTAAAGAGGCATGGGGAATATATGCAAGTGTGTTTGGGTTAATTCCAAATAATGGAATATTTATTATATAGCTCCCTACTACTATTGGGAGGCTTTCATATGTTATAAAGAGAAGTCACCTTCCCTCGATTTAAATGGACCGAAGATCCACACTATTTATTTAAGTTGAGATGCAAAAGATTAATGACATGATGGCATGATGACATGATGCAATGCAAAATAAAATAACACAAACACAAATGAAACGTACGGGAAACCCGGAACATCTGGAATCTTCTGGAATCTTCTGGGACGTCGGTCTTCGGGCGTCACAACTCTCCCACACTAACAGAGTATCTCGACCTGAGATCCTAGAGATAGCACAGGTTAAAAACGGAAGAGGAAGAGGTAAAACAAAGTTGCTTCTTTGACAGACGAGTGAAACCACGAACCTGAGAGGTTGACCAAAATGAAAGAAGAATACAAGGGAGATGAACGAAGTTAAGAGCACTCCGGTAAAAGGAGGAACAAGGAACATTACAAGAACCTTGTAGGTTGAAAGACATGAAACAAGAGCTTACGAACCAAAAGAATATGAAACTGCAATGGTATAGCCAAGGAATAAGAATGACATGGTTTGGACAGCACTCCGTCTGAAAATGTTAGGAATTAACAAGAACTTGAGGAGATGGGGAGATACTTGATGAAAACAACAACACACAGCCTCCGAAACAATTAAAAGAAAGGCACAAGGGGTAAGAATGATTCAGACAACACTCCGGTTGAAAAGAGAGGCAAAACTTGATGAGATGAGAGAAATAGAATGGAGAATACAACACTCCGGTTAAATGATAAGCAAGGGAAAGAACATGATCTCGATAAAACGATAAGATGGTTTGGAGAGAACAACATTACAATGCCTCCGGAATGAGAATAGAATATAGATCAATGAAAGAAATGAACGGAGAAAATATGACAACTTCTCTCAAAATTGAATTTGAAAGAGCATCCTTACGAAGAAGGTTTGAACAGATCTCCTGAAAAGATAAGGTAGAAAGGATTGCAATTGGAAAGCATGATGAAGAATGCTTGAGTTCCAACAAGAATCTTGATGAAGACTTCGAGGATGAATTAAAACATGATGAACCACCATGAGAACTCCGGTAATGAAAAGCATGAGAAGTGAAAGATGAAAAGAATAAGATTCAAGGCCTGCGATGAATTAGATGGAGGTTGAAATGATATAATTGAAATAACTTGGAACTCCGGAAAACAAGATGAACAACTTAGAACCAAGGATATGATATGATGAACAAGCTCCGAAGGGAGGGATTAACCTCTTGGAATAAAACTAGAATAAGATTTATGTTATGCACATCCTTCACCAATTTAAATTGGCGACAAGCAATGGATTTGGCATCCTACTTATTCTCGTTGCAAAGAATTTAAAGAGAGATCTCACACAAACTTGAGAAAAGTCTTGAACGACTCACCGGTAGGATTATGAAAGAACAAATGAATTAATACGGAAACAAGGAAGAGTAAACTTGAAAGAACCACCGTAAGAATATAGAGACGAACGAAGAGACATCAATGAAGAATATTTGGAGGGCAAAGTTGAAAACTGAGAACGAAGAAATATTCTGAAATGATGGCCTTCGGAGGATCACAAAGAAAAGAATTCATGAAATGCTTCGGATGGTATAAAAGAATTCCTCACAACCGGAACAATAATGAGGATGGCATGAAGCTAGAACCACGAATCTCCTAGAGAACGGGCCAAGATTTAAGAGAAACACTTCTACGGTCTCCAAATGTTGAGAGTGAAGACGAGAAATGCCATAAGAATTGTTGAGCACTCCGGAATGAAGAATTAAAAAGGTTGAACCAATGATGAAAAGAATTTGAAAGCGATCTTGGAGAAGTCATATGACTGATGGAAACCATACTTACGTCACAATTTGAAAGAATTTGAGTATAACTCCAGAAAAATAGAAGAGTCAGGTAAGATCCTGGAAAAAGACCTGTGGGTTTGGGCCCACTAAAGAAATCACCGCTGAAAAAGATTGCTTAAGAGATATTGCACCGGTTGAATTAAATGGCTTGAATAAGATAGAAATCCTCAAAATAATTTGAATGGATTAAGAATGGAATTATGAATCTTCAGCACTCCGGATATGAATAACAAGAGGAGAATGATTAATTGGTGCACCGGAATAAGAAAGCATTGTGAAAAGAGGAAAAAGGATAAGATCAACACCGAAATCTTGAATTACATCCACCAGCAGAATTTGAGAACAAAAGAATGATGAACTTGAAGCTCTTGAGCATCTTCCTGAGAATCACCTGATAAGAACATTGAACGAAACGAATGAAGAAACATCACATTAATAAAATGGATATTTCATTTAAGAAATTGCTGGCTCCATAAAGAAAAAGGCTGGGAGGGTGGAGAAAACAAAGACAATTTGAGACGAACAAAATGGACACCGGTTGAAAAAGAATTTAACATGACCATCTTGATGGTCAAGAAGAATTAGCACTCCCATAGAAATATGAGAACACCGATTAGGATGGTATGGAATCCACACTTGACATCGAAGCAACTCGAATACCAGAATCAAATCAAAACAACGGATAGATATGTTTATGAAGAAGATTATGTTGCAACACATCTATCCGAACAGAGAATTGAACGAATGAATTCCGCAGTTACATCAACTTGACGAGAAGCCACTTGGGAGAAGAAAAGTTAATAAAAAGGAACAAGGAGCAGATAGAAGAAATACAAGATAGAAGCTTCGTTCGACATCTTCGTGCTGAAAGCTTATGGAACGTGTTACAAAAGGGTTTTGCAATCCCCGGATCAGCATAGCCAAGGACCCTTTAAGATGCAACTCCCGATCGGAACAAGCCCATAAACCACTTCACTCAATGTAGAACCCCGAACTTCATATCATGCACTCATTGGAAGAATGCCTAGAACTACTAGATGAACCCACCTATTAATTTCCGAAAGTTTCCAGTTATGCAATCAGGTGTTGGGGATACAGGGGAAGCACCGCGCACTCAACTCTAAACCTACATCCAGCTGTATCCATCCTTCAACACATAACCAGTCTTTCTCGGAAATCGTTTACCTCGGACCTTCGAAACGCATCTACTATACAAGTTATGGCAATACTCCCGAACTACCTCCCCAGTACTGGGTGATGTCGCGGTTATCTTGCCACTAACCGCATAGGAGAGTTTTCGATGTCGGCCGTCTTAAGTATTCCAGAACTGATGCGATGGATTTGTGACGACAACACCTCGGAGCTCAACTCCCCGGGACACTGCCACAACCCCTAATGACAGGAGGCATCGAGAACAATGTTCTCGTCACAAAGACATCGAAACAATCCAAACAATACTCGCGAGATCCTAAAAAAAATTGTGCAATTTTTTAGAGTAGAAGAGATAAAAGTAATCGTCAAGAGTCCTCACCAGAGTGAAAAGAGAAGAGGAGCAAAAGAAATCCTACTCTCCGATATATATATATATAGGACTCAAAACATTTTCAAGTGTGTGCCTAGACTCAATCGTCAACGATTCGATCAATCAGTGGGGGCTTCTTGGTCGAAGAAGGCTCTGATACCAACTTGTAATGCCCAGGATGGGACTATATCTCCTACGTGTCGAGGCACGACTTAAAGATATAAGCCCATTCTGGAATGATCGCAAGTTTGGTATCTTTGCACGACTCATGTAAAAGAGGGATTAAATTGCAAAAGGAGATAGTTGGCTTACACTCGCCACTTCACACAATACATTACATAAGCAAAGCATCATTCAAAACATCACAACCTGACTACGGGCGAAGATCCAAAAGAAAGATACCAAAAACAACATAAAGCCACATGTCTAGATCGAATCCTAGTAGAAACCACTACTGATCGTCGAAAACGTCACAAGCATACGGCCACTCTTCATCGAGCTCCCAGTGAAGAACTTGAACCAGCTCCTGCATCATTCTCGGCTGAACCTGCATCTGGTGTTGTAGTATCTGTGAGCCACGAGGACTCAGCAATCCCATAACCAATGGGTATCAAGACTAGCAAAGCTTTGTGGGTAGGAAGAGGTAAAGTGGTGAGGTTGCAGCAACGGCTAAGCATAATATGGTGGCTAACTTACGAGTACCAGAATAAGATGAGCATCTACGCAAACGGTCGCAAAAGTAGTGATCGCTAAAGATTCTGAACTACTTACGAGTCAAACATAACCCCACCGTGTTCTCTTCTCAAAGTGAAAAGAGACAGTCACGGTTACTCACACAGTTGTGTGTTTTACTTTGGATCCCCTGTCAAGTTTTCTACAACCGGACATTAACAAATTCCAATCTGCCACATAACCGCGGGCACGGCTTTCGAAAGATTATAACCCTGCAGGGGTGTCCCAACTTAGCCCATCACAAGCTCTCACGATTAGCCGAAGTGATAAATATAATATCATCACCCCTTATCTTAGGGAAATCCGATCAGGCTCGGCATCCCGGTGCACAAGACATTTCCACAATGGTAAAACAAGTCCAGCAAGACCTCCCGGCGTGCCGACACCCTGATGGTAGCCGCGCGCATCTCGTCTCAGGCCATGTCCGGATGAGCGCTACGTACAGTAACCGAAGATCCCAGATAACTGGGTGGCACCGCAAGTGGCTCTAGTTTGGGACCAACACCATCAGCACTGGCCCCCCTGTTATGTAGAATTAAGAACCCGAGGGTGCGACCCCCTATACAAATTTAATTAATTAATTAAGTTGTTATTATGAGGCAAATTAAAACCAATGTTGGGCCTTACTGGAGGAGATTTATTCAAAGTCGAATTGTCAAGGGGTCCCCATCCACCCATCGTGTAAGGAACGCAAAATCAAGGCACATAATGCCGGTTTATCTGCGCCTAGGGTGGCATGAGTGGAACAAAACACCGAGCAAAAGGCCAAGCCTTCCACCCATGCCCAGTATATAGGTGTGTTAATAATAATATTAGATATTGTGATATTCCAACAACAAGTTCCCTCCTGGAACGATCTTCATCTTCACCTGCAACTAACAACGCTATAAGAGGGGCTGAGCAAGCGGGTAACATAGCCAAACAGTGGTTTTGCTAGGAAGGTTTCAAGGTTAGAGGTTTCATGGCAACAAGGAGAGGCTGACATAAAAGATGGGTAGCGCGACATGTAACGATAGCATCGAGACAACTAAGCATGGCAATGGTACTAAAGGTATCCAGGGGTATGATCATCTTGCCTGGGATTCCACAAGGGAGAAGAACGGATCCATGAAGTAGACGGAGCAACATAGTCGAGCGAATCCTCACAACTCCGGAACGAACCCGAAGCTAACAAGAGAAGCAACCGGAAAGAAGCAAACAACACGGTAAACACACAAGCATAAACATGGCAAACGATGCACATCCAAGTATGATGCATGTTCGGTTTAATATGCATGGCATGGCAAAGTGCACAAACAAGTACTACAAGTTAAGTGGAGATCAATATGCAACGAGTTGCATATTGACGAAACACCACATGTTAATTATTTAATTGACTCTTGTTTATTTACAAGACAAGATTAAATGTTTGTTAACATGGCAAGAGGTGAAGCATAATAAAACTACACTATTTAGGCATTTTAAATGAGGCCGGAAAATAACAACAACAAATCCGGAAAATCCCCATGAGCATGTTTAGTAATTTTTAAGCAACAACAATTCACACATTTTAATGTTGTTAACATGATGCGGATGACATGATCAAGTTTATGCAATTTATTAATTAGAGGTTAACATGAAGAGATATGAAGTATTGTCACCGTGGTGAAAGGAAAGGGTGCCACGGCAACGATCCGAAAATGATGCAATGCAACATCTCGGTTCCGGTAACCCGTTGAGAGACTGGTGCAAAATAAAAGGTGGCGAGCGTGAGCGAGCGAAACAAAATGAAAGGTGGGGTGATCCCGTCACCGGGTTCCCACGAGTCGGCGACGAGGCAACCGAGGAACAAGACAAAAGGACGAAACGGGCACGGTGCACACAAGGGAAACATCTCATACAACACATGCGTTCCACGGGTCATCGTCTCGGGGTATACCTTCGGGACAATCGTTCTCGGAGGGGTTCAAGTCGTCGAGGGACGTAGTGGAAGTAGTCGTTCTCGCAACTCGTAGAGGAAGTAGGCGTTTCGTTCGTCGAGGAAGTAGTGGAAGTAGTGGTACACGGGTCGTAGAGGAAATAGTTGTTCCGTTTCCCAAGAGGTACTTGTCGCGGCATCGGACGTCTTCGGGGCGACGGTAGTGGTACACGGTTCGTCGGCGACGGTAGTCGTACACGTTCCGTAGAGGTACTTGAGGGTCTTCGCACTTGCCGGTCTCGGTTCTTGCGACGGTAGACGTACTCGGTCGTCGATGACGTAGGGGTACATGAGGGTCGTCGTGGTACTTGGCGAATCCACGTAGTTGAACTTGACGTATCCGAAGGGTACTTGGCATCGGTAGATGTACTCGTTTCCTGTAGATGTTCGGGAGCATACGTAGATGTACTTGGCGCTTCCGGAAGTACTAGACGGTCTTGGGGTCCCTCGAGGGTCGACGGTAGTCGTTCGCGGGTCGACGAGGTACTTGGCACCATCTTGGTTTTGCGGCTGCGGTCTTCACAACAAAGGGAAAAAAGGCAGCAAGGTCTTGGCGGCGCTGGTGGCCGGAGCAGCGGCCATGGCCCCTCGGTGGTGGCGCAGGGAGGCACTCGGGGAGGACCATGGGGATGCTGGAGCTGCTACTGCTCGGAATCGAGCCCGCCTCGAGCTAGAACTCATGGCAACATGGGGCTGCAGGAGCTCAGGGAGGAGGTCGCGATGCGGGAGCTTGGCGCGCCGGTGGCCTTGGACGGGGAGGCGAGGCGCTGGCCTCGGCTTGAGGGAGACGGCGACGAGAGGAAGGCGCTCGGGCCACTGGTGGGAGGATGGTCGCGGCCTGGACGGTCGTCGCTGGCGGACGGTGCGGTAGGAGCTTGCGAGGCGGAGGAGGCTCCTGGCCGGCCGGGCGGCGCGGCAAGGAGACAGAGGCGCGGGGCGATGCTGCCTTGGGGATGGAGGGAGCGGCTCCATGGCGGGCGCTGGAGACGGAGGGCGTTCGAGAGGAGGAGGGCTCGGGCGAGCTGGGTGCCATGGCAGGCGGCGGGCGAGGTAGCGAGCGCTGGCTTGGGGATCGAGGGGAAAGAGGGAATCGGGGTGTGGGGTCGAGGGAACGAGGGGAGAGCGAGGAGGGTGCGGCGGCGCTGAGAGGGAGAGGGAGGAGCGATGCGGACTTAGGGTTACGGGAGCGAAGGGAGTTGGGCTTGGAGGCTGATGGGCCTTGAGGCATGGGCCTGGGAAGGCAGGTGCGGCTGGGCCGGAGTGAGGGATAAGGCTGGACTCCCTGGCCCCTCTCTCTCTTACCCAAATTACAGAAAGAAAAGAAAAGAAAAAAACAAGAAGAGAAAAAAAAGAAAGGAAGGAAAGGGGAAGAATTTGGACATGAGGTTTATTTTCCTGGACTCGCAAAAATGACCACGGTCCACGAAAATTAGAAGAGGCAAGAATGCAAGAGATAAAAATCGAACTCATTTGAATTAAATTCAAATGATTTGAATTAGGGCATGACTTAAAGTGTCCAAAAGTGTTGAGGTTTTTGGAGGAACCTCGATAAACGGGAAAAGAAATATAGGGAGGGTTTTGACGGTGAAACTTGAATTAAAGAGGCATGGGGGATATATGCAAGTGTGTTTGGGTTAATTCCAAACAATGGGATATTTATTATATAGCTCCCTACTACTATTGGGAGGCTTTCATATGTTATAAAGAGAAGTCACCTTCCCTCGATTTAAATGGACCGAAGATCCACACGATTTATTTAAGTTGAGATGCAAAAGATTAATGACATGATGGCATGATGACATGATGCAATGCAAAATAAAATAACACAAGCACAAATGAAACACACGGGAAACCCGGAACATCTGGAATCTTCTGGGACGTCGGTCTTCGGGCGTCACATGTTTGGCTGGACACTGAATTGGTGGTCGGTAATGAAACTACATTTCAAGCCGAAATCACTCCCACGCGAAAACCCTGCCTGCAATACGAAGGCCTCCGGCTCCGAATTATTGGAAGGAGAACAAGAAGGAGAACAAGAAGGAGAAATCCAAGATCTAGATCCAAGGGGTTCCCCTCACAAAGAGGAGAAATATATTGGTGGAAATGTGGATCTAGATCTCCTCTCTCTTTTCCGTCAAGAACTATCAAGAATCATTGGAGGGATTGAGAGATAGCAAGCTCGAAGAAGGTCAATAATGGTGGCAAAACACGAGCTCAAAGGATAGGGTCCAACGGGGAAGAAGACCCCCTTATATAGGTCCCCACAAATCTTCTCATTATGTTGCAGAAAACACAGGAGCGATACAACCGCTAACGCTGCGTTTGGATGTTTCCATTGGGAGGCTCGTATTGGATTTCGTATTGGTAAGTTTCATTTCAGCTGTTTGGATGGACACTGAATTGGTGGTCGGTAATGAAACTACATTTCAGGCCGAAATCACTCCCACGCGAAAACCCTGCCTGCAATACGAAGGCCTCCGGCTCCGAATTGCGCTGAAATCGCCTCATCCCGCAAAACATACCGGTTCACTTCCTTTTTCCTTCTTGAACAGATAAGGAGAGAAAAGTAGGAAGGGAGGCGGTGAGCATGGAGCTGGGCGGCGGCTGCGAAGCTCGGTGGCGTCCCGATGCATTCCCTCACCGCCCCCCTCCTCTTGCAGCATCTTCCCGCACTGCCACATCTCCCCTGTCCCCTCCACTGACGCGCCATGCACCGCCTTCAGCTCGGCGGCCATGGTCGTCCACCGCAGGCCCATCTCCTCCACCGCCTCCGGCGCAGCGGCCATGGGTGTCCGCCGTCGACCGGTCCCCTCCACCACCTGTGCGCTGCACCGCCTCCTGTGTTGAAGAGAGGTCACGCTCGCCTGAGAAGCGTGATGCGACCGTGCATCCCCTACCCCCTCACTTCCCCGATCTGCTCTGTCGAGCCACAAGACCGAGGGGTATCAGACGTCACCACACATGTAGTTGCTGCAGCTGCAGCTGATGGATGCCTTGAGCAGTGGAGCTGGAGTAGATGACGAACGACTATCGTTGTTGAAGCTTCCTGTTCGTGATTGCCTACTCTTTGGTTTCTATGCGTATGTGGATGTGGGCAAATTTGATTATTCGTGTGTGTATGGTATAGGCCAATTTGATGATTTGTGTGTGTATATTATGGGCAGAAAATCATAAAAGCTTGACAATTAATGTGAATATGCAATTTCAATGTTTGTCATCCAAACATGATTTGGTATTGGAACCTCACTGAGATTTCACGAGGCAATTCAGTGAACAACCAAACAAGTGAATTCGTATTCATGTCCATTTTAGTTTCTTTGCTAAATTGCTATTCCAACCAATTCATTACGGAGCCCTCCAATACGGACATCCAAACGCAACGTAAGAGTACCAGTACAACCGGAAAACACGGGAACCCTGCAGAAACCCTACTGAGCGGTACACAACCGGTGGCGTGGGCGGTAGTACCGATTGAAACGAGTAACCAGAACAACCTCTCCACCACCGCACAACAAACCGCTTTAAAACATATAGGAGTCAACCTCGAGCGATAGTTGAGACGGTGGTTGCACCAATGCAACCGCCATGACCGAGCTCAGGTGATAGCTAAGTCCCAAGCGGTACAACCGCTCCGGACACTGGTAGTTCTGCTCAAAACTAGTTGACCGGACCAACCGGGCCACCACCACCCAAGAACCGCTCCACAACTGAACCCAGTCCAGTGGTAGGGCGGTAGTGGCCCAGTACAATCGCCTAGCCACACACCTGGAGTTTTCCAAGCACCAGGCGGTACAACCAAGGTTTTCAGAATCGCAATTTTGAATCGGATCAGAGCCCTAATGGTAGGATCGCAAATTGCGGAATCTTCACTATCAGGATCGGAGAAACGTAGATTCTATGAACTAGAGTCATAGAATCAGAGGGGTTAGTTTGGATCGTAAAGTCGTAGAATCATACAACAGAATCGCGATTCTGACAACCTTGGGTACAACCGCCAGGGGGCAGCGGTACAACCATTTGGAAAACAACTAGAGACTGCAACCCTGGGGTATCACCCCCTAGGGCGGTACAACCGCAAGGTGCAGAAACCAGAACTGACATCACTTCTGCAAAAGAGCTCCGAATAGAGCAAACTCAAGCTTGTTGGATAGATGACAATGAATACTCTCCAACAACGACAAATAGTAAGAAGAAGAAGTAGTAGTAGAAGAAATGCCAATGTTATAGAGATGTTAAACCTCTATGAAATGAAGAACCGGGAAAAAAAACCAACACCGAAAACATAATAGAAGATGCACATGACCTCCGTTTTCAATAAACTCGAGCTTGTCATGAAGATGACCATAAGCTCCAAATCTCACAAGGAGAAACACCAAACAAGAACCAAGAAAGATGATTCAAGGATGCAATGGTTTGAGCTCTCTATGAATGATATTATCAAGCTACTCACTCGAGAGAGCCCCCCTTGATAGTTGATAGTACGACAATCGATCCTATAACCCGGTCTCCCAACTACCACCATGAGACCGGTAAAATAGAAAACCTATCAAAGGCAAACCTTTACTTTGCACATAGTCCACTTGAGCTAGATGATGACGATCTTTACTTCCTCAAGTTGGACCACATTTTTTGATTGCGTTGACTCGATGAAGACAAGAAGATTGCTCCCCCATACTCCACTATGGGTGAGCCACTCTTCGACACATCTTCACAAGTCCATTATCACCACAATGGCCGGCAAGCTTCAAGCATGATCTCTTCATGATGCTCCACTTGAACTGGCACACCGCAATCTTGATGATGATCACCACTTGATGTCATCCTCCATGGGTTGTATGGGATCTTCCTCTTGATGCAATCCCATGGAAACATACCTAACCCTACATAGAACTCTCAGATGGACCATGGGTTAGTACACAAAGCATAACCGACAATGCTTACCATACCATGGGATCACTTGATCCCTCTCGGTACATCTTGTATGCTTTGTGTGTTGATCAACTTGATTCACTCTTGACTTAGTCTTGATCAACCATGTATCATGACCAATCTTTATATCATTCCATGAATAGCACCTTGGCCAACACATAAACTCCTTGAAACCAACACATGGACTTCAAGAAAATCATATGGACAAATCCTTCAAATATAACTCAAGGCAACCATTAGTCCATAAAGAATGCCATCAATTACCAAAACCAAACATGGGGGCACATCATGTTCTTTCAATCTCCCCAGAGGTTCGGGGTTATACACAACATGATCAGGAGATCAATGGAGACCATCTCAAGGTACTTCAAGCAAGTGCTCTATACTGTTGGGGAGCCCAGAGGAGAGATGATTAAGTCACCAACCAGTCGAACTCCTTCTCACTAGCCCAAGATGGCATCCATACTTCAAGGTGAGCATTGACAGTATGTGCTTCATGGCTTGATATGCTTGTATTGTTCAAGGTGAGCGCTAACACAATCTTCATTTGCCATTTCATGATTGCATTGGGGCAATAGATGGTACCCATGTCACTACAAAAGTGCCGAGGTCACAATCAGCGGCATACATGGGGAGGAAGCACTACATAAGTCAGAATGTGCTTGCCGTTGTTGACTTCAATCTGAAGTTTACCTATGTGCTGGTTGGCTAGGAAGGGTCAGCACATGATGCTAACATTCTCAATAACTACATGAGTCGTCCCGATGACATCAACATCCTCGATGGCAAGTTCTACCCAGGAGATGCTGGCTATGCATGTCGGCCAGGTATTCTTCCACCCTTTAGGAAAACCAGGTACCATCTGAACGAGTTTGCCGGTAGGAACTACCGTAGGACTCCATAGGAGTTGTTCAATCTCAAACACTCCAGCCTTAGAGTTATTGTTGAGAGAGCCTTTGAAGCTCTAAAGAACATGTTTAAGATCATAGATTAGAAGCCATTCCACACTTTCCCCACTCAGGTTAACCTTGTTCTTGCTTGCGCATTCTACATAACTGGATCCTGCAATGGGGTTGTGATGAACTGGTGCCCGAGGAGGAAGATGTGACGCCTGACGATGTTGTCAGCTCCGGCCATGGTGTGGAGGCATTTGACAACGAAATCTGGAAGAACAAAAAGATGGAGTGGGCACATGCAATGTGGGATAAGAGAGGTCACACGGGGATTTGAAAAAGAAGAAGAGCAAGAGCAGCAGTAGAAGAAGAGGAAGCAACGGCAGAAGAGCAAGAGCAGTAGTAGAAGAAGAGGAAGCAACGGCAGAACAGCAAGAGCAGCAGTAGAAGAAGAGGAAGCAACGACAGAAGAGCAAGAGGAAGAACTACCAGCAGCAGAAGAAGAACTTTCCCTATTCATCTGTATCGCTCTTAATAATGTGTACTGCCACTGGATAGTACTCTCTCCGTAAACTAGTATAAGAGCGTTTAGATCACTACTTTAGTTATCTAAACACTCTTATATTAGTTTACACAAGGAGTAGTTAGGATGAGCCGTAAGTTGTTTCGTAGCTAGGAGTAAAACTATTCAGATCGTGTGTGGTAAGATCACTACTAGTGAGAAAAGGTGACAACATCTTATGCAGGTTGCACCAAACAACGTGTCATATGTGCGCCTAATGCGATGTGACCAACCAAACGACGGGCCCGCATGCAGCTAACTTATACGCGGGCAACCAAACAATGCAGTTAAAATCGATGCAGGCAATCAAACACGTCTAAAAACACGCATAGACTGTTCTCTCCTATTTACACGTATCTGCTGTACGTCTGTACCCTGTTTCATGTTTGCAACGCAGGTACAGTAGGAGCCGCTCGTGACGGCGTCGGCATGGAACCCAAAACGGGCCGCCACCATTTTTGACACAGCACGTGCGTGACCATGTCGATCCAGGCACACTATCACCGGTACTAGCAGCCAACGTAGCATGTGCAGGTGATGGACCAGGACGGCGACGGGGTCACATGCGAGAGCGAGAGCGAGAGCGAGACGAGACGAAACGAAGCAGCGGCGCGCCAGTTTGGCATTCTCCATTCCGTTTGACCACCATCCCCGCGGCCACGGGAAGGGAAAAGCGACGAGGACACACACACACATACATAGCTGCTTTTGAGGCAGCCAAAAGCTGGTCTCTGCTCGGCTCAGCGTGCGTAAAGAGATTCCGCGCGTGCTCCCGCTATTTAATTTTTGGACACACTTGCACCTCCCAAGCCTGCAAGTTTCTTTACTCAAATCGTCTACTACGATGCGAGGAGGAATAGGCTCGTAGCAGGTCATGTGATCGCCGCGATTTTCCTCCTCCTCCTCCTTTGGTCTGCCATGCTTTGTTTCTCTGTCCACTCTGTCAAAAAATGCTTTTATATTATGAGATGGAGGGAGTACAATTTAATTATCACTTTAATTATGAATCACGATGTTCCTCTCCGACGAGAGCTTTCTGGCCATCTTCTCTGCTGCGGGAAGCAATTGCTCCGAGCGTGGCCGTGGCGTGGCGAGAAACACCGTCCACGGTGCAGACAAAGGTGAAGAGGGGGACGAGTAATAAAAGCATGGGCGCAGTGAAGCGAGCGCAGGAACCGAAGGCGCAAAGCCAGGCAAACACTGACACCCTCCCCCACAATAATTACTCACAAGCTCCGGACGACTGCGCAGTCCACTCCTCCGTCGTCATTCTCCCCGAGACGAGGCGAGACGGCGCACGCATTGGATGCCATTCTAATCTCTCCCCCGCTCCGCCCCTCCCCGCCCGCCTCTCCATTATCGGAGGTCGGCGAAACTCCCATTCCCCGTTCCATCCCCTTCCCCGGCCAAGAACAACCAAACAAGTAACAAAAACCAAACCTTTTTCGTCGCTCCCCCGCGGCTCTGGTCCTGCGCGCTGGAGCGGAGCGCTCGCCTGCCTTCCGGAAGGGGCAAAGTGGGGCTGAGAGAGAGCACGCCGTACCAGATGCCCCTGCTCGCCGCCCCTCGGTAGCCCGGAGAAGTAGAAACCGCCGGGGGAGGCAATGAGGAAGCACGGGTGGCAGCTGCCGTACCACCCGCTGCAGGTGGTGGCGATAGCCGTCTTCGCCGCGCTGGGCTTCGCCTTCTACGTCTTCTTCCTGCCCTTCGTCGGGAGCCAGACCTCCCAGTACGTCGCCATGGGCCTCTACACCCCCCTGGTGAGCTCCAACCCCGCCCCCTCCCCAGCTTTCAAAATCCCTACCAGCGACAGATCCGGCGCCTCCTAACTGACCGACTGCTGCACCAAATTTCCTGCAGATTACCTGCGTCGTCACGCTCTACATTTGGTGCGCCGCCACGAACCCCGGCGACCCCGGCATCTGCAAGTCAACCAGGCTGCACTCGAGGTTGGACAAGGACGGGCGGCAGTCCCACTCCCACTCCCACATGGATTCGGACCACGGCCTTCATGCTGCTGACAACAGTGAGAAGCTGAGCAGCATGCTCGAGAGGAAGGACTCGCCTTCTTGGCCCAGATGCTCCCAATTGCTCTGCTTGGTCTGCTTGCCCTTTTCATGCCTCTGCAAGAGATGGCTCCGTCCTGATGACCAGCATTCTGAAGAGAACATGAGCGAGGAGGGCATGTTCTTCTGCAGCTTATGTGAAGCAGAGGTATGGCCAATCGATGTCTCCGGCATATCCCACACCGTCGAGCAATTTCGCAAAGTGTTGTCTTTACATGTTTCCACCAAGTTGTGCTTAGTTAATGTGCCGAGTGCTGATGAATTTGGACTAAATGTCAGGATATTCGATGTAATTTTAGAACTACTGTAACTTACTAGCAGGTTGTAGTCAGACATACAAGACGGTATGTTGTAGTTTGAATCAAATGTTATGGCTACATTAGGTAGCTCTGTCTTATGGGGAATGGCATGACTTCTTCACCTTTTTGCCATGTTATTACAAACCGTGTGTGTATTATGTAGGTTTTGAAGAACAGTAAGCATTGCAGAGTGTGCGACAAGTGTGTTGATGGCTTTGATCACCATTGCAGAGTAAGATGCATTTTCAATGTTCCCTGCCCTGGTATTGACATCACTGCTTCCTTTCAAGAATGTAACGTTCCTACTTGTTCTCTCACAGTGGCTCAACAATTGCATTGGGAAAAGGAACTACAAAGGGTTCTTCATTCTAATGTCTTGTGCTGTTCTCCTGGTAAGTGTGGGCCTCTCTGAGTTGACCCCAATGGGATCTGAAAAGTCAAAAGAGTGTAATAAGAACAATGATAGCTACCCTGTAACTGCACTGACCTTCAGTTGCACTGAGATGGTGAAATCATAACTTCATAGTCATCATAACTTATGCAACCAACTAGCAATTGCTTGTAGTTAGATTTTTTTTGCCATGCCCCTTTTATTCTGGTTGATCATTGACAGGTCTCCATGGTTTGTACACCTTGGGCAGCTTGTAGTGCAGTGGTTGTCAGGAACCCTCGTGATAATTCTCTGCATTGTGAAGCGAGGGGAGTTCTCACGACAGATTGACTCAAAGTTAGGAAGCAGCTTCTCAACTGTCGCATTTGTAATTGTTGTGGTGAGTTTATATAATTTTCCTATCAAATACATGCTTGCTGCATTGAGCCACAAAGCAAACCCTTATTTACAACACTTCATATGTTCATGTCACATATTACTATTCTGATGGTGATACATTTTACTTTTGCAGGCTACCTGCACCATACTAGCAATGATTGCGACTGTACCACTTGCTCAACTTTTGTGCTTCCATATTCTTCTTATCAAGAAGGTAAATCATTTTGAGACTTCATTGAAACAGTGAATGCCAGTCAGAGACAGGGAGAGGGAGAGTGCAGGGGTTGGTCCCATTCTCAATTTTTCGTATCAAAAGACAACTTCCGTGCCGAACATGTTTGGCTATAATTTTTGCTGTTGAGAACTGAGCTATAGCTCAGTGGCAGGAATTCACAATGGCGAACCATCCCACCTGTGTTCATGCCCGTGCAGCGAATTCCGCTGGGGTGTTATCCGTGATTTAATGAGAGGTCTCATCTCCTACCTAAATAACGGAAAGTTGATGGAGGGATTCTTAGCCAACTTTTTTTTTCTAATCCCAAACCATGCCAACTATTTTTCGTTGCCAATTGTTTCGGCATATTTGCTGCTAAGAAGACAGCAAACGGCAACCAACTCCTTTAACTCAATTCTAAGTCAGCAAATTATCTATATGTTTCAAGTCATATAGCATGCACACTATTTCCTCAACCAGTTATGAATCTTAGTCGTAAATACTACAAAAGACGTGTGGAGCAACTTAAAGAGGCATGCCTGTGTGTTCAATGACCAGAGAAGGGTAAAAGTAGGATATGAATCAATGTAATGAGCATATGAGCTAACCAACTTTGACCCATTATAATATTAAAAAAACATGATGAAGTTCTCAGCATCATATCGGAAGAAAATTAGCCTTGCTATGTAATCGTTCCTTTAAATTTGACCATGGCATCAACTATTCGATTCACTAAACTAGGGTTGCGCAAGTGTTCATTTTAACATGTCCTTTTTTCCCCCTATAACTGAGTGTTAATTACTATCTTGCTTCTCGTATTGGTTTAGGGAATTAGTACGTATGATTACATCATAGCATTGAGAGAGCAAGAGGAAGATCAGCAAGAAGAAGTTGCTGGTCACCAAAGTCCGCAGATGTCTATCATTAGTTCTGTTACTGGATTTAGCACAACAAGTTCTTTTGGTCCTCTTCACCGTGGTTCATGGTGCACTCCACCACGATTGTTCCTTGAAGATCAGGTATGTGACTACAAATAATCCATTTCTACCGAGAGCTATAGATAATCAAGATTGAACACAGATCCTAGAAGTGAAAGTACAGCAAAATATGATACACTCTCGATCCATCTGTCAGGGTCTGGTTCGCATCAATTATCCTATGAATAATGTGCTGTTGTTTCGTCATAAATGAATTATGCCATTAGTTCTCAGTATGAAGCAAACTACTGCCCGATATATAATGTTATGGCCTTTTTAGTTTGAAATACCTACTTGAATTTTCACCTGCTCTCATGTTGTCAGATTAGTACAACAACAATAACAAAGCCTTTCAGTCCCAAACATGTTGTCAGACTAGTAACTATACTAAATTTGGTTTGAAATAATGTAACAATAGAATAGTTTATCGGTCTGAACCATAATTTATTTTACGAATACACACAGTTAGTATTGCACCAAAGATCAGGAAGCTTAACTGGTATTGAACAAGAAGTACTGGAAAATATGAAGACATTTTCAAACATGTGCTAATGCTTATCCTCCACTTTTTTCTTGCTCAGTTTGATGTCATCCCTCCGGAGATTGGCATGTCACAGAACCCTGGAAGCAAGAAGATGAAGATACCAGAAGGAGCAAGAAGAAGAAATGGAACAGTAAAAATCAGCCCCTGGACGCTGGCACGCCTCAACGCCGAGGAAGTGTCGAAGGCAGCCGCACAGGCAAAGAAGAAATCCAAGATTCTGAAGCCTATTGCAAGACAAGACCCTCCAATCATCCACGACAACAGGAGGGGGCTATTCCCTGCTGAACTCTCTCTTGACCCCCTCGCAAGGCTATCTGCAAGCGGCACCGAGAGCAACTTCAGCGACGCGGCAATGGAAGCTTCTGCCAGTCTAGCCCCATTGCAGCTCGAAGCGAGGAGCGCTTTCCAACCAAGCACCGCGGCATCCTCCAGAATCGCCATCTCGTCGCCTGAGAGCAGCTTCGATTCGCCTGATCTCCACCCATTCCGCGTTTCTTCATGCACCGCCGACGAAATGCTGGGAGTAACGCCGCATGCCTCTCAGAGCCACATCGAGTTCACAAGATCGACGAGCGACGGGTATGAGGCGTCGGGAGGCGAGGACAGTGACCGCATCCCGTCGAGAATCGTGCACAGGTCGTCCAACTGGGCCAACTCGCTTCTGCATTCCGGTCAGGCTGGACCGGCGCCTGACCAGCACATGCCATTGGCTGAAGGGTTTCTTAACAACAGCAGGTCAAGCTAGTTATATGTGCTCATCTGACCAACAGAAATGGTAGGAAGAAGCTTGCGTGGTGTTGGTACCTGGAGAATCGCTGCATATGGCAGAGCAAAGCTGGGGAAACATTGGTTAATTTGTAATCTAGGGTTAGGTTTTGTTAGTGACGATGTTAGAGCAATGCTCATTTGATGTTAGCTCATGCAAACTGCTAGTGTGTTGCTAACAGTAGCATTCTGGTGTGTTTTGACAGATTGCAGTTGTTAAGCTCAATTCAGTAGAAATTGTCTGATGATCTATCTCTATTACCACTCGTCTTCTTATGTTCGTCCCGTACCAGACTATCAGGGGCACGTCAGATTGGCAGATACCGTACCTGTCGATCTGCCAATCAGTTGCTGGTGATTATATGATGTGATCTACCAATGGCAACCTTGCAAAGCAAACAATGGGGCTACTGAATACTGAATCATAAGAGCACAATGCCACATTCCAGCAAGCAAAGACTTCTCATCAGAGCACAAATTCCTAAACTCATGTACTCCTTTTGTAAGAAGCACCAAATACAAATGGAGAAAAAAATAGAGAGAACCACAAAGTTTCAAAGTTTGTATGAATCATGAATTAATTTCAGTTCCAGCACATATTTGCCTTTCTTCAAGCTATAAAGTGCACACAAAAATAAAGCAAACACAAGCTCAAGACTCGAGAGAACGGAATATCTATATCTGAACATAAGTACAAAAAGAGACAGAGAGTATGTAGCTTCTACTTCAACAGCATTCCTCTAACAGCTACATATTTGAATCGTACTGGTTCGCTTATGAAGTTTCTTCAGCCCATACCATGGGGCAATTTGCATCTTGGTCTTTGACAAAACCATCCGGGGGTGTAATTTACAAAGGACAGTCACCAGTAAGTAAACAGGTAAAGGGAAAGACCAGGATGGCATAACTACTTGCTGTTATCCCCAGGGAAGGAAAAAAACTTCAGCTGCTACATCATAAGAAACATAGCGCGAAATGATGCTACACCGGCACTCGTTTCCCTCTGTAACGGTCAAGGAACTGCAACCAAGGGAAATAAGACTGGTCAGGATATGGAACCGGTGAAGCCTCATAACTCTCAGCAACAAAAGAAAAATGTATGTGCTGTGATCCATACCGATGTGACGAATGGTTGTTGAAAAATCCAGCCAAGGATAGGAATCCTTTGCAGGAAGACTGCAAGAGTTGGCCAGAATCCACTGCAATGGAATGCAAATCAGTGTACATTAAACATACAACTAAACTTGTTATCAGAATAATAGATTTTCTAGCGAACACATTGGTTTTGCAGATAACTATCAGCATAGCATTGTATAACCTTTTCAGGTTTTGTCTAAACATGAAATGGCAGGTTTTAATCAAGCAAGAAACAGTGAAAAAAATCAAACCTGAAGAGTACGACAAAACCATATGCCTCTAAGAGCATGCCAAAGAAAGGCCATCCAATGAGAACCAGGAAAAAGCCTGCGCCAAATGAGATGGTACCCTGTTCATTACATCTGTTAATTATATGATGTAAATGTTGATGGAGAACAGCAAAAGCAATTTAGTGGTTGCTGAACCTTGTAATTCTTAGGCTTTGTGAAGAACTGCATAGTTGACTTCAGACCGATTGTCAAACCCAAACCTGACAGGAAGAGTATCTGAAAGAATGCGTGAGAAAAGGTTAACCATACGCATCCTAGTCGATTCAGCTATTCAAAAGATCACGGAGATTGAGAAAAGGAAACTTACATTGCCCATAGCAATAAGCCCCTTGTCGAAGAAGAAAACGATTCCCAGGAAGGAGAAGAATACTCCAAAGCCTGTCAGGCCTAGACCGATCTCTGATGAAGATAAAATGCATGTCTCATTAATCATCGAGAAAGAAGAACACATTGTAGTCTAAGCTAGTTCATAACACACTGAATTTAAAATAAATAAATCATAACACACTGTGCCTAACATTACTTGCATAATGTCACTAAAGTAACAAGTAAGCATACAGCATCTGCAGACCAAAATACCAGAAAACATCCTACTTCCTCTGTAAAGAAATATAAGAGTGTTTAGATCATGATCTAAACACTCTTATATTTCTTTACAGAGGGTGTACTTATTATGCATCGAATTTAAAGGGTGCGCCGCCGACAGCTAAAAAATGAACAGCTGGCCATTCACCAGTATTGAACAAGCACAGTGGCATCACCGGTAGACAACTGAACACTGGAACAGACCATGGAGTTGGCACCATGCTGGGTTAGGGTCAGGGTAAAAAATCGAAGTACCTACATTACTTCAAGGAAAAATCCACATCGACTCTTATCTTATAATTTCACAATTCCTACAAGGCAGACCCAAATGGTATGGTTTTTGTCCTAGAGTTTCATATACTGGTCCAGCTCAGCTACAACTAGCTATATGGTGCTAAACTGCCAGGGTAGGGTCGGGTAATGCACAATCTAATATCGTATCTACATAATTGTAGAAATGATACACAATAAATCTCTGATGTATCATAATGAATATTTTTTGGGAGACATACATACAGGGTACGTTTCGACACTTCCAGTCTGATAATACAACAAATTAAATGATTGGAAAAGCAGTAAACTGTGCACCGCAAGCATGATGAATAAGCCAGCCATTAGAAGAAATAGAATGCCCGAGACTAAGTAATTTGTCAGTATTTGTATCATTTGGTGGCATAATTGGAATTTGGTAACACATGAAGTAGAAATAGATAAGAAAACCTTCTAGTGCCTAGCGCCTAGCGCAAGTTATTATTGTTCCAGTCAGAAACAAACGAGACATAAAGACAAAGTGACAAGAATGGTGCCAGGTTCATACTCTTAAGGTCATTCATCTCAAAGGACACCATCTTAGACGGCACTGGTGAAGAAGAGCACACGAAGTCCTGCAATTGCAAACATGTAAATATTAGGCAAAACTTTGTGCAAAATAAACAGGATCGTGAGTAAGACTTAACAGAGCTCCCGAAGAGCACCGAACCCTATGTCAACAAGATCAGCGATCACCATAAGTTTCAAATCTGGAGACGGCATGGCATCTCGGTGCCTCAGTGCAGATCAGCAACCTGATGAGCATGAATTGGCTAACTCGATACACGGAAGAGAGCGGAATTTTGCGCCGGAGGATGGCATCAGAGAACACTTCTAAGGGGGTAGTGTGTGATGATAAACTAAGACGAACTAGTCTCAAGCGAAACGCCCGTCCAATTCAAATCGAGCCGACGAGCTCTCAAAATTTTGCCGGGCAAATCCAGACCTAAACACGAACAGCCCCCGAATGACCCCGCCGCGTGCCGAATCGTAGATCGCCACCACCTCACGGACACCGATGGCACCTAATCGAGGGGACACATCACAGACGCGGAGAAGACCGAGTAGGGGGGGAGGGGGGGATAGAGCACGAACCGTACTACAGCGGCGGCGCAGGCGACGCGGAAGGCGGCGAGGGCCGGCGAGTCGGCGGCGGTTGTCCGGAGGAGTGGGGCGGGGATCTCGGCCCTGCGGGGATGGGCTCTACGCGTCCGCCTGTGTGTGTGTGTTCTTTTTTTCTGTTCGGGAATGGAGATGCCGAGATAGGGAACGGGACGAATGTGATTTTTATTACCGAATTGTGATGGGGATGACTTGTGTGACTCGGGCCCTTGTGTACACGTGCACTACGTTTTTTCAACCATCCGATGGAGAATCGACGGTGCATCGGGGTGGATGGGAACATGTGCGGATATTTTATAGATGACGCCTCGCAACTATTAAAATTTGCTATCGAGTCCAAATGAACTCACACCACCGCCGAGCATTTCACTCACTAATTATTAGAAATAACACTAAGAAAGTAATTTTTAGGTATATAATAATGTGTTTTATTGGTTTTTCTAAATGATGTGACGACTAATATGGAACGAAGGGGGTGCCTAAGAAAATAATCATGTGAAATACATAAGAAAATACCGACTCATCTACCATTGTAAGAGCATCTCTAGCAGACCTCCTATTCTGCGAAACTGCAAACGCAGTTTACAGCGTTTATACACGCTCAAAATCACCGCGGCAGAACAAAAATTGTATCCAAACTCGTAAAATTTATAGAACTTGTTTCGCACAAGAAATTTAAGCAAAAGCTCGCCGTAGCATAGATAGTTCTTCTTCACATAGGGGCAGATCGTTCGTAGACAACATGCACATATTACATAAAAGCTCGCCGGAGCTACGCCGGACCTACGCTACCGTACCACTACACAAACTTGAGCTCACCGGAGCTCGTGCGGTAGCTGACCAGCGGCGACGCTCAATCAGAGTCGGAGGAGTCGAGGTCGATGAAGAACTTCGCCTGCTCCGCCTTCATCAAGCGTAGGTCAGCCTCCTTGGACGCGTGCGCCTGCGACGTCGTGTGGAGGAAGAGGTGCTCGTACTCGAGTTCTTGGCGGCGGCGCTCTTCGGCCTCCTCCTGCTCCCTCGCCGACCGCTCGAGGACGACGCGTTCGAGGAGCTCCTCCTGTCCCGGGGAGGTAGTCCTTAGGCCTAATCACGCCTCGACGCGGTGGCGCGTCGGCCTCGAGCTTAACGACGCGCGACCTGAGCTCCTCCGGCTTCCTCTTCACCGGAGTGAGCCGCAAGCTCGATGCTCGCGCGGACAAGCTCCCCACGGCAGAGGAGCCGGAGGAGGTGTGGATGCGGCGGGCGAGCTCGTGCTCGAACTCGTCCAGCTCGCAGCGGTCGAACGCCGGCGGCGACCGGCTACCGCAGTTGAGCCACCGACGCGCGCCCTGCTTGCGTGCGGGCGTCAGATCTGGCGCGGCGGCGGTGCTCCGCCTCATCCCCGAAACTACCATAGTCGTCCATGGCTTTTGCAGGCTCGCCGACAGCGAGAAATCGGGCGAAGGAGGAGGGGAATCGCGGCGGAGGCGGACAGGGTTTGACCCGTATCCGAGCGATGAAACCGCATATATACTGGTGTGGTAAGAGTTTTTGCGGGCCGCGCTAAATTATTTACGGGCCGGGCTGCGGATGCGGTTTCTATTCTAGACAGAAAAACGGGTTGAACTCGTATACTCGCCGGAATTATACGGGTCCGGCCCTTTTAAGGGTTCTGCTAGAGATGCTCTAAGCCCTTAAATCCAAGGACATTGCATTTTGTTTCTTTTCTAATAATAAAAATATTTTCAATCAACAACATTACAATACTTCTTAACAAGAATGTTTGTTGTACTTCTCGAATTCACAAAAACGTCATCAACATTGAACCCACTTTTGGATATTTAATCCAACCAATTAAAGATGGATGTTAAAATTGATAGAAAAAGGGTTCTCCCGTGTGATTTGGTTGTCGTGAATCCAAGCATCAATAGCACGAACCGGTACAAAGCACCAAACAATTTTCTCCTGCACCAATCATGAATTCGCATACGGCAAACTCATGAAATGGACATGAAATTCTAGTAAAAACAAAGGAGCATTCCTAAACCTTGATGACATACATGGAGTTCGACAATCAATTATAATTCTAGTTTATCATTCACATTCCATTTCTGCTCAAAGTAGGATGGATCTAGGCGCTGCCATGGTGCCATGGCATTGGCACCCCCACTAAAAGTGCAGTCTACTATATATTATACACTAGACACTATTTTCTTGACAATATAATGCTATTTGAGGAGTGTTTGCTAGGATTATGATGATATTTACTAGATTAAATTACACTGACATGCACGAGGGAGGGGGAGAGGGGTGAGGTGGTCCGAGAGCAATTTGGGTGGGAGGGGTATAAACACAAAATACACAATGACATTTTCGGGTTTTGACTTTGCATACCGCGAGTCGCCTTGTTTGAATACTTAACATTAAACTATCTTGTATTATAATCTTGACGAACAGTTGCACGCTATTCATTTTTTTTAGAACCGCATGGTATTCATTCGACATTAAACTATTGATTGACGAATATTAGCGCGTTCCTGATGGTATCATTGATTGTGTGTCAGAACGGTTAATGTTTCACCAAATCTTATATTTGACTCAAGGCTGGTCAATCAATGCTAAAGCTACGACAATTAATATGGATTGAAGGGAGTATATTTTTAAAGCAAAACTACCCTAACTTATGGGAGAATATCACATGATACCACCATTCAAGTGATACCATGGTACTAGTTTCAAAAATCCAATTTTAGACGTGTCAAAAAAATTCGAAAAAAATGTGAATGTTCATCACGTATATGTCTACCTCCCCTAAAAAATTCAGATCAAAATGTGAAATACACAAAGAGAAACAAAAAAGACAAATCGGATTTGTCTTTTTTGTTTCTCTTTGTGTATTTCACATTTTGATCTGAATTTTTTAGGGGAGGTAGACATATATGTGATGAACATTCACAAAAAAATCAATTTTTTTGACACATCTAAAATTGGATTTTTGAAACTGGTATCATGGTATCACTTAAATGGTGGTATCATGTGATATTCTTGTAATGCCCAGGATGGAACTATACCTCCTACGTGTCGAGGCGCGACTTAAAGGTATAAGCCTATTCTGGAATGATCTCAAGTTTGGTATCTTTGCACGACTCATGTAAAAATAGGGATGAAATGCAAAAGAATAGTTGGCTTACACTCGCCACGTCACACAATATATTACATAAGCAAATCATCATCCAAAACATCACAACCCGACTACGGGCGAAGATCCAAAAGAAAGATACCAAAAACATAAAGCCACAGGTCCGAATCGCCCCTAGTAGAAACCACTACTGATCGTCGAAAACGTCACAAACATACGGCCACTCTCTTCATGGAACTCCCGGTGGAGTTCTGATCCATCTCCTGCATCATCTCGGCTGAACCTGCATCTGGTGTTGTAGTATCTGTGAGCCACAAGGACTCAGCAATCCCATAACCATGGGTATCAAGACTAGCAAAGCTTTATGGGTAGGAAGAGGTAAAGTGGTGAGGTTGCAGCAGCGGCTAAGCATAATATGGTGGCTAACTTACGAGTACAAGAATAAGATGAGCATCTACGCAAACGGTCGCAAACTAGTAGTGATCGCTAAAGATTCTGAACTACCTACGAGTCAAACATAACCCCACCGTGTTCTCTTCTCAAAAAGAAAAGAGACAGTCATGGTTACTCACACAGTTGTGTGTTTTACTTCGGATCCTCTGTCAAGTTTTCTACAACCGGAAATTAACAAATTCCAATCTGCCACATAACCGCGGGCACGGCTTTCGAAAGATCATAACCCTGCAGGGGTGTCCCAACTTAGCCCATCACAAGCTCTCACGATTAGCTGAAGTGATAAATATAATATCATCACCCCTTATCTTAGGGAAATCCGATCAGGCTCGGTATCCCGGTGCAGAAGACATTTCGACAATGGTAAAACAAGTCCAGCAAGACCTCCCGCGCGTGCCGACACCCTGATAGTAGCAGCGCGTATCTCGTCTCAGGCCACGACCGGATGGGTGATGCTACAGGTAAAACCAAACCTCGAGTTTCCCCGTGGTGGCCCCGTAGGCTCCCCGTTTGGGACCAACAACATCAGCACTGCCCCCCCCTGCTATGTAGAAAAGAATCTCCAAGGAGCGTCCCCCTTATGCAATTTAATTAATTAATTAAGTTGTTATTATGAGGCAAAATAAAACCAATGTTGGGCCTTGCTGGAGGAGTTTTATTCAAAGTCGAAGTGTCAAGGGGTCCCCATATACCCATCGTGTAAGGAACGCAAAATCAAGGAACATAATGCCGGTTTATCGGCGCCTAAAGTGGCATGAGTGGAACAAAACACCGAGCAAAAGGCCAAGCCTTCCACCCATGCCCAGTATATAGGTGTGTTAATAATAATAATAGATATTGTGATATTCCAACAACAAGTTCCCTCCTGGAACGATCTTCATCTTCACCTGCAACTAACAATGCTATAAGAGGGGCTGAGCAAGCAGGTAACATAGCCAAACAATGGTTTTAGCTAGGAAGGTGTCAAAGGTTAGAGGTTTCATGGCAACAAGGAGAGGGGCTGACAATAAGATGGGTAGCGCGACATGTAACGATAGCATTGAGACAACTAAGCATGGCAATGGTAGTAAAGGTATCCAAGGGTATGATCATCTTGCCTGAGATCCCGCAAGGAAGAAGAATGGGTCCATGAAGAAGACGAAGAAGAAGTCTTGAAGACGAACCACGAGGAGACGAACGAATCCTCACGATCGCAACGGAACAAGCACTAACGAGAAGAAGCAAGCAATACGGTAAACACACCACATGAGACATGACAATATGCTCAATCAAGCATGATGCAACTCAAGTCTACATATGATGCACAACAAGTCTATACAGGAAGCATAACATGGCAAGGTAAGAAGCACAAAAAACAACACAAGTCTATATGATGCAATACATGGCAAGGTATGATGCATGACAAGTCTATACAGGAAGCACATCAAGTCTATACAGGAAGCATAACATGGCAAGGTAGGAAGCACAACAAAACAACACAAGTTTATATAGGAAGCATAACATGGCAAGGTGAAGCAAGTGTAAACTAGCTATCTAGGCATTTTAAATGAGGCCGGAAATAACAACAACAATTCCGGTAAAACCCCATATGTCATATTTACCAATTCTTAAAGCAAACAACATTATAAACATATTAATGTTGTTATCATGATGCGGATGACATGATCAAGTTTTATGCAATTTTTATTAAAAGTTAACATGAAGAGATATGAAGTATTGTCACCGTGGTGGAAGGAAAGGGTGCCATGGAAACGATCCGAAAATGATGCAATGGCAACATCTCGGTTCCGATAACTCGTTGAGAGACCGGTGCAAAAGAAAAGGTGGCGTGAGCGAGTCGAACAAGATGAAAGGTGGGGTGATCCCGTCACCGGGTTCCCACGGGTCGGCGACAAGGCCACCGAGGGGCATGACAAAAGACGAATCGGGCACGGTGCACACAAGGGAAACATCTCATACAACCACAAGCATTCGTCCACGGGTCATCGTCTCGGGGTAATACCTTCGGAACATTCGTTTCGAGGAGGATCAAGATCGTAGGGGAAGTAGTGGTACTCGCGGGTCGTGGTACACGTTCGTAGAGGGAAGTAGTTGTTCCGTTCGAAGAGGTACTTGACGAATCCATCGTTTCCGGGGCGACGGTAGTCGTACACGTTGGCGTTTTCGTTCACGGTTCTTCGGCGACGGTAGTGGTACTTGACGTGTCGCCGTTCTCGTTTCGAAGATGTACATGTCGTCGGACGTAGTTGAACTTGGCACAAAGGTCGTCGTGGTACTTGGGGTCTCGGGTCTTGGCGATGGTAGATGCACACGGCGAGGAACTTGACACATCATCTTGTAGTCGTACACGAGGTCGTCGTGGTACTTGTCGCATCCACCAAGTGTAGTCGTTCTAGGCACCGGGCGTCGAGGTACTTGGCGAAAAAAACAACAGCAACAAAACATGATGGTCTCGGTGGTGACCGAAGGATGCTCAAGCAGAGAAGATTCGGTCCAGCTCGGGGCCGAGCGCGAACTTGGACGGCGACCTGACGAGTTGAAGGAGGCAGCAACCACCTACTGTGGCAGTGCTGGAGAGGCCATGGGGGGCTTGCAGAGCAGCAGCGGCGACGCGCGAGCGCATAAGCATAGGAGATGGGGCACGTCGGTCGCGGCTGCTGTGGGATCCAGCAGCGGGAAGGACTTGGCGACGAGCGACCCTGGGGACGCGGCGGGACGGCGGAGCATCCACCTGGCCGCGGGAACAAGGCACAGCCGCCTACGGGGACGCGGCAGGGCCGCGGCGCTACTCGAGGGCACGAGGAGATCGATGAGGCGCGGAGGAGATCGCGCAGGAGGGGTCGGCGAGAGGAGTGAGAGGGATGAGCAAGAGGGATCGAGCGGCACTGGGCGATGCGATAGGAGATCGAGGGGAGAAGGAGCTGGGGATCGGGGCCTCTGGCGGCGCGAGGGAAGAGCGAGAGGATCGGGGAGAAGCTCGGTCGCTGTGTGTGGGCTAGGGTTAGTGCTGCGCTGGAGGAGGCGATGGGCCTTAGGAGGCCTCAAGCAAAAGGGCCGGACTGGAGGCTGAAAGATGCAGCCCGGCTCAGGTCTCTCTCTCCCCCTCGTATTCTTTTAGAAGAAAAGAATAAGAGAGAAGAAAAAGAAAGAGAGGGTTACGGAAAGAACTGGGCATGGGGATTATCTTCCCGGACTCACAAAAATGTAAGGACATTAATAAAAATGTCGGAAGGTTTAAGGAAGATGAAAATTCAACAAGTTTGAATAAAAGTCAAACTATTTGAATTTAGAAAACCCTTTAGAAGAATCCAAAGGGGCTAGAATTTGAGGACAAGTCTGAGGCCGGGAATTAAGATACCAAAGGCAAGAGAATTAATTGCAAGTGAGTTTGGATATTCCAAATTAATGGATTAATTATAATAGCTCCATAATTTTTAGGAGGATATGTTATAAAGAGAAGTCACTCTTCCCTCAATTTAAATGGATCGAAGATCCACACAATTTATTTGGTTGAGTTGCAGAATTAAAGTCATGATGGCATGAAGACATGATGCAATGCAAAAATAAAATAACACAAGCGCAAATGAAACACATGGGAGAACCCGGAACATCTGGAATCTTCTGGGACGTCGGTCTTCGGGCGTCACAACTCTCCCACACTAACAAAGGATCTCGACCAGAGATCCTAGAGATGGCACCGGATAAAAATGGAAGAGGAAGAGGTAAAACAAAGTTGCTTCTTCGACAAACGAGTGAAACCACGAACCTTGAGAGGTTGAACAAATTAAAAGAAGAATACAACAGAGATGAACGAAGTTAAGAGCACTCCGGTAAAATGAGGAACAAGGAACATCACGAAAATTTGAATGTTGCAAGGACATGAACGAAGATGAAAACACTCCGTTAGAAAAGAGGAACAAGGAACACCACGAGAACCTTGCAGGTTGAAAGACATGAAACAAGAGCTCACAGATGACGAAAGAATTTCAAAACCACTCCGGTTAACCAAGATTGAGAAGGAATAAGAACGAAATAATTTGGACAACACTCCGTCTGAAAATGGAAGGAATTAACAAGAACTTGAGAAGATGGATGATCTTGACGAAATCGACAGCATATTGCCTCTGAAACAATCGAAAGAATGGCACAAGGGGTAAGAAGGATTCAGACAACACTCCGGTTGAAAAGATAGGAAAAACTTGATAAGATGACGGAACTTGAATGGAGGACACAACACTCTGGTTAAATAGACAAGCAAGGGAAGAATATGATCTTTATAAAAACGAGATGATGGTCAAAGAGAGCAATATCACAATGCCTCTGGAATGAAAGAATATATGCTAGATCGTTGGAAAGAAAAGAACGGAGAAGAAAAGACAACTTCTCCGACAAATGAATATGAAAAACATCCTTACGAAGAAGGGTTGAACGGAGTTGTTGAAAATAATCAACAACAAAAGAATAAGCTTGATGTAGGCTTATGGAAAACATCTCAAAATTATACGGTGACAACCAGCCACTTACGAAAACATTTGATTGGATTGAGATCAACAAGGAGACGAAAAACTTATTTCACCAGAATGATAAATGAAGAACTTGGGTCATTTATAAGCACCATAATAGCAACAATTCTCAGGGAAATTTTTTTGGTGAATTATAACCCAAGATAACTCCAACGAATAAATTGAATGGTTGGAAAGATCTCCTGAACGAGGAAAATGATGGTTTTAAATATCTCATTCTTGATAACTCGTGAATCATAAAACATGAAGGAATTGACAAGAATGACATAACACCATCTGAAAAGATAAGGTAGAAAGGATTGCAATTGGAATGCATGATGAAGAATGCTTGAGCTCCAACAAGAATCTTGATGAAGACTTCGAGGATGAATTAAAACATGATGAACCACCATGAGAACTCCGGTAATGAAAGCATGAGAAGTGAAAGATGAAAAAAGAATAAGATTCAAGGCCTGCGATGAATTAGATGGAGCTTTGGAATGGTATAATTGAAATAACTTGGAGCTCCGGAAAACAAGATGAACAACTTAGAACCAAGGATGAAAAAGAATTTGAAAGTGGTCCTGGAGAAGGACTGTGTCTGATGGGATTCATACTTACATCACAATTTGAAAGAATTCGAGTATAACTCCAGAAAAAATTGGAAGAGTCAGGTAAGATCCTGGGAAAAGACCTGTGGGTTAGGGCCCACTCAAAGAAATCACCGTTGAAAAAGATTGCTTAAGAGATATCGCACCGGTTGAATTAAATGGCTTGAGTAAGATAACAATCCTCAAAATAGCTTGAACGGATTAAGAATGGAAACGCGGATCATCTGAGATATCTTCAGCACTCCGGAGAAGAAAATGAGAATGGAGAATGATAAACTTAAAGCTTCCTAAGAAATCACCGGATAATGAAATTGAACGAAAAGAATGAAGAACATCACATGAGTAAAATGGATACTTGATTAAGAATTCTGGCTCCGAGAAGAAGAAGGGTGGGAGGGTTGGGAAAAACAAAGACAACTTGGGATGAATGAAACAGACAAATCGTCATATTTCTCAACGGCGTCTGTATGGAATAACTTGAAGAGAAGGCACACCGGTTGAAAAAGGATTAACATGAAAATCTCGATGGTCAAGAAGAATTAGCACTCCCATAGAAATATGAGAACACCGCTTAGGAAAGGTATGGAATCAACATTTGACATCGAAGCAACTCAAATACCAGAATCAAAACAAAAACAAAGGATAGATATGTTGCAACATGATCTTCACAATATCATCCGAACAGAGAATTGAACGAATGAATTCCGTAGGTACATCAACTTGTCGAGAAGCCACTCTGGAGAACAAAAGGTACATAAAATCAACAAGGAGCAGATAGAACAAATACAAGATAGAAGCTTCATTCGACATATTCGTGCTGAAAGCTCATGGAACGTGTTACAAAAGGGTTTTGCAATCCCCGCATCAGCATAGCCAAGGACCCTTTAAGATGCAACTCCCGATCGGAACAACACCCATAAAACCACTTCACTCAATGTAGAACCCCGAACTCCATATCATGCACTCGTTGGAAGAATGCCTACGAGCTACTAGATGAACCCACCTATTAATTTCCGAAAGTTTCCAGTTATGCAATCAGGTGTTGGGGATACAGGGGAAGCACCGCGCACTCAACTCTAATCCTACATCCAGTTGTATCCATCCTTCAACACATAACCAGTTATTTCCGGAAACCGTTTACCTCGGACCTTCGAAACGCATCTTCTATACAAGCTATGGCAATACTCCCGAACTACCTCCCCAGTACTGGGTGATGTCGGGGTTATCTTGCCACTAACCGCATAGGAGAGTTTTCAATGTCGGCCGTCTTAAGTATTCTAGAACTGATGCGATATATTTGTGACGACAACACCTCGGAGCTCAACTCCCCGGGACACTGCCACAACCCCTAATGACAGGAGGCATCGAGAACAATGTTCTCGTCACAAAGACATCGGAACAATCCAAACAATACTCGCGTGATCCTACAAAAAATTGGTGAATTTTTTAGAGTAGAAGAGATAAGTAATCGTCAGGAGTCCTCACCAGAGTGGAAAGAGATGAGGAGCAAACATAAATCCTACTCTCCGATATATATATATATATATGACTCAAAACATTTTCAAGTGTGTGCCTAGACTCAACCGTCAACGATTCGATCAATCAGTGGGGGCTCCTAGGTCGGAGAAGGCTCTGAATAGCAACTTGTAATGCCCAGGATGGGACTATACCTCCTACGTGTCGAGGCACGACTTAAAGGTATAAGCCCATTCTGGAATGATCTCAAGTTTGGTATGTTTGCACGACTCATGTAAAAATAGGGATGAAATGCAAAAGAATAGTTGGCTTACACTCACCACGTCACACAATACATTACATAAGCAAATCATCATCCAAAACATCACAACCCGACTATGGGCGAAGATCCAAAAGAAAGATACCAAAAACATAAAGCCACAGGTCCGAATCGCCCCTAGTAGAAACCACTACTGATCGTCGAAAACGTCACAAACATATGGCCACTCTCTTCATGGAACTCCCGGTGGAGTTCTGATCCATCTCCTGCATCATCTCGGCTGAACCTGCATCTGGTGTTGTAGTATCTGTGAGCCACGAGGACTCAGCAATCCCATAACCATGGGTATCAAGACTAGCAAAGCTTTATGGGTAGGAAGAGGTAAAGTGGTGAGGTTGCAGCAGCAGCTAAGCATAATATGGTGGCTAACTTACGAGTACAAGAATAAGATGAGCATCTACGCAAACGGTCGCAAACTAGTAGTGATCGCTAAAGATCCTGAACTACCTACGAGTCAAACATAACCCCACCGTGTTCTCTTCTCAAAGAGAAAAGAGACAGTCACGGTTACTCACACAGTTGTGTGTTTTACTTCGGATCCTCCGTCAAGTTTTCTACAACCGGACATTAACAAATTCCAATCTGCCACATAACCGCGAGCACGGCTTTCGAAAGATCATAACCCTGCAGGGGTGTCCCAACTTAGCCCATCACAAGCTCTCACGATTAGCTGAAGTGAGAAATATAATATCATCACCCCTTATCTTAGGGAAATCCGATCAGGCTCGGTATCCCGGTGCAGAAGACATTTCGACAATGGTAAAACAAGTCCAGCAAGACCTCTCGGCGTGCCGACACCCTGATAGTAGCCGCGCATATCTCGTCTCAGGCCACGACCGGATGGGTGATGCTACAGGTAAAACCAAACCTCAAGTTTCCCCGTGGTGGCCCCACAGGCTCCCCGTTTGGGACCAACACCATCAGCACTGGCCCCCCTGCTATGTAGAAAAGAATCTCCAAGGAGCGTCCCCCTTATGCAATTTAATTAATTAATTAAGTTGTTATTATGAGGCAAAATAAAACCAATGTTGGGCCTTGCTGGAGGAGTTTTATTCAAAGTCGAAGTGTCAAGGGGTTCCCATATACCCATCGTGTAAGGAACGCAAAATCAAGGAACATAATGCTGGTTTATCGGCGCCTAAAGTGGCATGAGTGGAACAAAACACCGAGAAAAAGGCCAAGCCTTCCACCCATGCCCAGTATATAGGTGTGTTAATAATAATAATAGATATTGTGATATTCCAACAACAAGTTCCCTCCTGGAATGATCTTCATCTTCACCTGCAACTAACAATGCTATAAGAGGGGCTGAGCAAGCGGGTAACACAGCCAAACAATGGTTTTAGCTAGGAAGGTGTCAAAGGTTAGAGGTTTCATGGGAACAAGGAGAGGGGCTGACAATAAGATGGGTAGCGCGACATGTAACGATAGCATCGAGACAACTAAGCATGGAAATGGTAGTAAAGTTATCCAAGGGTATGATCATCTTGCCTGAGATCCCGCAAGGAAGAAGAACGGGTCCATGAAGAAGACGAAGAAGAAGTCTTGAAGACGAATCACGAGGAGACGAACGAATCCTCACGATCGCAACGGAACAAGCACTAACGAGAAGAAGCAAGCAATACGGTAAACACACCACACGAGACATGACAATATGCTCAATCAAGCATGATGCAACTCAAGTCTACATATGATGCACAACAAGTCTATACAGGAAGCATAACATGGCAAGGTAGGAAGCACAGAAAACAACACAAGTCTATATGATGCAATACATGGCAAGGTATGATGCATGACAAGTCTATACAGGAAGCACATCAAGTCTATACATGAAGCATAACATGGCAAGGTAGGAAGCACAGCAAAACAACACAAGTTTATATAGGAAGCATAACATGGCAAGGTGAAGCAAGTGTAAACTAGCTATCTAGGCATTTTAAATGAGGCCGGAAATAACAACAACAATTCCGGTAAAACCCCATATGTCATATTTAGCAATTCTTAAAGCAAACAACATTTTAAACATATTAATGTTGTTATCATGATGCGGATGACATGATCAAGTTTTATGCAATTTTTATTAAAAGTTAACATGAAGAGATATGAAGTATTGTCATCGTGGTGGAAGGAAGGGTGCCACGGCAACGATCCGAAAATGATGCAACGACAACATCTCGGTTCAGGTAACTCATTGAGAGACAGGTGGAAAAGAAAAGGTGGCGTGAGCGAGTCGAACAAGATGAAAGGTGCGGTGATCCCGTCACCGGGTTCCCACGGGTCGGGGACAAGGCCACCGAGGGGCATGACAAAAGACGAATCGAGCACGGTGCACACAAGGGAAACATCTCATACAACCACAAGCATTCGTCCACGGGTCATCGTCTCGGGGTAATACCTTCGGAACATTCGTTTCGAGGAGGATCAAGATCGTAGGGGAAGTAGTGGTACTCGCGGGTCATGGTACACGTTCGTAGAGGGAAGTAGTCGTTCCGTTCGCACGGGTCGGGGACAAGGCCACCGAGGGGCATGACAAAAGACGAATCGAGCACGGTGCACACAAGGGAAACATCTCATACAACCACAAGCATTCGTCCACGGGTCATCGTCTCGGGGTAATACCTTCGGAACATTCGTTTCGAGGAGGATCAAGATCGTAGGGGAAGTAGTGGTACTCGCGGGTCGTGGTACACGTTCGTAGAGGGAAGTAGTCGTTCCGTTCGGAGAGGTACTTGACGAATCCATCATTTCCGGGGCGACGATAGTCGTACACGTTGGCGTTTTCGTTCACGGTTCTTCGGCGATGGTAGTGGTACTTGACGTGTCGCAGTTCTCGTTTCGAAGATGTACATGTCGTCGGACGTAGTTGAACTTGGCGCAAAGGTCGTTGTGGTACTTGGGGTCTCGGGTCTTGGTGACGGTAGATGCACACGGCGAGGAACTTGACGCATCATCTTGTAGTCATACACGAGGTCGTCGTGGTACTTGTCGCATCCACCAAGTGTAGTCGTTCTAGGCACCGGGCGTCGAGGTACTTGGCGAAAAAACAACAGCAACAAAACATGGTGGTCTCGGTGGTGACCGAAGGATGCTCGAGCAGAGAAGATTCGGTCCAGCTCGGGGCCGAGTGCGAACTTGGACGGCGACCTCACGAGTTGAAGGAGGCAGCAACCACCTACTGTGGCAGTGCTGGAGAGGCCATGGGGGGCTTGCAGAGCAGCAGCGGCGACGCGCGAGCGCATAGGCAGAGGAGATGGGGCGCGTCGGTCGCAGCTGCTGTGGGATCCAGCGGCGGGAAGGACTTGGCGACGAGCGGCCCTGGGGACACGGCGGGACGGCGGAGCATCCACTTGGCCGCGGGAACAAGGCACGGCCGCCCGCGGGGACGCGGCAGGGCCGCGGCGCTGCTCGAGGGCACGAGGAGATCGACGAGGCGCGGAGGAGATCGCGCAGGAGGGGTTGGCGAGAGGAGCGAGAGGGACGAGCGAGAGGGATCGAGCGGCACTGGGCGATGCGATAGGAGGAGATCTAGGGGAGAAGGAGCTAGGGATCGGGGCCTCTGGCGGCGCGAGGGAAGAGCGAGAGGATCGGGGGGAGAAGCTCGGTCGTTGTGTGCGGGCTAGGGTTAGTGCTGCGCTGGAGGAGGCGATGGGCCTTAGGAGGCCTCAGGCAAAAGGGCCGGACTGGAGGCTGAAAGATGCAGCTCGGCTCAGGTCTCTCTCTCCCCCTCATATTCTTTTAGAAGAAAAGAATAAGAGAGAAGAAAAAGAAAGAGAGGGTTAAGGAAAGAACTGGGCATGGGGATTATCTTCCCGGACTCACAAAAATGTAAGGACATTAATAAAAATGTCGGAAGGTTTAAGGAAGATGAAAATTCAACAAGTTTGAATAAAAGTCAAACTATTTGAATTTAGAAAACCCTTTAGAAGAATCCAAAGGGGCTAGAATTTGAGGACAAGTCTGAGGCCGGGAATTAAGATAACAAAGGCAAGAGAATTAATTGCAAGTGAGTTTGGATATTCCAAATTAATGGATTAATTATAATAGCTCCATAATTATTAGGAGGATATGTTATAAAGAGAAGTCACTCTTCCCTCAATTTAAATGGATCGAAGATCCACACAATTTATTTGGTTGAGTTACAGAATTAAAGTCATGATGGCATGAAGACATGATGCAAAAAATAAATAACACAAGCGCAAATGAAACACATGGGAGAACCCGGAACATCTCGAATCTTCTGGGACGTTGGTCTTCGGGCGTCACAATTCTCCTCCTAACTTACCACATCAACCCTAGAACGAAGAAACTCGCACTTACCACTACAACGTCACATGCACGCCCGTGATCGATCGGAAGTGCTTAATTTATCCGAGGAATCGCCTCGTAGTCGCGGCCGCACGCAGTTGTTAGCTTTTCGTAATCCCACAGGAGCTTGTCACTACGTAGATTAAAATGTTCCGTAGCTTTTCTATTAAAAGATACACCCAATATATTGGATGTAGTAACATATTATATTATTCGACGGAGGGGTAGCACACACGCCGCGTGGATGCTTCCAGCCGCACAAGCTATGGGACGTCCGCTTTTCTTTCTTCTGCTCGAAGAAACAAAAGGCAATCTCGCCTCTAGGAGTCTTCCCGCCGTCGCCCTCCGGCAGGTCCCCTCCACCAGCAACCTCGATCGCCGATGGTGAGGGGGGTCGCCAGATCCACGCGTGTCGATTGTTTTTACTCTTGTAGTTTAGTTTTTAGGTTGTTCATCGTCTTAGCTTCGGCGGCGACGATGAATAAAGTTTCTTCGGATCCTATTCCGATGAGGCAATCGGTCCTATGGTTGAGGGATTTGGAAATCACTATGTTCAAGTAAGTATGGTGTGGCGGCGACGACATCCTTGTGGTGGACCTGTGTCCTCGGACTCCACTGTTGCGATGACATTTGCTTGAGCGCCGACGCGAAGCTGGGGAGGTAGTCCAGGAGCAGCTGCAGATTATGGTCTGCATCAGCGGCATCTAGAAGATGGTGATCGTGTGTTGGGTCTGTGGTTCATGGGTGACAGATGTGGTTTTCTCCTCCGGTGTCTTAGTCGTGTGGGGGTGCCACATCTGGAGTTCGACGACGTATCCGAGGTGTCGCCCGAGTCTGCTTCGTTCCACAGTAATGGTCCCGCCTTCAGTGAACCACCTTGAAGATCTGCAAAGCTGCAAATCAGCGATGAAGACGCTTCGAGCTCGGTGTGAAGGTGATCCATCATTTTTTCCTTTGGTGGCTGATGTGGTGGTTCCAGAGGCGGGTGACGGGCACTGTTGTCAAGTTCAGAGGATTCTTTGGTCCTGATTGTAATTTTACTTCTTGGTTGTTGTTCCTTGTGCAAAGGCTAGCATTCTGTTGTCTTTTCAGTTTTGTCAGCTTGGTTTGTAAGTGGTTTGTAATCTGATCCTTATGGTATAAATGAGACACGTATTGGTAGCCCAAAGAGGTGCAGAAGCCCACTACCCATTAGGGTTATGACCTAGGGTCATTTTGGACATTGCACATGAGAGGATGGGGATGCTTTACCCTCCATCCAACAGCCACCACCATGAGTGACAAAAACTAGTTCATCCTCCAAGAGAGAAGAAGAGAGAAAACCAAGAGAGCAAGGGAAGAAGAGGAAGATTGAAGGAAGAAGCAAAGGGAGCTCCTCCCCAAGGTTGTGATGGTCCAGATCCACTACCTCGTCTCCTTCAAGCTTCGGTTCCACCATCCTTGGTGAGATTATTCCAGTCCATAGTTCTTAACCCCAAATCTTGTTGTGTTCATCCAAGATTCAGAAATCTTGATGTATGAGATCCTCTAGTGATGTCTAGAGAAGAACTTGTTGTATCCCACATTTGATAATAGTGGAAGAGGATTTGCGTGGCTTCGTGTTGGAAATATGCCCTAGAGGCAATAATAAAATGGTTATTATTATATTTCCTTGTTCATGATAATTGTCTGTTATTCATGCTTGAATTGTATTATCCGGAAACAGTGATACATGTGTGAATACATAGACCACAATGTGTCCCTGGTAAACCTCTAGTTACTAGCTCGTTGATCAACAGATGGTTACGGTTTCCTAACCATGGACATTGGATGTCATTGATAACGGGATCACATCATTAGAAGAATGATGTGATGGACAAGACCCAATCCTAAGCCTAGCACAAGATCATGTAGTTCGTAATGCTAAAGCTTTTCCAATGTCAAGTATCTTTTCCTTAGACCATGAGGTTGTGCAAATCCCGGATACCGTAGGAATACTTTGGGTGTGCCAAACGTCACAACGTAACTGGGTGGCTATAAAGGTACACTGTGGGTATCTCCAAAAGCATCTGTTGTGTTGGCACGAACCGAGACTAGGATTTGTCACTCCGTATGACGGAGAGGTATCTCTGGGCCCACTCGGTAAGACATCATCATAATGAGCTCAATGTGACTAAGGTGTTGGTCACAGGATGATGTATTACGGAACGAGTAAAGAGACTTGCCGTGACGAGATTGAACAAGGTATCGGTATACCGACGATCGAATCTCGGGCAAGTACTATACCGATAGACAAAGGGAATTGCATACGGGATTGATTGAATCCTTGACATCGTGGTTCATCCGATGAGATCATCGAGGAGCATGTGGGAGCCAACATGGGTATCCAGATCCCGATGTTAGTTATTGACCGGAGAGTCGTCTCGGTCATGTCTACGTGTCTCCCGAACCCGTAGGGTCTACACACTTAAGGTTCAGTGACGCTAGGGTTGTAGAGACATAAGTATGCTGTAACCCGAAAGTTGTTCGGAGTCCCGGATGAGACCTCGGACGTCACGAGGAGTTCCGAATGGTCCGGAGATAAATAAATAAATAAATAAATAAATAAATAAATATATATATATATATATATATATATATATATATATATATATATATATATATATATATATATATATATATATATATATATATATATATATATATATATATGAAGTCCAGTTTTGGCCACCGGGAGAGTTTCGGGGGTCACCGGTATTGTACCGGGACCACCGGAAGGGTCCCGGGGGTCCACCGGGTGCGCCCCCCTTGGGCCTCCCCTGCGCCTAGGGTTGGAAACCCTAGGGGTGGGGGCGCCGACTTGACTTGGGGGGCAAGTCCACCCCCCTTGGTCGCCGCCCCCTAGGAGATTGGATCTCCTAGGGCCGGCGCCCCCCGGGGCCCCTATATATAGTGGGGGGGAGGGAGGGCAGCCGCACCCCATGCCCTGGTGCCTCCCTCTCCCTCCCGTGACACCCGTTCCTCCTCCCGCAGCGCTTGTCGAAGCCCTGCTGGAATCCCGCTACTTCCATCACCACGCCGTCGTGCTGCTGGATCTCCATCAACCTCTCCTCCCCCTTGCTGGATCAAGAAGGAGGAGACGTCGCTGCTCCGTACGTGTGTTGAACGCGGAGGTGCCGTACGTTCGGCGCTAGGATCATCGGTGATTTGGATTACGACGAGTACGACTCCATCATCCACGTTCTCTTGAACGCTTCCGCTCGCGATCTACAAGGGTATGTAGATGCACTCCCCTCTCCCTCGTTGCTAGATGACTCCATAGATTTATCTTGGTGAAGCGTAGAATTATTTTGATTTCTGCTATGTTCCCCAACAGTGGCATCATGAGCTAGGTCTATGCGTAGTATCTTGCACGAGTAGAGCACAAAACAGTTGTGGGCGTAGATTTGTTTAGTTCTCTTGCCGTTACTAGTCCTATCTTGATTCGGCGGCATTGTGGGATGAAGCGGCCCAGACCGACCTTACACGTACGCTTACGTGAGACAGGTTCCACGGACTGACATGCACTAGTTGCATAAGGTGGCTAGCGGGTGACAGTCTCTCCCACTTTAGTCGGATCGGATTCGATGAAAAGGGTCCTTATGAAGGGTAAATAGAAATTGGCATATCACGTTGTGGTTTTGGCGTAGGTAAGAAACGTTCTTGCTAGAAACCTATAGCAGCCACGTAAAACTTGCAACAACAATTAGAGGACGTCTAACTTGTTCTTGCAGCATGTGTCGTGTGATGTGATATGTCCAAAAGGATGTGATGAATGATATATGTGATGTATGAGATTGATCATGTTCATGTAATAGGAATCACGACTTGCATGTCGATGAGTATGACAACCGGCAGGAGCCATAGGAGTTGTCTTATTTTATTGTATGACCTGCGTGTCACTGAATAAACGCCATGTAATTACTTTAATTTATTGCTAACCATTAGCCATAGTAGTAGAAGTAATGTTTGGCGAGACAACTTCATGAAGACACGATGATGGAGATCATGATGATGGAGATCATGGTGTCATGCCGGTGACGATGATGATCATGGAGCCCCGAAGATGAAGATCAAAGGAGCAAAATGATATTGGCCATATCATGTCACTATTTGATTGCATGTGATGTTTATCATGTTTTTACATCTTATTTGCTTAGAACGACGGTAGTAAATAAGATGATCTTTCACTAAAATTTCAAGAATTGTGTTCCCCCTAACTGTGCACCGTTGCTAAGGTTCGTTGTTCCGAAGCACCACGTGATGATCGGGTGTGATAGGCTCTAACGTTCGCATACAACAGGTGTAAGCCAGATTTACACACGCAATACACTTAGGGTTCACTTGACGAGCCTAGCATGTACAGACATGGCCTCGGAACACGGAAGACCGAAAGGTCGAACATGAGTCGTATAGAAGATACGATCAACATAAAGATGTTCACCGTTGATGACTAGTCCGTCTCACGTGATGATCGGACACGGCCTAGTCGATTCGGATCATGTATCACTTAGATGACTAGAGAGATGTCTATCTGAGTGGGAGTTCATTGAATTGTTTAGATGAACTTAATTGTCATGAACTTAGTCTAAAATCTTTACAATATGTCTTGTAGATCCAATGGCCCACGCTCATGTTACCCTCAACTTCAACGCGTTCCTAGAGAAAACCAAGCTGAAAGACGATGGTAGCAACTATTCAGATTGGGTCCGTAACTTAAGGATCATCCTCATAGCTGCCAAGAAAACATATGTCCTTGAAGCACCGCTAGGTGACGCTCCCGCTCCGGCAAACCAAGACGTTATGAACGCCTGGTAGTCGCGTTGTGATGATTACTCCCTGGTTCAGTGCAGCATGCTTTACAGCTTAGAATCGGGGCTCCAAAAGCGTTTTGAGCACCACGGAGCATATGAGATGTTCCAAGAGCTGAAAATGGTTTTCCAAGCTCATGCCCGAGTCGAGAGATATGACGTCTCCGACGCATTCTACAGTTGTAAGATGGAGGAGAATAGTTCTGTCAGCGAGCACATACTCAAATTGTCTGGGTTGCACAATCGCTTGTCTCGGTTGGGAATCAATCTCCCAGACGAAGCAATCGTTGACAAAATCCTTCAGTTGCTCCCACCTAGCTACAAGAGCTTCGTGATGAACTTCAATATGCAAGGGATGGAGAAGTCCATTCCCGAGGTGTATTCAATGCTGAAATCAGCGGAGGTGGAGATCAAGAAAGAACATCAAGTGTTGATGGTGAATAAAACCACTAAGTTCAAGAAAGTCAAGGGTAAGAAGAACTTCAAGAAGGACGGCAAAGGAGTTGCCGCACCCGGGAAGCCAGTTGCCGGGAAGAAGCCAAAGAATGGACCCAAGCCTTAGACTGAGTGCTTTTATTGCAAGGGAACGGGTCACTGGAAGCAGAACTGCCCCAAATACTTAGCAGATAAGAAGGCCGGCAACGTCAAAGGTATATATGATATACATGTTATTGATGTGTACCTTACCAGCGCTCGTTGTAGCTCCTGGGTATTTGATACCGGTGCAGTTGCTCATATTTATAACTCAAAGCAGGAGCTGCAAAATAAGTGGAGACTGGCGAAGGATGAGGTGACGATGCGCGTCGGGAATGGTTCCAAGGTCGATGTGATCACCGTCGGCACGCTACCTCTACATCTACCTTCGAGATTAGTTTTAAACCTCAATAATTGTTATTTAGTACCAGCTTTGAGCATGAACATTGTATCTGGATCTCGTTTAATGCGAGATGGCTACTCATTTAAATCCAAGAATAATGGTTGTTCTATTTATATGAGAGAAATGTTTTATGGTCATGCCCCGCTGTTCAAAGGTTTATTCTTAATGAATCTCGAATGTGATGTTACACATATTCATAGTGTGAATGCCAAAAGATGTAAGGTTTATAATGATAGTCCCACATACTTGTGGCATTGCCGCCTTGGTCATATTGGTGTCGAACGTATGAAGAAACTCCATGCAGATGGACTTTTGGAGTCTCTTGATTATGAATCATTTGACACGTGCGAACCATGCCTTTTGGGTAAGATGACCAAGACTCCGTTCTCCGGAACAATGGAGCGAGCAACCAACTTATTGGAAATCATACATACTGATGTGTGCAGTCCAATGAGTGTTGAAGCTCGCGGTGGCTATCGTTATGTTCTCACCCTCACAGATGACTTAAGTAGATATGGGTATGTCTACCTGATGAAACACAAGTTTGAGACCTTTGAAAAGTTCAAGGAATTTCAGAATGAGGTCGAGAATCAACGTGACAGAAAAATAAAGTACTTACGGTCGGATCGTGGAGGAGAATATTTAAGTCACGAATTTGGCACGCACCTAAGGAACCGTGGAATCGTTTCACAATTGACACCGCCTGGAACACCTCAGCATAATGGTGTGTCCGAACGTCGTAATCTTACTCTGTTGTACATGGTGCGATCTATGATGTCTCTTACCGACTTACCGCTATCATTTTGGGGTTATGCTTTAGAGACTGCCGCATTCACTTTAAATAGGGCTCCGTCTAAATTCGTTGAGACGACACCGTATGAACTTTGGTTTGGCAAGAAACCTAAGTTGTCGTTTCTAAAAGTTTGGGGATGCGATGCTTATGTCAAGAAACTTCAACCTGAAAAGCTCGAACCCAATCGGAAAAATGCGTCTTCATAGGATACCCAAAGGAAACTATTGGGTACACCTTCTACCTCAGATCCGAAGGCAAGGTCTTTGTTGCCAAGAATGGATCCTTTCTGGAGAAGGAGTTTCTCTCGAAAGAAGTGAATGGGAGGAAAGTGGAACTTGATGAGGTGACAGTCACCCCTTCCGAACCGGAAAGTAGCGCAGCGCAGGAAGATGTTCCTGTGGTACCTGCACCGACTAGGGAGGAAGTTAATGATGATGATCATGAAGCTTCATATCAAGTTACTACTGAACTTCTTAGGTCCACAAGGACACGTTCCGCACCAGAGGGTACGACAACCCTGTCCTGGAAATCATGTTGTTAGACAACGGTGAACCTTCGAACTATGAAGAAGCGATGGCGGGCCCGGATTCCAACAAATGGCTTGAAGCCATGAAATCTGAGATAGGATTAATGTATCAAAACAAATTATGGACTTTGGTGGACTTGCCCGATGATCGGCACGCCATAGAAAATAAATGGATCTTTAAGAAGAAGACAGACGCGGATGGTAATGTGACCATCTATAAGGCTCGGCTTGTCGCTAAAGGTTATAGACAAGTTCAAGGGATTGACTACGACGAGACTTTCTCTCCCGTAGCGATCTAAAGTCCGTTCGAATCATGTTAGCAATTGTGGCATGCTATGATTATGAGATATGGCAAATGGATGTCAAAACGACATTCCTTAATGGCTTCCTCAAGGAAGAACTATATATGATGCAGCCGGAATGTTTTGTCGATCCTGAGAATGCTAACAAGGTATGCAAGCTCCAGCGCTCAATCTATGGGTTGGTGCAAGCATCTCGGAGTTGGAACATTCGCTTTGATGAGGTGGTCAAAGTGTTTGGGTTCATACAGACTTATGGAGAAGCCTGTATTTACAAGAAAGTGAGTGGGAGCTCTATAGCATTTCTCATATTATATGTGGATGACATATTGCTGATGGGAAATGATGTAGAATTCTTGGAAAGCGTAAAGGCCTACTTGAATAAGAGTTTTTCAATGAAGGACCTTGGAGAAGCTGCTACTTATTAGGCATCAAGATCTATAGAGATAGATCGAGACGCCTCATTGGTCTTTCACAAAGCACATACCTTGACAATATATTGAGGAAGTTCAATATGGATCAGTCCAAGAAAGGGTCTTGCCTGTATTGCAAGGTATGAGATTGAGCACGGCTCAATGCCCGACCACGGCAGAAGATAGAGAAAAGATGAGTGTCATCCCCTATGCCTCAGCCATAGGTTCTATTATGTATGCCATGCTCTGTACCAGACCTGATGTGAACCTTGCCATAAGTTCGGTAGGGAGGTACCAAAGTGATCCCGGTACTGGACAGCGGTCAAGAACATCCTGAAGTACCTGAAAAGGACTAAGGATATGTTTCTCGTTTATGGAGGTGATGAAGAGCTCGTCGTAAAGGGTTACGTCGATGCTAGCTTCGACACAGATCTGGATGACTCCAAGTCACAAACCGGATACGTGTATATTTTGAATGGTGGGGCAGTCAGCTGGTGCAGTTGCAAGCAAAGCGTCGTGGCGCAATCTACATGTGAAGCGGAGTACATAGCTGCTTGCGAAGCAGCACATGAAGGAGTCCCGATGAAGGAGTTCATCACCGACCTAGGAGTTATTCCAAGCGCGTCGGGCCCGATGACTCTCTTCTGTGACAACACTGGAGCTATTGCCATTGCCAAGGAGCCCAGGTTTGACAAGAAGACCAAGCACATCAAGCGCCGTTTCAACTCCATCTGGAATTATATTCAAGATGGAGACATAGATATTTGTAAAGTGCATACGGATCTGAATGTCCCAGATCCGTTGACTAAACCTCTTCCACGAGCAAAACATGATCAACACCAGAACTCTATGGGTGTTCGATTCATCACAATGTAACTAGATTATTGACTCTAGTGCAAGTGGGAGACTGTTGGAAATATGCCCTAGAGGCAATAATAAAATGGTTATTATTATACTTCCTTGTTCATGATAATTGTCTGTTATTCATGCTTGAATTGTATTATTCGGAAACAGTGATACATGTGTGAATACATAGACCACAACGTGTCCCTGGTAAACCTCTAGTTACTAGCTCGTTGATCAACAGATGGTTTCGGTTTCCTAACCATGGACATTGGATGTCATTGATAATGGGATCACATCATTAGGAGAATGATGTGATGGACAAGACTCAATCCTAAGCCTAGCAAAAGATCGTGTAGTTCGTAATGCTAAAGCTTTTCCAATGTCAAGTATCTTTTCCTTAGACCATGAGGTTGTGCAACTCCCGGATACCGTAGGAATACTTTGGGTGTGCCAAACGTCACAACGTAACTGGGTGGCTATAAAGGTACACTACGGGTATCTCCGAAAGTATCTGTTGGGTTGGCACGAACCGAGACTGGGATTTGTCACTCCGTATGACGGAGAGGTATCTCTGGGCCCACTCGGCAAGACATCATCATAATGAGCTCAATGTGACTAAGGTGTTGGTCATGGGATGATGTATTACGGAACGAGTAAAGAGACTTGCCGTGACGAGATTAAACAAGGTATCGGTATACTGACGATCGAATCTCGGGCAAGTACTATACCGATAGACAAAGGGAATTGCATACGGGATTGATTGAATCCTTGACATCGTGGTTCATCCGATGAGATCATCGAGGAGCATGTGGGAGCCAACATGGGTATCCAGATCCCGCTGTTGGTTATTGACCGGAGAGTCGTCTCGGTCATGTCTACGTGTCTCCCGAACCCGTAGGGTCTACACACTTAAGGTTCGGTGATGCTAGGGTTGTAGAGACATAAGTATGCGGTAACCCGAAAGTTGTTCAGAGTCTTGGATGAGATCCCGGACGTCACGAGGAGTTCCGGAATGGTCCGGAGGTAAAGAATTATATATAGGAAGTCCAGTTTTGGCCACCGGGAGAGTTTCGGGGGTCACCGGTATTGTACGGGGACCACCGAAAGGGTCCCGGGGGTCCATCGGGTGGGGCCACCTATCCCGGAGGGCCCCATGGGCTCAAAGGGGAAGGGAACCAGCCCCTAGTGGGCTGGTGCGCCCCCCTTGGGCCTCCCCTGCGCCTAGGGTTGGAAACCCTAGGGGTGGGGGCCACTTGACTTGGGGGGCAAGTCCCCCTCCTTGGCCGCCGCCCCCCTAGGAGATTGGATCTCCTAGGGCCGGCGCCCCCCTAGGAGATTGGATCTCCTAGGGCCGGCGCCCCCCCAGGACCCCTATATATAGTGGGGGGAGGGAGGGCAGCCGCACCCCATGCCCTGGCGCCTCCCTCTCCCTCCCGTGACACCCGTTCCTCCTCCCGCAGCGCTTGGCGAAGCCCTGCTGGAATCCCGCTACTTCCACCACCACGCCGTCGTGCTGTTGGATCTCCACCTCTCCTCCCCCCTTGCTGGATCAAGAAGGAGGAGACGTCGTTGCTCCGTACGTGTGTTGAACGCGGAGGTGTCGTCCGTTCGGCGCTAGGATCATCGGTGATTTGGATTACGACGAGTACGACTCCATCATCCACGTTCTCTTGAACGCTTCCGCTCGCGATCTACAAGGGTATGTAGATGCACTCCCCTCTCCCTCGTTTCTAGATGACTCCATAGATTGATCTTGGTGAAGCATAGAACGTTTTTGATTTCTGCTACGTTCCCCAACACTTCGGCCTATGGTTTCCCCCCTCAAGTTGGGGGGTTTTCCACATAAAATCTGGTGTCTCTCTATTGATGCTTGTTGTTGTCCAGGAAAACTTACTCCTACCACAAGACACTAGGCTAAGGAGTGTCTTGCCTGCTGAGTAACATTTTCCGCCTCCACATATGTTGTTGCATATGTTTCTTTCCGTGCTAGCAACGATCCTTGAGTTAGTACATGATGTGGTGCTGAGATTGCTTGTTTCCGCTGCAGTAAGTTAACCACAAGTGCATTTGTGCTAATTCTCAACAAAGTGGCATCAAAGCCTTGGTTGCTTAGAAGGTTGCAAATCCGAGTTGCTTAATTGTTGCTGGAAGTGCTGCTCACAATGGCTTTGGAATAAAGCGCTACAAGTGGCATGATAAAACTTGATTCTTCCAATTACTCATTATGGAAGCCCATGATGGAAGACATCATTTATTGCAAGGATTTGTATGAGCCAATTTTGAAATACAAGATACCCACCGGTGTCACGGAAGAAGAATGGAGAGTGTTGCACGGAAAGGCGGTAGGTATGATTCGGTTGTACATCAATCACAATTTTTTCCATCATGTTGCAAATGAGACAAATGCATATGAGATGTGGGAGAAGTTAGAGTCTATGTATGAGAGGAAGACATCAATGAACAAGGCCTCAGTGATCAAAAGACTTGCAAAGCTTGAGTACCTAGATGGAACAAGTGTGATTGAGCACTTCAATGTCTTCCAATGCCATATAAATCAACCTTCAGCCATGAAGATCATCTTTGAAGATGAGGTGCAAGCATTGTTGCTGCTGAGTTCCATGCCTGATAGTTGGAACACGCTTGTTGTGTCTACTTAGCAATTCAGCTCCAGATGGGAAGCTGACTTTGGAGATGGTGAAGAACAGTATGCTGAATGAAGAAGCCAGAAAGAAGGAAAAGGGTGGTGCCTCTTCTTCTAATGCGTATGTGGCTGAAACCCATGCGAAGAATGAGAACCGTGGACGCAATAATACAAGATTTTAGCAAGGCAAAATCAAATCCAGGGGGGAGATCAAAGACAAAACAGAGAAAATATATTACTTTCTTTCATTGTGGCAATCCGGGACACATAAAGAGCGAGTGCAGGAAGTACAAAAGAGAGCTCGCCGAGGGGAAACTCACAAAGAAAACCGAGCAAAAGGCTGAGAGCAGTTCAACCATGACTGCAATAGATGAGGACTATATATGCATTGAAACAAATGTTTGCTCCATGGTTGAAAAATATCATGGTGGAGCATTATACTTTGTGACTTTTGTTGATGACCATTCCGGAAAGGTTTTTGTGTATGTGTTGAAACACAAATACCAGACGCTTGAAGCCTTCAAGGAGTTTCATGCCAAGGTTGAAAGAGAAACTGGCAGGAAATTGAAGTGCGTGAGATCAGACAATGGTGGTGAATACCGAGGTCCTTTTGAAAGGTATTGCATAAAGTTTGGCATTAGGCTTGAGAAGAGTTCACCAAAGACACCTTAGCTCAATGGTCTTGTAGAGAGAACTAGCGGGTAGTGTGCGACGGCACGCCGCGCTTTGCTCGTAGATTTGAGATGTGTTGATTTTTGTATTTTGCATAAACTTTTACATGTAAAAATAGTCAGATATTAGAGACAATACACCATGCAGGTGGATCATCCAAGACCATCTTACCACAAGATTAGATGATGGAACCATGAACTTAAAAACCGTTACGTAATATAGTGACCAAAACATGGACACAATTTATTATCACTGTATAGGGCTGCCATCACTATGCATTGTTAATACGAAGTTATTATCTCTGAAAAAGCCCCCTGGAAAAGAATAGAACAGTGGTAGAGATTTCTATAGAGCATAGTCTCGCTTAAGAATGTTGAACAATCTGTCCTATTTTTGCTGGAGCTTGGAAGAATAAGCCATTCAGTATAATGAATTTTAGACCATACAAAAATGTGGATCAAACTAAACTTTGAAAAAAAACTTAATTTCTCCTACTACTAAATGCATACGTTGGTTTTTTCCCCACAATTTTTTTTTACCCTCAACTTCATTCGAGCTAACAACTCATACATTTCATAAGTGCAATTGTAAGAAAACATAAAAGAATTATAGTTTTTTGCTTCCTCTAACCCAGATCCACAATAATCCAGCTACATATTACTGGATAAAGTAAGTGAGATGTCAGGTAAAGTAATTTGGAATCAAAGCATGATAATAAGCAAATTATCATCATCCTATAGATAACAATCATCAGATAAAATAGAAGGAGCTGTATGAAGCAATTTTGAGTCCCTTGAATAACAGGACAATGCAATAATAAAGTGTACATTTGTCGGACCCATCTCTGCTCACGCGTGTGCACCAGCACTTGGGACCACAACGGTGCCCTGGACTGAGAAGTCTGAGATCCACTCTCTTTCTCTCTAGCTTTCTCGAACCTCCGTGCTCATTCCCCACCTCCAGCATCCCCCCATCTCCCTAGCGCATTTGTTGCTCTCGCAGCCCCAGTGTGGCTCATCCGTCTCCTCTCCACTGGCAGTAGAAATCGAGTGCTCCTCGCCCGCGCAACACGCGTCGGCGAGGCACCTCCTCCGCCGGCTCCTCGCCTGCGCAGCACGCGTCGGTGAGGAATCGATTCCACTCGAAGCAGAGGGCGGTCTGGAGAGGGAGAAGCCGACGAAGGAGGTGAGGAGCTCGAAAGAGTAGGAGGAAGCGAGGCTGCGAGAGAGGCAGAGGAGAAGAGGAAGTGGCGGGGCAGGGTGTGGCGGTGCCAAAAGCTCCGGCATGCTCGCCATTGGGCATTGATGGCGGCAAGAGCTAGCTAGGCACGACAAGTCCCGATGAGGTTCACCGTCCACGCGATTCATATCCTGCAGGCTGGTCTCGTCGATTGATTCTGTCCTCTTGGGCTTCACCAAGGTCGTCGTCGACATGCTAGCTAAACTAATCGACCATACGTGCAGGTAGCCAGGTACCTACTCAGCCGACTGCTAAATCTCCATCTGTCCAATTCACCTTTTCTGCTAACTGCAATTCTCACACCATGTTAGCCCAGCCCGCGGTTCGACATTGGACTTCGTTTGCTTCGTCTGAACTTCTGCATCATGAGCATCATGAGCCTCGCAAAGATGGCCGCCATGCTCTTTCTTCCTCTGTCTAGGTACGCTAGATCAACAATTTTAGTCGTGAAGCAAGTACAGTACACACTTGGCTACAGAAAATACATCATTTTTTGAAAAAAAAAATCTTCAGTCCACAACGCCAAAAGAAAATATAGCGATAAATGCCAGCAATTAATCTTGTGTTAGTTAATAACAATGCATAAGCCTGAAATTATCTTTAGTGTTTTAAATCAATAGTACATGAGCATTATATAAATTACTGGAATATATTGAAACATATCAGGCCTTGTTATATCAACAACAGGGACATACAAAGGTGTTTCTAAATTCAGTAATTACTGAAACAGATCAGCGTTGCTCGTACTCTTAAATTAAGAATACATACTACATATTTAGATTCTATCTTTGAGCAGCAAATAAGGAGTGCAAATATTAGCATGAACCCAGAACTCTTCTCAAAATTACAACACAGCTTAACTGAGCAAAATCAAATGGCAGAGGAAGATATAATATGGACATATAAAATTCCTATTATGGGCATCTGCAAAGGCAGAAGATCAATACCCACACATGATGGTACTGAAACAAATTCATGTAACATCGTCCAAGAATGTTAGCTTAAGCGTGATAATCACAAATCCGACGGTCGTTGGCTCTAGTCCAATATCGACACCTGCAATTGCAGAAGATCAATTCTCACAGATGATGGTACTGAAACAAATTAGCAAATGAAAGAAAATACATGTTGCATGCACAGAAGCTGGGGATAGTTTATTCTCCAGGAGATGCTTGACAAAAGTTGTTTTCCCCATACTTTGTACCCAATAGATTTCAGACAAAATCTGCCCTGATGCTCAAGAATGTAAAACCATGTCATTCAGTTTGTAGTCAATTGATCCTAATGGTAAATACAAATACATGTCACTTAAAAAGAGTATGTCATGATAGTTTTTTGAAACAAGAATACGCCACAATAGCATAGTGCCAGAATTATTTCAGTCTAGTGTCCTAGCTATACAGTCTGATGCGATTCACATGCATGATATTCTAATGAGTAGGCAAGTAGAAGGAAGAGGAACTAGGAGTGGTGATGATGTGCTCATCTATACCATCGCTTGTGAGCTATGCAGTTGCAGCTGCCCTACAGAGAGTAACGGTTGTGGCCTGGGAACATGGCGCCTCAAAAGTGATGTTATATGCTGTTGAGGAAGGGCGCTTCTGATGGTCGCGCTGCGTCACCATGCCATCGGCAGTGCCGACAACGGGCCAACGCTGGGAAGGACGTGGCGCACTGCCGCAGGAGAGCGGAGCAGAGCATGAGACAACGTGAGCTGGGAGGGGAGGGGGGGGGGAACTTACCAAACCTCCCGCCATGGTCACCCTGCACATGTCATCATTGCCGTCACTACACCAGCGCCTCCTTCAGGCATTGCACAGCGGCCGCTCCACCTCGCCATTGCCTTGACACGGAGCATCTGATCAGGGCAGAGCGATAGGGTGTTGGAGCACCTCCTCGTGTCAGCTTCAACGCCCGCTTAGCCAAGGCGGAAACTCCCGACGACGCCGTGGGCCGACAGCTTTGGTGGCATGCGACGGCGGGCGTCGGTGATCTGGGCGGGCGGAAGGTCGAGGCGCGGGGTGGCTCGCGGCGTCGAGCATGTGACATGCTTGAACAACGGGGACGCCGGGACTCCGGCACCTGAACGGGCGTGAGGCCGCGAGCTCGTGGTCGAGAGCAATGGCATTGGCCCAAGATGACGGTGACGACGATGTGCAGCCGCGGCCTGAGTTTAGCCTCGCGTGCGGATGTACGCTGCCTTTCCCTCCTCTCCTCCATCATGTCATATGATCGTGGTGGGGCGACGGGAGATAATTTTGGAGCTTGGTGGTGGGACGAGGAGGAGGTTGTGTTGTGTCGGGATGAAGGAGAGACAGTTTATATAGCTACGAAAGCGGTGGAGGGGACATGAGATTGGACTGGAGTTCTCTAGAGAGAAGATACGTGTCCTGACCGGACCCATCTTCCATAGTAAACAACTAAAACCAATGTAAAAATTGCAACGTGGCAAACAAAGGAACCAGAGTCAAAGCAGCCATGGACACGTACAACCTGTACATGTACGATCAGAACACATGAAAGGAAACTGACGTGACCCATGGGCATTCAATAGAAAGACAGATGTGGTAAAAAAACGTGCACTTGAAGGTTTGGTCAGGGAAGGAGGTATCATACAAGCACTTGAAGGTTTTTGGTTGCAGGGCATTTGTACATGTTCCAAGGGACGAGAGATCCAAGCTTGATAGCAAGACAAAGCAGTGCATCTACCTCAGCCAACCAAATGAAGAGTTTGGCTACAGGTTGTGGCATCCAACCAATAGAAAGATTGTGCGAAGCCGGGATGTGGTGTTCATTGAAGATGAAAGAATAAAAGATATTGAGAAACCAGAGAAGCCAATGAACAACACACCTCAGGTTGACTTGGACCCAATCCGTCCTCCTCTCGTGAATGACAATCATGGGGGAGATGATGACACTGATGACAGTGGAGATGCAACATATCAAGACAGTACAAGTCAAAGTGACGAGCAACCATCAAGTGATGATGATGATGAAGTTGGTAATGATAATGCCAACGCAAATCCACCCGATTCACCACCAGTGCAGCAGCAAAGAAGAAGTAAAAGAGGTCACATTCCTTCTTCTAAGTATCCACCACATCAATATGTGTTGATGACAGATGCAGGTGAGCCCTCATGCTATGAGGAGGCAATGTCTGATGAGGACAAGGAAGAGTGGTCAGAAGCCATGCAAGATGAGATGAATTCACTATATGAGAATGATACTTTTGAGTTGGTAAATCTGCCAAAGGGCAAGAAAGCACTCAAGAACAAATGGGTGTACAGAGTGAAGACTGAAGAAAACATCTCATATCCAAGGTACAAGGCCAGATTGGTTGTGAAAGGTTCCAGTCGGAAAAAGGGCATCGATTATGGTGAGATATTCTCTCCGGTGGTCAAGATGTCTTCAATCCGAGTTGTGCTTGGCATGGCTGCCACCATGGACTTGGAAGTTGAACAACTTGATGTGAAGACTACATTCTTGCATGGTGACCTAGAGGAGGATATATACATGGAGCAACCAGAGGGATTCATGGTTGTAGGCAAGGAGCACTTAGTTTGCAAACCGAATAAGAGCTTGCATGGCTTGAAACAAGCTCCTCGACAGTGGTATAAGAAGTTTGAGTCTTTTATGACTGGGCTTGGTTACCATAAAGCACAACCTGATCATTGTGTCTTTATGAAGAGGTATGCCGAGGGTGACTTCATTATTCTCCTGCTGTATGTTGATGATGTGCCGATTGTTGGAAATGACACAAAGAGGATTGCTCTCCTCAAAAAGGCATTGTGCAAATTATTTACCGTGAAGGATTTAGGACCAGCTAAGCAAATAATTGGCATGAAGATCTCCCGTGATAGATCAAAGAAGCTGCTTTGGCTCTCGCAGGAAAGATACATTGAGAAGGTACCTGAAAGGTTCAATATGAAAGATGCAAAATCTGTTATCTCTCCACTTGCAGGCCATCACAAACTGAATTCTAAACAATGTCCTACAAGCAAGAAGGAGAAAGAAGAAATGAGGAAAGTACCTTACCAATCTGCTGTGGGCAGTTTGATGTATGCTATGGTATGCACTAGGCCTGACATTGCCTATGCAGTTGGAGTTGTTAGCCGGTTCATGACAAATCCACGTAAAGCTCACTAGGAAGCAGTGAAGTGGATCCTCAGTTATCTCAAGGGTACTTCTACATATTGTTTACGCTTTGGAAGCAATGATCCCGTATTGCATGGCTATACAGACGTAGATTATGCAGGTGACATGGATCGTAGGAAGTCCACATCTGGATACCTGATGACTTATGCAGGGGAGCAGTGTCATGGAAATCAAGATTGCAGAAATGTGTTTCTACATCAACTACATAGGCTGAGTACATTGCATCAATAGATGCTGGCAAGGAAGTTTTGTGGATGAAGAACTTCTTGCAAGAGCTCGGCATGAAGCAAGAGAAGTATGTTATGTTTTGTGACAGTCAGAGTGCTATTCATCTTGCCAAGAATTCAAGCTATCATTCTCGAACCAAGCACATTGATGTGAGGTACCATTGGATTCGAGATGTTGTGAGTTCCAACTTGCTGAAACTTGAGAAGATCCATACCAATGACAATGGTTCGGATATGATGACCAAGATATTGCCAAATGAGAAGCTACATGCATGTTGCAAGGTAGCGGGCATGGCGGTGCCCCCTGATACGTCTCCAACGTATCTATAATTTTTTATTGTTCCATGCTATTATTTATGAAATCTTGGATGTTTAATGGGCTTTGTCATACACTTTTATATCATTTTTGGGACTAACCTACTAACCCAAAGGCCCAGTCCAGATTGCTGTTTTTTGCCTGTTTCAGGGTTTTGCAGAAAAAGAATATCAAACGGAGTCCAAACAGAATGAAACCTTCGCGAGAGATATTTTTGGAGAAAATAACGCACGCGGAACTTGAGAACCACGTCAGGGGACAGAGGGTTGGCCCACGAGGGTGGGGGCGCGCCCCCTGCCTCGTGGCCCCCTGGAGCGTCCCTCGGTGCCCTCCTTCTTCCTATATAAGTCTACGTACTCCAGAAACTCCGTGAACAAAGAAAAAACACTAATTCCGCCGCCGTACCTTCTGTTCCCGTGGAGATCCCATCTTGGAGCCTGTTCCGCAGCTCCACCAGAGGGGGATCCATCACGGAGGCCTTCATCATCATCATCATCGCCCTCACCATGAGTTGTGAGTAGTTTACCACAGACCTTCGGATCCATAGCTAGTATCTAGATGACTTCTTCTCTCTCTTTGGATCTCAATACAAAGTTCTCCTCGGTCTTCGAGGAGATCTATTCGATGTAATCTCTTTTTGCGGTGTGTTTGTCGAGATCCGATGAATTGTGAGTTTACGATCAAGGTTATCTATCAAAGATATTTGGTTCTTCACTGAACTTTTTATGTGTGCTCATAATATCCTTGCAAGTCTCTTCGAATTATTGGTTTGGTTTGGCCTACTAGATCTATAGTTCATGCAATGGGAGAAGTGCTTGGCTTTGGGTTCAATCTTGCGGTGTCCTTTCCCAGTGACAGTAGGGGCAGCAAGGCACGTATTGTATTGTTGCCATCGAGGATAAAAAGATGGGGTTTATATCATATTGCTTGAGTTCATCCCTCTACATCATGTCATCTTGCTTAAGGCGTTACTCTGTTCTTATGAACTCAATACACTAGATGCATGCTGGATAGCGGTCGATGTGTGGAGTAATAGTAGTAGATGCATAATCGTTTCGGTCTACTTGTCTCGGACGTGATGCCTATATACAATGATCATGCCTAGATAGTCTCATAATTATTCGCTTTTCTACCAATTGCTCGACAGTAATTTGTTTACCCGCCGTAGAATATCGCTATCATGAGAGAAGCCACTAGAGAAAACTATGGCCCCGGGGTCTGTTCTCAACATATCAATCTACATCTACTTTAGTTTTACCGCTTTTATTTGTTGTTCTATTAAACTAAAAATACCAAAAATATAAACTATCATCTCTATCAGATCTCACTTTCGTAAGTGACCGTAAAGGGACTAACAACCCCTTATCGCGTTGGCTACAAAGTTCTTATTTGTTTGTGCAGGTGCGAGGGACTCGCGCGTGGTCTCCTACTGGATTGATACCTTGGTTCTCAAAAACTGAGGGAAATACTTACGCTACTGTGTTGCATCTCCCTTTCCTCTTCGAGGGAATACAACGCAAGCTCAAGAAGTAGCAAGAAGAATTTCTGGCGCCGTTGCCAGGGAGGCTTACGCAAAAGTCATATACCAAGTACCTATCACAAACCCTTATCCTTCACATTACATTTATTTGCCTCTCGTTTTCCTGTCCCCCACTTCACCCTTGCTGTTTTATTTGCCCTTCTTCTGTCGTGCATTTATCGTTCTCTTGCTTCTTGTTTGCTTGTGTTGCTATGTGCCCTCAATTCGCTTGCATCTTCGCTTGCTAAAGTATGGATCCTCATCCACTTGCTAATCTCTTTAAGAGATCCAATTATGTTGAGTCTATTGCTAGTGAGTTGCGTGCACTAGATTATCTTTATGAGGTTTTCCTTGAAATTTATGAATTTGAAAATTGTGAGGAATTGTTGAAAGAAAAAGCGATTCATGTTAGCTCCTTAAATAAAAAGCATGATTGCAATGATACTATTATAAGGGATATTCTCCTACGTGCCCCACTTCGCTTAGCTTCTCTCCCTCTTGCCCCACTTTCTCAAAAAATCTCCTTCTTGCCCCACTTCGCTCTGTCCACTCTCGCTTCTCGCCAAACGGGGCGTTGCCGTCGGGTCAACCTCCTTTGACCGTTACTTGGCCTGACTGGTGGGGTCAACCTGGGGCATCTCATCGCGCTCACGAGTGGGGCTCGGCTGGGGCCGACCTGGGGCATCATTTTGAATCGTGCCCAATTTTGAATCCACCCCACGCCCAATCCAGATCTGACCGCCGCTGCAGCCACTCACCGCAGGTGCCACCGCCGCCCCGCCACGCCCCGCCACTCCCTAGTAGTTCCGCTTGAGGGGAGCTGCGGTAGGTTGACAGGAGCTGCGACGAGGCATCAATGGCGAGCGCGGGGGCCCTATTGGATCGCGGCGAGGACTGGGTCCTCTCTCCGGAATCCGATAGCAGTTGGATTCCATCGAAGTAAGTATTGAATCTCTCATTTGTGTGTTTTAGCTAGTAAATACGGGGAGAATTGACAATAGTATGCTTATTTTGGTTAAATAGGATCGACAAACTGCTTGCTTTTCATTTGAAGGTCCGAATGGAAAGTTCTGCGATCGGTTCGAATGCATCGCCCAATGCGTTTTGGTTTTCGTTGGTGGTAGAGACGACTTATTCGTTGAAAGAATTGCTAAGTGCAATATGTAGGCTATATGGTTGGTTGCCAACTGATTCAGCGACGCTGAAATACTGGGAAATGATTGAGGATAAATTTGTCCCACTACAAAATGACGAGGATGTAGGCTGTATGTTTGCTCAGAACATGAGTGCCGGCTTTGGTAAAATTGAAGTCACAGTGCTTCGGAAACCAAAAATATTGCGAAAGGACAAGGGAAAGGCGGCTGTTGACAAATCGAAGTCTGCTAATTCTGATCTTCCACCCACACCTAGTAGGTCCAATGCATCTAAACCTACTGGCAGTGCAAGTCAGACCACTGCAGGCAGTGCAGACGATGATTTGTTGCCCGATGAGGCCGTGCCTCGCCTCGATGATGAAGATGAGAAGATGTTCCCTGAACATGTGGATCAGCCTAGCAAATCGACCGTCGTTCAATTTGTAGAGAATGATTCTGAAGAGGAGGAGGAGAACGATGACATGCTGATAGACGAGGAATACGGCGGCGAAGAAGACATACCAGAGCTTGAATGGAACAGAGAGGAGCCGGATCTTAGTCCAGGTGCAATATACAAAGATATGAATGAACTTCGGAATGCACTTACAATGTTCTGTATTTTGTCCAATAATATGTATGCCACTGAGAAGAAAGAGAGGAGAAGGCTGACGGTGCACTGCCCAAGTGAATGTTGTGCATGGAAGTTGCATGCCACTCGTATGCGTGGGAAGAAGACTGTAATGGTAATTGGTTAATCTCAGTGTCCTAATATTGTTCCATGTTTGCTTGATCTCAATATCATTGTCTAACATATACTTTTCATTGTATTTCAGATAAGGTACAACAATAATCCTCACACTTGTCAAGCGAAGGTGGAGAAGCATAAATCAAAATTAGCGACCAAGAGTTGGCTCGCAGACGTAATGATGTCATATCTAAGAAAGGAACCAACACTTGGAGCAAAGGATCTCGGTACAAGAATATCAGAGAAATATAAATTTGAGAAGGATTTTTATTACCAGAGGTTATGGAAAGCTAGAGGGATTGCTATACAGAGGATTAACGATACTGAATGGGAGGGAAGTTTTGAGTGGTTATACACATACAAATCTGAGGTGGAGAAGGCAAGTCCAGGCAGTGTCATAGAGATTGATTATCACAATGTGAGTTACAAAAGCAAAAAAAAGGGAGGGGAGATGCTCGAGAGAACATGCTTCAGGAGAGCTTTTGTCTCTTTCAAGGCTTGCCATGAGGGGTTTATAAATGGTTGCAGGCCCTATTTGGCCGTGGATGCAACTGCTCTTAATGGAGCATGGAAAGGACAGTTAGTAGCCGCTTGTGCAGTTGATGCACACAACTGGATTTTTCCAGTTTCTTTTGGTGTGGTGGAGGCTGAGTCAGAAGAAAGTTGGTGTTGGTTCTTGCAGCAGTTGCGCAATGTCATAGGGTGCCCAGAAGGATTGGCTATACACACAGATGCTTGCAAGGGTTTGGAGACTGCAGTTTCACTAGTGTTCCTTGAAGCAGAGCATAGGGAATGTATGCGACACCTTGCTGGTAATTTCGTCAAGAAATTCAAGGGGAAAGTTTTTGATGACAACCTGTGGCCAGCGTCGTACACATGCAGCGAGAGGAAGCATAACCACCACTTGAGGACGATGTACGCTGCAAATCCCTTAGTGCAGAGCTACTTGGAAGCACATCACGGCAAGTTGTGGTCAAGAAGCAAATTTGGTACTACATGCAAGGTGGACTATGTGACAAGTAACCTCGCTGAGAGTTTCAACGCAAAGATTAAAAAATTGAAATCTCTTTATGTGTGGGAAATATTTGACAACATAAGGCTGATGATAATGGAGAAGATGGTACTGCGAAATAGAATTGGGAATGTTGCATATGCTGGCCATCACATCATTCCACCTGTGATCAAGGCTTTGCATTTGAGAGGTAGACATTACCAGGGCACTATGTCTCATAAGAGACGGACGGAAGATGAGGCTGAGGTGATTTATGATAACGGGAAAGGAGATACTTGGAGGTACCCAGTAAATTTGAGGGAAGGTACATGCCAGTGTAAGCGATGGCAGCTCACTGGCAAGCCATGCATACATGCCCTGTATTTCCTGAATGTCCTCGGAGGTGAGCAGGGCAAAGTTGATCCGTATGTGTCTAAATATTTCTCTATTGAAATGTTTAAGAAAACATATGAGGACAACGTGCCTGCTTTGTTGGGAAAAGACCAATGGGAGAAGGTCGATCCAGGATTCATGCTATGCCCTCCACTTCTGACCAGACCAACTGGCAGGCCAAGGAAAAACAGAATTAGAGGTGCTGCCGAGGGTGGAAGCACTACTAGGCGACCGTGCAAAAGATGTGGAGCATTGGGCCATATAGGTAGGTATTGCAAAAATGAAGTGCCCGTGGGTTTTGGAGATACCGCCGAATATCAGGTCGAGGCCGCACAAAAATTGGCAAAGGCAGCAGCCGCCGAGGTTTCAGCTAAGTATGTGTGTCTTTGATTGTTTTGATTGTTTCAGCTAGTTCTTTTATTTTCAATTTTTTGAAATCTTTGTTGCACTTCTGTCTCGAATGCAGCTCTAGGATAAGTAAGAAGGGTAAAACCAAAGAATTTTGGCAACCAAAGAAAACTAAAAGGCCAAGATATGAATTTGTGACATCAACAGAAGGAGAACCTTCTGTTCAAGACCAAGAAAGAGATGAATTTTTTGCGGCGGCTTGTGCTGGAATGGGAGACGATACTGACACAGAGGCATTTCAACCTCAAGAACATGAAGTTGTTCCTGACGCAGAGCCATTTCAACCTCAAGAACATGATTTTGTAGCTTCAGGTTGTGGAAGTAACCGAGGACCGCCACCTACGCCAGATACTCCAGTTCCTGAGATCATCCCGGCCAAGAACCCAGCAAAGAAGAAACAAGGCAAGAAGGTTGTGCTACCAATGAGTGTTCCAGCAAAGAACACCAGGAGCAAGGTCGTGGCCCCATCATCTAACACCAGGAGCAAGATAAGAGTGTGAACATTGAATTTGTAATACCCTATTTGTATTGGTACTTCTGTCGAACAACTGATGTGTGCGCTCTGGACGCGCTCTGGGTCACACAAATTTGAAAACTGTTGTATTGCGATTTTATGATTTTTAACTGGTAGTAGTACACTTAATAGGAAGATTCCGTCAGGTTTTCCCTTTTTTTGAGTTTTCCTCGATCAATGGGAATTTTTCTTCGGTAAATGGTATTAAACTCAAATAATGAGTGGAATATAGTTAAAAAGCTAAAAAATTCAAGATATTATGGGATTGTGCATCCCTTATGATATACTATGTGGCAAAACTGTGAGGGGTCACTTTTCCATCTTATTCGTGGTACCTGCTTCACAAAAAATTGCGATTTTGGCACTAAACAGATAATAAAAAATAGGAATTTTTTTTATTTTTTTATTTTTCTTTGGCAAGGTTGTTTATAATGTCAAGACACATGTTTGTGCCGATTTTCGTCATCATAGCAAGAAGGTAGCCATGCATAAGGGCAACTCCTTGGTCTTTGTCTTGAAAGCCATGAAACTCCAGACAAAGTTGTTGTTTTTATGAACACTTGTTTTAAAAAAACGTGGTATTGCAGGTTTATGATTTTTCTCTGAAAGTATTACACTTAAATGGAAGATTCCCCCAGGATATACAATTTTTTGAGTTATTTTCCATTTATGCGATTTTTCTCAAAACAGGGCCAAAATTGCCGGTGTGACCATTCATATCTAATGGGTGCATTTTCCAACTTTTTTCGGTGCAATTGCGTAGAATCATGGTAGACTACGTTTGCATGATTTTTGTATATTTTTGGGGCCAAACTATCACACACTTGTAGTTCAAATTTGGAATATTGTCGGTAAATGCTATTAAAATCAAATAATAGATGGAATATAGTTAAAAAGCTCAAAAATTCAAGATATTCCGGGATTGTGCATTCCTTATGATATATTATGTGAGAAAATGGTGAGAGGCCAATTTGCAGTCTTATTTGTGGTACCTACTTCACAAAAATTAGGGATTTTGGCACTAAACAAAAATTAGGATATTGTCTTCTACTCCGTAGAAGGAAATTCGCGGCCAGGCTGCGGGCCACATGACAGGTGGGTCCGTAAGCTCTTCCCCGGCTCGCTCACCATTGCCTACCCTTTCCCTCCTTTCCCCCAAAAAACAAAGCAGTCATTCTTCTTCTTCTCCCCGTGCTCGCTCACCATTGCCTACCCTTTCCCCACCCATTCTTCTTCTTCCCCGGCTACGAAGTGCCCACGCGCCGGCCGTCGAGAGATGTCGAGCTGTAGCTCAGCGTCCCACCCCTCATGGCCACGGTATGGTGAAGTGCCGCTGATGCCATGTCCGAAGTGCCGACGCATCGCGCCACTGAGACGTCGTGTTACTAAGACCAATCAGAATGGGAACGAGGGGCGCGAGTATGTGAAATGCACGAGACTGCCAGAGGTGGGGAAGGTAAGATCTCTCCAGATTTCTCTAGATCTTTCCAGATCTTTCCAGATTTCTCCAGATTTGTTTTGTTTTTTTGCTTAGATTTGGGATTTAGGGTTCATGTTTACGTTTTCAGAATAATTGCGACCATTTTGAGTGGATGGATGCATACATTGCGAGGCTTCAACTGGAGGGCGTAATTGATTCGACTGGGGCAGCGAATTTGATGCTCGATCTGCCGCTGCCGCCTGCTCCGAAGAGGATGGAGGCTGCGCAGATTTTGCGTTCTGACAGCGTCGCTCCGACGATGGGGGATGCGGAACTCAAGGGGGAACTGAAGCAGTTGAACAAGCACTTAAGGGAGATGATTGCTCTGAATAAGCAGGCTAATCTGACAGCTGCAGCATTTTATCTATGTATAGTTGTTCTAGGATTTGTTTACTTGCTGATAATCAGTCATTAGAGCTTGTTATTAGTGTGTAGCTTGATCCATGTAAGCTTAATGCGACATATGCTCTCTGTCTTAGCACTGATTAAAAGGTTTGGTTCTATTGCTCACCTAGCCTAGCTCAGCTCTAGCCCGTGAAATAATCTTGCTGTCGAGAGCGAGCCGAATTGGCTCTCCCAGCGGACCTTGCCCACCCAGGCCAGTTTGCCTTGAAAAGCCAGATTATTTCAACCATACCAAACGCACAGTCTTGCCCAGCGAGGTTACGTCGGCAATAGCTCTCTCTCTCTCTCTCTCTCTCTCTCTCTCTCTGAGTCCGAAATGAATGCAAATGCACGGCTAGTTTATAACTCCCGAATGTGGCACCCTTTTTTCAACTTGTAAAATAATAGAAAATTTGTTTTCTAACAGCGAAAAAATTATGAAAAAGGTCGTATGCACGTATCTTGATAAAGTTTCACATATACACTACTTCATAGCACCGGAATTTTGTCTTTTTCATCGAGGCAAAGTCATCTATATTTTCTTCGTGAAATTTCGCATCTCATTTGCACGTCCTAAGTAGGAGGGTTCATATGTACCCGGTGTTCAAATTATTCACTTGTACCGACAAAATAAAAACAAATTAAAGTGCAACTAAACTAAAGTGCAATGAGTTCCCACAAATTATAGTAGACGATTCAAATATATATAGGGAGGCTACGATTTCAACTAAAATTCAAAACAAAATACAAATATATATAAAAGACGAACCCTATGCTAGGTTCGCCAGGCGAACCCTATACTAGGATCGCCGCTGCGGCCGTCGCCGCCTTGCCTCGCCGCGGCCTACTCCTCGCCGCTGTCGGAGGAGAGCGACGCCTCCTCCTCCTCCACCTCCTCCGACAGTGGAGCCGCCTGCTCCTCTGCCTCCTCCTCCGGCAGTGGAGCCGCCTCCTCCTCCACCTCCTCCTCCTCCTCCGGCAGTGGAGCCGCCTGCTCCTCTGCCGGTGGATCCGCCTGTCCTTGCGCCAGTGGAGGCGGTGGAGGTGGTGGAGGCGGTGCAGGCAGGGATGGCCCGACGGACCCGAACCACATCCGGCGGCGCGCCTCAGGCACGACGCCGGGGATGAACCAGGTATCCCAGAGGTGGCTGGTTTCGGCGAAGGCCGGGTCATACCTGAGATCATCCGGCAGGATCTTGCGCCGCCGCCTGATCTCACGCACCCGCTCGCGGCCTTCGGCCGGAATCTGCAGCACAGGCACCCCGCTGTTGCCGAGGTTCCACCCCTCCGGCAGCACGTGGTTAGGCCACGGCACAGGCTGGTTGGTCTCCCAGAGGTGGCGCGCGTGGTCCTCGTTCACCGTCCGGCGCTTGCTAGGGCTGGTCGGTGCGGAGAAGCCTTCGCGGGCGTCGAGGTTGCGCTTGGGCGCCATCGGTTGCTCGGGGTCGCGGGGAGTGGGGTGGACGAGTGGGGCGAGTGGGGAAGAAGGTGGCGACGGGTGCTATTTAACGGGACCCGTCAAAGCAGCCGATGCGTCGCCGCTGTGGCTGCCCTGTGGGCCAGCAGGAGACGTGTCGTTCCCGCGTGGGCCAGGCAGTACGCTTCAAAAATGAGGCCTCAGGTCGGCCCCACTGGTCAGCACGGTGAGGTGCCCAGGCCGACCCCACTAGTCAGGCGAGTCATTCCAGCTTCAAAATGGCCCCACCCGAGCGCCGCTCGTGACCACGATGAGGTGCCCCAGGCGGACCCCACTAGTCAGGCGACCCCACTAGTCAGGCGAGTCGTTCCAGCTTCAAAATGGCCCCAACAGAGCCCCGCTCGTGAGCGCGATGAGGTGCCCCGGGTTGACCCCACCAGTCAGGCCAACTAACGGTCAAAGGAGGTTGACCCGACGGTAACTCCCCGTTTGGCGATAAGCGAGAGTGGACAGAGCGAAGTGGGGCAAGAAGGAGATTTTTTGAGAAAGTGGGGCAAGAGGGAGAGAAGCTAAGCAAAGTGGGGCACGTAGGAGAATATCCCCTATTATAAATCTCAATTGTGTTAATGATATGCAAAACCCTAAGCTTGGGGATGCTAGTATTGCTATGCCCACTACTTGTTGCAATGATCATGATTGGGGTGATTCTTCTTATGATCTTGGAAATTTATTTAAGCCCCATGGTGATTACGAGATTGATAATAATGTTTGCAATAATATTGAAAGTGGGTTTGGAAGAGTGTCAACTTTAGATCCCACATATTTGGAGAATGTTCAATCTTATGAATTTTTTGACAAAAGTGGGTTTGGAGAGGTCATGACTTTAGTTAATGTTAATCCCACTATTTTGGAAGAGTGTCAACTTTGCATGCATGTGGATCGTGTTGAGAATATGTTATGTGATAGCTATTTTGTTGAATTTGATCATGATCCTACATGCAATTATTATGAGAGAGGGAAATATGGTTGTAGAAATTTTCATGTTACTAAATTACCTCTCGTTATGTTGAGATTGCTATTGTTTCTTTCTCCTTCCTTGCATATGCTAGATCTTGCTTGTCTTGGTAATTTGTTTTACTATAAGATGCCTATGCATAGGAAGTATATTAGACTTAGATGTGTTTGTCACATGTCTTATGATTCTCTCTTTGTGCTTCAATCCTTGTCTTTCATCTGCGCATCATTGAATATTCAAGCCTATCTTAATGGCTATAAAGAAAGAGCTTGTTGGGAGGCAACCCAATTTTTTTTTTTGGTTGTTGTTAGGGAATAAATATTGCATCTAGCCTCTGATTAGATGTGGTTTCATGTTCTTTTTAGTGTTTGTGCCAAGTAGAACCTTTGGGAAGACTTGTGTGAAGTTTATGTGATCTTGCTGTGAAAAACAGAATCGTTAGTGCTCGCTAAAGTAGTCTTCAGATTTTACTGGAGCGTGCTTTTTAGTTGATTCTTTTTGCATATGATTGGTAGACAAATTCCGCAAATTTACCAATTTAGTTTGAATTTTTTGGAGTTCCAGAAGTAGGCGAAACCTGCAGATTACTAAAGACTGTTCTGTCTTTGACAGATTCTGTTTTTCGTGTGTTGTTTGCTTATTCTGATGCATCTATGAGAAGTATTGGAGGATATGAACCATAGAGAAGTTGGAATACAGTAGGTCTAACACCAATATAAACAAAAAATGAATTCATTGCTGCACCTTTGAGTAGTGGTTTGCTTTCTTATGCTAACAGAGCTCACGAGAATTTTTGTCTAAGTTTTGTGTTGTGAAGTTTTCAAGTTTTGAGTATTGCTTTGATGGACTATGGAACAAGGAGTAGCAAATTCCTAAGCTTGGGGATGCCCATGGTATCCCAAGTAAATTCAAGATAATCAAAAGCCTAAGCTTGGGGATGCCCCGGGAAGGCATCCCCTCTTTCGTCTTCATCCATCGGTAACTATACTTAGAGCTATATTTTTATTCGCAACATGTTATGTGTTTTGCTTGGAGCGTCTTGTATAATTTGAGTCTTTGCTTGTTAGTTTGCCACAATCATCCTTGCTGTACACACCTATTTGAGAGAGTTAAATATGGCCTAGAAATTATTAGAACACTCTATGTGCTTCACTTATATCTTTTGAGTTGAATAGCTTTTGCTCTAGTGCTTCACTTATATCTTTTAGAGCACGGTGGTGGTAATATTTTGTAGAAATTGTTGAACTCCCATGCCTCACTTATATCCTTTTGAGAGTCTATTAAAACAACATGGTAATGTGTTTAAGCTAAAGAAACTAGTCTTCACATGATAGACATCCAATGTCAATGTAGTAAAAAAAATCACACCAAGTGCATTGAATAGAATGAGATGTTGGATGCTTGATAATTGTTTTGAGATATGAGGATAGTGATATTAGAGTCATGCTAGTGGAGTTATTATGAAATTTAAAAATACTTGTGTTAAGGTTAGTGATTCCCGTAGCATGCACGTATGGTGAACCGCTATGTGACGAAGTTAGAGCATGAGGTATTTGTAGAGTGCCAACCTTTGTGTGGAGGTCGGGGGCGCACGATGGTTAACTCCTACCAACCTCCCCCCTAGGAGCATGCATTGATTGCTTTGTCTTGATGACTCGTAGATTTTTGCAATAAGTATATGAGTTCTTATGACTAATGTTGAGTCCATGGATTATACGCACTCTCACCCTTCCACCATTGCTAGCCTCTCTTGTACCGCGCAACTTTTGTCGGTGCCATAAACCCACTATATATCCTTCCTCAAAACAGCCACCATATTGTTCCTCAAAACAGCCACCATACCTACCTATCATGGCATTTCCATAGCCATTCTGAGATATATTGCCATGCAACTTTCCATCGTTCCGTTCATATGACACGCATCATATTGTCATATTGCCATTGCATGATCATGTAGTTGACATCGTATTTGTGGCAAGGCCACCATGCATAATTTTTATACATGTCACTCTTGTTTCATTGCACATACCGGTACACCGCCGGAGGCATTCATATAGAGTCATACTTTGTTGTTGTAGTATCGAGTTGTAATGAAAGTGTGATGATCATCATTATTAGAGCATTGTCCCATGGGAGGAAAGGCTAAATCTACAAAGCCCCTCCGCAAAAAAAAAGAGAAAGACCAAAGAAAAAAGGCCAAAAAAAGAAAAAAAAAGAAAAAAAAGAAAAGAAAAGAAAAAGGGACAATTGCTACTATCTTTTTTCCACACTTGTGCTTCAAAGTAGCACCATGTTCTTCATTGTAGAGAGTCTCATGTTTAGTCACTTTCATATATTAGTGGGAATTTTCATTATAGAACTTGGCTTGTATATTCCAACGACGGGCTTCCTTAAATGCCCTAGGTCTTCGTGAGCAAGCAAGTTGGATGCATACCCACTAGTTTCTTTTGTTGAGCTTTCATTCATATTTAGCTCTAGTGCATCCGTTGCATGGCAATCCCTACTCACTCACATTGATATCTATTGATGGGCATCTCCATAGCCCGTTGATACGCCTAGTCGATGTGAGACTATCTCCCTCCTTTCTGTCTTCTCCACAACCACCTCTATTCTACCCATAGTGCTATGTCCATGGCTCACGCTCATGTATTGCGTGAAAGTTGAAAGGTTTGAAAAGATAGAGTATGAAAACAAATGCTTGGCTGAAATCGGGGTTGTGCATGATATGAATATTTTTGTGTGATAACGAGGGAGCATAGCCAACACTATATGATTTTGCAGGCATAACTTTCTTTAGCCATAGTATTTTGAGAAGACATGATTGCTTTGTTAGTATGCTTGAAGTATTATTATTTCTTATGTCAATATAGACTTTTATCTTGAATCTTTCAGATCTGAACATTCATGCCACAATTAAGAGAATTACATTGAAAAACTATATTGGTTAGCATTCCACATCAAAAATTATTTATTTATCATTTACCTACTCGAGGACGAGCAGGAATTAAGCTTGGGGATGCTTGATACGTCTCCAACGTATCTATAATTTTTGATTGTTCCATGCTATTATTTATGAAGTCTTGGATGTTTAATGGGCTTTGTCATACACTTTTATATCATTTTTGGGACCAACCTACTAACCCAAAGGCCTAGTCTAGATTGTTGTTTTTTGTCTGTTTCAGGGTTTTGCAGAAAAATATATCAAACGGAGTCCAAACGGAATGAAACCTTCGCGAGAGATATTTTTGGAGAAAATCACGCACGCGGAGCTTGAGAACCACGTCAGGGGACGAAGGGCTGGCCCACGAGGGTGGGGGGCGCGCCCCTTGCCTCGTGGCCCCCTCGAGCGCCCCCCCGGTGCCCTCCTTCTTCCTATATAAGTCTACGTACCCCAGAAACTCCCTGAACAGAGAAAAAACCCTAATTCCACCGTCGTACCTTCTGTTCCCGTGGAGATCCCATCTTGGAGCCTGTTCCGGAGCTCCACCGGAGGGGGATCCATCACAGAGGCCTTCATCATCATCATCATCGCCCTCACCATGAGTTGTGAGTAGTTTACCACAGACCTTCAGGTCCATAGCTAGTATCTAGATGGCTTCTTCTCTCCCTCTGGATCTCAATACAAAGTTCTCATCGGTCTTCGAGGAGATCTATTCGATGTAATCTCTTTTTGCGGTGTGTTTGTCGAGATCCGATGAATTGTGAGTTTATGATCAAGGTTATCTATGCAAGATATTTGGTTCTTCTCTGAACTTTTTATGTGTGCTCATAATATCCTTGCAAGTCTTCTCGGATTATTGATTTGGTTTGGCCTACTAGATCTATAGTTCTTGCAATGGGAGAAGTGCTTGGCTTTGGGTTCAATCTTGCGGTGTCCTTTCCCAGTGACAGTAGGGGCAACAAGGCACGTATTGTATTGTTGTCATCGAGGATAAAAAGATGGGGTTTATATCATATTGCTTGAGCTTATCCCTCTACGTCATGTCATCTTGCTTAAGGCGTTACTCTGTTCTTATGAACTCAATACACTAGATGCATGCTGGATAGCGGTCGATGTGTGGAGTAATAGTACTAGATGCAGAATCGTTTCGGTCTACTTGTCTCGGACGTGATGCCTATATACAATGATCATGCCTAGATAGTCTCATAATTATTCGCTTTTCTACCAATTGCTCGACAGTAATTTGTTTACCCGCCGTAGAATATCGCTATCATGAGAGAAGCCACTAGAGAAAACTATGCCCCCGAGTCTATTCTCAACATATCAATCTACATCTACTTTAGTTTTACCGCTTTAATTTGCTGTTCTATTAAACTAAAAATACCAAAAATATAAACTATCATCTCTATTAGATCTCACTTTCGTAAGTGACCGTAAAGGGATTGACAACCCCTTATCGCGTTGGCTGCAAAGTTCTTATTTGTTTGTGCAGGTGCGAGGGACTCGCGCGTGGTCTCCTACTGGATTGATACCTTGGTTCTAAAAAACAGAGGGAAATACTTACGCTACCGTGCTGCATCTCCCTTTTCTCTTCGAGGGAATACAACGCAAGCTCAAGATGTAGCACCCCCCTCATGATTCGGAGGGGGGAATTTGTTGAGATATCCTCCTCATGTGGGTTGTGAGGAGATGACCATTTGAGGCCTTTTAGGCAGCCCAAAGAGGTGCAGAAGCCCACTACCCATTAGAATTATGACCTAGGGTCATTTTGAACTTTGCACATGAGAGGATGGGGATGCTTTACCCTCCATCCGGCAGCCACCACCATGAGTGACAAAAATTAGTTTGTCCTCCAAGAGAGAAGAGAGAGAAAACAAAGAGAGCAAGGGAAGAAGAGGAAGATTGAAGGAAGAAGCAAATGGAGCTCCTCCCCAAGGTTGTGATGGTCCAGATCCACTAACTTGTCTCCTTCAAGCTTCGGTTCCACCATCCTTGGTGAGATTGTTCCAATCCCTAGTTCTTGAGCCCCAAGTCTTGTTGTGTTCATCCAAGATTCAGAAATTTTAATGTATGAGATCCTCTAGTGCTGTCTAGAGAAGAACTTGTTATATCCCACATTTGATAATAGTGGAAAAGGATTTGGGTGGCTTCGGCCCGTGGTTTTCCCCCTCAAGTTAGGGGGTTTTCCACGTAAAATCTGATGTCTCTCTGTTGATGCTTGTTGCTGTCCAGGATAACTTACTCCTACCACAAGACACTAGGCTAAGGAGTGTCTTGCCTGCTGAGTAACATTTTCTGCCTCCATAGATGTTGCTGCATATATTTCTTTCCGTACTAAGCAACGATCCTTGAGTTAGTACATGATATTGTGCTGAGATTACTTGTTTCCGCTGCAGTTTTCGGTTAACCACAAGTGCATTGGTGTGCTAATTCTCAACACTCATGATATAATTGACACGTATTAAAAAAGAGGGCACCGGTACCTTCACACCTCTAGTTATTAGAAGAGAGATTAGAAGAGAGAAAACGATTCAGTTCTCTGGCAACGCAATGCTTAAACTCTGTCCGAACACACTTATGCGAAAAAGAATTCAGAAGCAAAGCCCAAGTGGGTACAAACCTGAACGAGTTAACGTCTGATATGCTTCCTCTGCTTGCACAAACTTTCATCCTTACGCCTACCAAGACTGCGTTTCTGTGAGTAGATGGAACTAGGCAGCCGACAAAAAGGCTCGTCGTGGCATTATCACATCAGCGTCACACAGGGCCGTGGAACTTGTTTGCTTGCTAATGACGATGTTAAAAAACAACGACGGGACGGGACCCCAGAAGGCCCCGGAAGCAGGCCCAAGCCAGCCATGTTTATTGTCTGGAACTGAAAGCAAGCGATGATATGGATGGATAACTGGATATAGCCAAGCTCCAGGAAACGTACCTACCAAGCTCGGCAGCTGGACAACACGACTGCACAAACTGCAAGCTTCGGGTTATGGAGTGCACTGCTGCTAGTGCTCGTGCTGCATTTCGGTTGAGAAGGCGTGCAAGCTGCAATCTACAGCCACCAGAAAGCTTTGGTATGGTACAACAAACACCACTTCTGCGAGTGAATGATCAAACTCAAAGTAACCAAGCAACCAGCTTACCAGCAAGCACCAATTTCTGCAAAACGTTTATCGAACTGGATGGATCCAGAGAATACATAGTTGTTGAAAAAAAAAGATGGAATTGTATCAGTTCATGCAGGTTAAGTGTGGAAGAACATAAGCACCGACAGTTTCAAGAGAGGTTCCACTTTGTTTCACAGGGCGACCTCTTGCAAATTTGCGATATGAAGCATACCATGGTGTTGGGAATCACCACCCAATCATGGAAGAAGACATTATGTCTCCATCTTGAAACTAATTAAACCATATTTAATCATGTTGAAACTGGCGAAACAACAACGTTTCATGTCAGCCAGACTGGTCGAGAACAAGACAATCACCATCCAAGAATGACAAGAACTCCATTATTTTGGTCCAACTGATCCTAAGGACAGGTATCAGAAAGCTATAGCTTCACCAAACTCACAAGTGAGACATTCTCAGTCAAGTGATGGGCAAAAGAAAAGAGAAAGCAGTCTGGCTGACATGAAACATTGTTTAACCTGTTTATTTTGCCTACAAAGTATTGCTATTCTATATCACATCGTTTAAAAGACGATGAACTCAAGATTTACTGAAAGCAGAAAGGAGAATAATACTTGTCCTTCACTAGCAATAGCAAGATATGAGACTCCCTGCTACAATATAGTCGTCAGAGTAGCAAATACCGGTACGAAATGTACAAAAATACCAACTAGTAAAACTCCTTCGGCGCAGTGACTGAGAGACGCAATATTCCTTTTCATAAATCTATGAAAAGACTGGGAGGCACAATGTTTTGATTGCATACTGCATATTCAGCAATTACATAGATGTCTTCATATGCATTACATTACCCGACTGGACTAAAATCACTCACTGATCAGGGTTCACAGTGGTTTTGAATGAAAACGAAGGGCCTGACTCTTGAGTCTCAGAATTCGAGCAGTAGTTTACTTGAGTTCATGGATGTTTGAGACTTCGATGGTCAGTCAGATATGAACCATTATCCCTTGCTTAACAGATAGAAAAGGCAATCAAAAGCAGATCATACTAAAAATGAGACACAATGCTATGATTGCTCAAACCATAATCATCATTAATCAAATGTGTCCCTACTGGCACAGAAAATTCAAATATAAGCATGATCAGGGTTCAGAACATACTACTGCCATTAAAACTAAGGGTGGATTGCTCATAATTTGGGCCTTGTTCCACACCTTCAGTCTGAAATTATGCTAGAGAATTACAAAATATGTATTGATTGGAAAGGCTCGGTGACAGATATTCCGGTGAAATCTTGATCATTGCCACGACAAGGTAAAGATAATTCTTGCTCACAGATACAAACGGAAGTAATTAACGAACACACTAGTAAAAAAAAGGGTAACCAGCAGCTACTGAAAGAACAATAACAGCACAGGCACGCCAACACCTAGAGGCAACTCATCCCAAGCAGAGGCCAACGCCGCACACGAACTCTAGATGCAAATGAATTTTATCTCGAAGCGTAATCGAAACGAACGGTTCTCGTCCGGGGCTCAGGCCTCGGCGGTCTCCTGCTTAACGGCGGGCGCCTCCTCGGCCTTGGCGGCGGCGGAGCGGGACTTGACGAAGTCGAGGAGGCGGCGGCTGACCTCCTTGGAGTAGAGCTGCAGCGCCTCGATGCCCTCCTCGACGGAGGCGGCGGCCCCGCCGGTGACGGCGGCGGCGTCGAAGGCCTCGGCCTCGATGGCGCGCGCGGCGGGCTCGGCGTCGGCGGCCGGCACGGCGCCGTAGCGCTTGCAGAGGAGGGTGTCGCCGGCCAGGGTGTCCACCAGGCGCCGCACCACGGCGTCCCGCGTCCGCTGCGTCGGCGGCCAGATGCTGAAGGAGAACGGGGCGGCCTCGTCGCCGGCGGCGGCGGCCTTGGGGAGCTCGTCGGGGCCCATGGTGCGCGGCGGAGGGGCGGGACTCAAAACCCTAGGCTGGCTGGGAGGCAGGTCGGGGGTGGGTAGGCCGGCCGTTCGATCCGTTCGCGGTGGGGATTTAAAAGCGGTGGCGATGGGGACGGAGATGGGGTGGGGTGGGGTGCGGTGGTGCGTCGTTGTAATTGAGGGCTTGTTCGGGGGGTTGCCGTGGCTTCAAGAAAGGGAGAGGAGGCCTCTCGCGGCCGCGTGCCACGGATTCTTCTCTTGTGGCGTCGGTTGGTGGCCTTTTTAACGGTGGGTTTGTTGTTGGCCTTTTTAATGGTGTTTTCGTTGCAAGTTTGAATTTCGCAACGTTCGTATCGGGCCGGGAATGGTAGTAAATCTGGGTGGATCGGGATAAGATCGTGGGATGATGAGATATACTCCCTCCGTTCCCAAATATAAGTGTGTCTAGAGATTTCATCAAGTGACTAAATACGAAGCAAAATGAGTGAATCTATACTTTAAAATATGTCTACATACATCCGTATGTTGTATTCTATTTGAAATGTCTAAAAAGATTTATATTTAGGAACGGAGGGAGTACTAATTGGAAGGCATTTAAAGCCCGGGAAGATACTGTATTTTTGAATCCGTTCAATTCCTTCCAATGAATAGCAGCAGCAATGCCACTCTGGGCCTCTTGCCAGTTGCCACACTTTTAGCTGGGCCTGGCCGTAAACTGGTCGGGCTCCTCGTACGGTCACATACATATTTCTGACGTGCACGCGGCCCAGTTGCCCCTTGATCAGTTTGTCTCTTTGCTTGCACCAACGGCCCTGTCGTCTCGCCTTTGGAGCTTGGACGCACTCGCATGTCATCCCGTCGTGAAGGGGCCACAGCGTCGCACCGGCCAGGGACCCATCACCCATGCCACGCGCGGCAACACCCTCGCAGCCGCAGCGTGCCGCCCTGCTTGACGTGTCTTGTCGGTGGTGCGAGCTATCAAGAGGTTCTCGGCCTCCGTATGAAGAGTAAAGTCTATTTTCAACCCTGAGCTCCAAATTCCTGAAATCGACATCCTCGACTATCTAATCCCGGCTGTTTTCGTCATTGTCGCTGTATCCAAACGGAAGAAGGATGAGATTGCTGAGTCAGCTAGGTATTGTGGGTCCCACTCGATGGGTGGAGAGGCTAAGTGCTTGAGCCGGACCAGCTCGTTGATTGCGCTCACTTTGGCCCTTCCCTTGCTCTCCCGACGCATCACCTTCTCCTACGGCGGCAATGGCGACACAGAGCGGCTGATCGCGACAACCTCAGACGACCACACCGGCGGCAAAGGAGCAGGTGCGTCGTACTCTTCAGTCGTGAATCGTCTGTAGTCTTTTTTTTCTTCCCTCCCCGAGTTAGGTTTAGGGTTTTTCAGGGGGTTTAGGGGGCGCTGGGGGATTTGTTGCCTGTTTAATCTCATGATTTGGGGGCAATAATTTATACATGGATGGATACATGATATGCATTGTAGGTTTAATCGATTATGTAGCCCTTTTAATCGATTTTTTAGGGGTGAAAGGTGGGGTTTGGGGGTTTTGAATGTGTCAATTCATGGAGTAAATCATGTATGCTCTGTATAATTGTTCTGTAGTAGGTTTGTTGTTCTGAAAATATAAACTACACTAAATGAGCTTGTTTCTTGTACATTAGGTTTCTGAATGTGAATATTTTTCTGAATGTGTGTGTGTGTCATTAGTACAGTAGGTCTCTGTAGTGTACCAACTGAATGTAAATATTGCACTGTACAGGTTTTGCTGTTTCAAACCATGGATCCACCAAAGGTTCTGCAAGTCAGGTTTCATTATGGGGGAGAGTTCATCCATATTGGGCCATCCCTTGATTATGTTGGGGAAGATACTGCAATGTCAGTGATTGAGAGGGATAAGTTATCATTGCGAGAGGTGAAAGGATTTTTAGCTGATCATTTAACTGTCAAAGAGATTATGAAGCTATATTTTCTTATGCCTGGGAGAGAGCTAGTGAATGGGTTAATGTTTTTGCATACTGATGAAGCTTGCACGAAGATGTCGGACCATATTACTGATGCAGGGGTTGCTGATATATTTGTGAAGTACAATGGTGAGCAAGATGAGCCAGAGGAAGATTCTAGTGGCTCTGATTTTGAAGATGAACTGCATGATCTGATGGACAATGAGGATGAACCAGATGTTGTTATCATTGCGGAAGAAGAAGACATTGTCCAAAGTAATGTGCAAGCAGTTGATGCAGCACCAGAGCATGACATTTTGGAACATATCCTGGTTCCTAATGAAGGTGGTGTGGTTACTGAAATTATAAGCAGCCCTGTGAAGCACAATGTCAGAGTTAATGCTCTTTCCCAAGGTTCTCAAGTTATCAATCCATCTCAGCCAATTGCTGCAAGCCAGACCATAGGTCCAATTCCTGAAAATGCAGATAAATGTTCAAAGTCTGAAGATTCAGATGATCCTGAATATGTGGCACATACTGATGACAGTGGGGAGGAATCAGAGGTAGTGGAGTTGAGGAAACATGCAATAAAATTCAAGAAGAAGATGAAAGCTTCAGAAGTATGGTTTGCAAAGGAGTCTACTAATCTAGTACCTATTGAGCTAGTAGCAAATGTGGAAGAAATGGTGTAGGATATGGAGTTTGAATCCTCTTAAGAGGACTACTCTTATGATGAATATGAAGATGGCCAGTTTGTTAGGAGGAAGAGCTAGTATGTCAGGTTTAACCCTGAATCAGAAATTCTACATTTTAGTTTGGCAATGGTTTTCAAAAGCAGGAACCAGTTGGTGAAAACACTGAAGAGGTATGGGCTTGCAACCAAAAGGAGCATATCTTTCCTAAAATCTGAAGAGCAAAGGATAAGAACTAAATTTGACTGGCCTGGCTGCACCTGGATGTTGTATGTTGCAAAGACAAGTAGATGTTCTAGGTTTCAGGTCATCACTTATGAAGATGAACACAATTGTGCACAAAACAGAGATAACAAACTTGTTACTGCAAAGGTGATTGCCAAGAGATATGAGCACATTATCGTAGCAAATCCATTATGGAAAATTGAGAACATTAAAGCCACAGTGCTCAAAAACATGTTTGCTAATGTGTCAGTTTCAAAATGCAAGACATCAAAGAAAATTGTGTTGGATAAGCTACTGTGTGGAATGAAAAGTGAGTACACAAAAGTCTTTGATTACCAACTAGAACTTCTTAGGAGCAACCCTAGTAGCACAGTTGCTATTACCTTAGATCCAAAAGAGATGGAACAAAATATATTTCAACAATACTATGTTTGTTTTGGTGCAATGAAGAAGGGGTTTAAGGCAGGTGTGAAGGAAATATGCCCTAGAGGCAATAATAAACTTGTTATTTATATTTCATTATATATCATGATAAATGTGTTTTATTCATGCTTGAATTGTATTAACCGGAAACTTGATACATGTGTGAATGCATAGACAAAACAGAGTGTCCCTAGTATGCCTCTACTTGACTAGCTCGTTATCAAAGATGGTTGAGTTTCCTAACCATAGACATGTGTTGTCATTTCATCAACGGGATCACATCATTAGGAGAATGATGTGATGGACAAAGACCCATCCATTAGCTTAGCACTATGATCATTTAGTTTTATTGCTATTGCTTTCTTCATGACTTATACATATTCCTCTGACTATGAGATTATGCAACTCCCGAATACCGGAGGAACACCTTGTGTGCTATTGCTACCTCTCGAGCATGCGCTTTTTTCCATTGAAGAGGAAAGGGTGATGCAGCAAAGTAGTGTAAGTATTTCCCTCAGTTTTTGAGAACCAAGGTATGAATCTAGTAGGAGATTACACGCAAGTTCCTCGTACCTGCACAAACAAATAAGAACCTTGCAACCAACGCGATAAAGGGGTTGTCAATCCCTTCTCGGCCACTTGCAAAAGTGAGATATGATAGAGATAATAGGATAAATATTTTTGGTATTTTTGTTGTATAGATTGAAAGTAAAGATTACAAAATAAAAGAATAGTAAAGATAACTAGTTGATGGAAGATTAATATGATGGAAGATAGACCCGGGGGCCATAGGTTTCACTAGTGCCTTCTCTCAAGATAGCAGATTCTACGGTGAGTGAACAAATTACTGTCGAGCAATTGATAGAAAAGCACATAGTTATGAGAATATCTAGGCATGATCATGTATATAGGCATCACGTCCGTGACAAGTAGACCGAAACGATCCTGTATCTACTACTATTACTCCACACATCGACCGCTATCCAGCATGCATCTAGAGTATTTAGTTCATAAGAACAAAGTAACGCTTTAAGCAAGATGACATGATGTAGAGGGATAAACTCATGCAATATGATATAAACCCCATCTTTTTATCCTCGATGGCAACAATACAATACGTGCCTTGCTGCCCCTGCTGTCACTGGGAAAGGACACCACAAGATTGAACCCAAAGCTAAGCACTTCTCCCATTGCAAGAAAGATCAATCTAGTAGGCCAAACCAAACTGATAATTCGAAGATACTTGCAAAGATATTTAAATCATGCATAGAAGAATCCAGAGAAGAATCAAATATTGTTCATAGATAATCTTGATCATAAACCCACAACTCATCGGATCTCGACAAACACACCGCAAAAAGAATTACATTGAATTGATCTCCAAGAAGATCGACGAGAACTTTGTATTGAGATCCAAATAGAGAGAGGAAGCCATCTAGCTAATAACTATGGACCCGAAGGTCTGTGGTAAACTACTCACAACTCATCAGAGAGGCTATGGTGTTGATATAGAGGCCCTCCGTGATCGATTCCCCCTCGGGTGGAGCTCCGGAACAAGCCCCAAGATGGGATCTCGCGGGTACAGAAGGTTGCGGCGGTGAAATTAGGGTTTTGTGGTGCTCCTTGCTACTTCTCGAGCTTGCGTTGTATTCCCTCGAAGAGGAAAGGGTGATGCAGCACATCAGCGTAAGTATTTCCCTCAGTTTTTGAGAACCAAGGTATCAATCCAATAGGAGACCACGCGCGAGTCCCTCGCACCTGCACAAACAAATAAGAACTTCGCAGCCAACGCGATAAGTGGTTATCAATCCCTTTATGGTCACTTACGAAAGTGAGATCTGATAGATAGGATAGTATAATATTTTTGGTATTTTTGGTATAAGAATAGGAAGTAAAGAAAGCAAATAAACAACGACGACAGAAATTGAAGGTAAAGTAATATGATAAAGATAGACCCGGGGGCCATAGGTTTCACTAGTGGCTTCTCTCATGAAAGTAGAATTCTACGGTGGGTGAACAAATTACTGTCGAGCAATTGATAGAAAAGCGCATAGTTATGAGAATATCTAGGCATGATCATTATATATAGGCATCACGTCCGTAAACAAGTAGACCGAAACGATTCTGCATCTACTACTATTACTCCACACATCGACCGCTATCCAGCATGCATCTAGAGTATTAAGTTCATAAGAGCAGAGTAATGCTTTAAGCAAGATGACATAATGTAGAGGGATAAACTCAAGCAATATGATATAAACCCCATCTTTTTATCCTCGATGGCAACAATACAATACGTGCCTTGCTGCCCCTACTATCACTAGGAAAGGACACCGCAAGATTGAACCCAAAGCCAAGCACTTCTCCCATTGCAAGAACTATAGATCTAGTAGGCCAAACCAAACCAATAATTCGAAGAGACTTGCAAAGATATTTAAATCATGCATAGAAGAATCCAGAGAAGAATCAAATATTGTTCATAGATAATCTTGATCATAAACCCACAACTCATCGGATCTCGACAAACACACCGCAAAAAGAATTACATTGAATTGATCTCCAAGAAGATCGACGAGAACTTTGTATTGAGATCCAAAAAGAGAGAGGAAGCCATCTAGCTAACAACTATGGACCCGAAGGTCTATGGTAAACTACTCACAACTCATTGGTGAGGCTATGGTGTTGATGTAGAAGCACTCCGTGATCGATCCCCCCTCCGGCGGAGCTCCGGAACAGGCCCCAAGATGGGATCTCACGGGAACAGAAGGTTGCGGCGGTGGAATTAGGGTTTTCTCTGTTGCCTTGATGTTTTCAGGGTACATGGATATATATAGGAGGAAGGAGGGCATCGGGGGAGCCAGAGGGGGCCCACGAGGGTGGGGGCGCGCCTGCCCCCCTGGGCGCGCCCTGGACCCTCGTTGCCGCCTCTCTCGTTCCCTCGCGTGTACTCCAAGTCTTGTGGGTAGATACGGTTCCAAAAATAACTCTCCCGAAGGTTTCATTCCGTTTGGACTCCGTTTGATATCCCTTTTCTGCGAAACACTGAAATTGGCAAAAAAACAGCAATTTTCACTGGGCCTCGGGTTAGTAGGTTAGTCCCAAAAGTAATATAAAAGTGTATAATAAAGCCCATTAAACATCCAAAACAAAATATATAATAGCATGGAACAATAAAAATATATAGACACGTTGGAGACGTATCAAGCATCCCCAAGCTTAATTCCTGCTCGTCCTCGAGTAGGTAAATGATAAAAACAGAATTTTTGATGTGGAATGCTAACCAACATAATTCTCAATGTAATTTCTTATTGTGGCATGAATGTTCAGATCCGAAAGATTCAAGATAAACGTCTATATTGACATAAGAATAGTAATACTTCAAGCATACTAACAAAGCAATCATGTCTTCTCAAAATAACATGGTCAAAGAAAGTTCATCCCTACAAAATCATATAGTTAGGCTATGCTCCATCTTCGTCACACAAAATACTCCAATCATGCACAACCCCGGTTTCAGCCAAGCATTTGTTTCATACTTTAATTTTTTTCAAACTCTTTCAACTTTCACGCAATATATGAGCGTGAGCCATGGACATAGCACTATGTGGAATATAGTGGTGGTTGTGGAGAAGACAAAAGAGGAAGATGGTCTCACATCAACTAGGCGTATCAATGGGCTATGGAGATTCCCATCAATAGATATCAATGTGAGTGAGTAGGGATTGCCATGCAACGGATGCACTAGAGCTATAAATGTATGAAAGCTCAACAAAAGAAACTAAGTGGGTGTGGATCCAACTTGCTTGCTCATGAAGACCTAGGGCATTTGAGGAAGCCCATCGTTGGAATATACAAGCCAAGTTCTATAATGAAAATTCCCACTAGTATATGAAAGTGAAAAAACAAGAGACTCTCTATCATGAAGATCATGGTGCTACTTTGAAGCAAAAGTGTGGAAAAAGATAGTAGCATTGTCCCTTTTTTCTTTTTTTCTTTTTTTCTTTTTTTGGGCCTTTCTTTTTTTCCTTTGGCCTTTCCTTTTTTTTTCTCTTTGGGACAATGCTCTAATAATGATGATCATCACACTTATATTGATTTACAACTCGATATTACAACTCGATACTAGAACAAAATATGACTCTATATGAATGCCTCCGGCGGTGTACCGGGATGTGCAATGAATCAAGAGTGACATGTATGAAAAATTATGCATGGTGGCCTAGCCACAAATACGATGTCAACTACATGATCATGCATGGCAATATGACAATGATGAAGCGTGTCATAGCAAACGGAACGGTGGAAAGTTGCATGGCAATATATTTCGGAATGGCTATGGAAATGCCATGATAGGTAGGTATGGTGGCTGTTTTGAGGAAGGTGTTGGAAATATGCCCTAGAGGCAATAATAAAATGGTTATTATTATATTTCCTTGTTCATGATAATTGTCTATTGTTCATGCTTTAATTGTACTATCCAGAAATCGTAATACATGTGTGAATACATAGACCACAGCATGTCCCTAGTGAGCCTCTAGTTGAATAGCTCGTTGATCAATGATGGTTACGGTTTCCTGACCATGGACGTTGGATGTCATTGATAACATGATCACATCATTAGGAGAATGATGTGATGGACAAGACCCAATCCTAAGCATAGCACACGACCGTGTAGTTAGTATGCTAAAGCTTTTCCAATGTTAAGTATCTGTTCCTTAGACCATGAGGTTGTGCAACTCCCGGATAATGTAGAAATACTTTGGGTGTGCCAAACGTCACAACGTAACTGGGTGGCTATAAAGGTACACTACGGGTATCCCCGAAAGCATCTATTGGGTTGGCATGAACTGAGACTGGGATTTGTCACTCTGTATGACGAAGAGGTATCTCTGGGCCCACTCGGTAAGACATCATCGTAATGAGCTCAATGTGACTAAGGGGTTGGTCACGGGATGATGTGTTACAGAATGAGTAAAGAGACTTGCCGGTAATGAGATTGAACAAGGTATCGGGATACCGACGATCGAATCTCGGGCAAGTACTATACCGATAGACAAAGGGAATTGTATACGGGATTGATTGAATCCTTGACATCATGGTTCATCCGATGAGATCATCGTGGAACATGTGGGAGCCAACATGGGTATCCAGATCCCTCTGTTGGTTATTGATCGGAGATATGTCTCGGTTATGTCTGCATAATTCCCAAACCCGTAGGGTCTACACACTTAAGGTTCGATGACGCTAGGGTTATAGGGAATATTTGCCCATGGTTACCGAATGTTGTTCGGAGTCCCAGATGAGATCCCGGACGTCACGAGGAGTTCCGGAATGGTCTGGAGGTAAAGATTTATATATCGAAAGTCAGGATTTGGCCACCGGAAGTGTTCCGGGCATCACCGGTAATGTAATGGGACCATCGGAAGGGTTCGGGGGGTCCATCGGGAGGGGCCACCAGCCCTGGAGGCGTGCGTGGGCCAAGAGTGGGAAGGGACCAGCCCTTAGGTGGGCTGGTGCGCCTCCCACCAAGGCCCAAGGCGCAGGGAAGAGGAGAGGGGGCAAACCCTAGGCGCAGATGGGCCTTAAGGCCCACCCTAGGCGCGCCCCCTTCTCTCCCCCTCTGGACGCCCCCAGATCCAATATGGGGCTGCCGCACCCCCTAGGGAGGGAACCCTAGATGGGGGCGCAACCCCTCCCCTCCCCTATATATAGTGTGGTTTTTGGGGCTGCCAGACACACGAGTTCCCTCTCCCTTGACGCAGCCCTACCCCTCTCCCTCCTCGTCTCTCGCAGTGCTTGGCGAAGCCCTGCTGTAGTGCCACGCTCCTCCACCACCACCACGCCGTCATGCTGCTGCTGGACGGAGTCTTCCCCAACCTCTCCCTCTCCCCTTGTTGGATCAAGGTGCCGGAGACGTCACCGGGCTGCACGTGTGTTGAACGCGGAGGCACCGTTGTTCGGTGCTTAGATCGGATTCCCCCGCAATCTGAATCACTTCGTGTACGTCTCCACCAACCGCGTTCTTGCAACGCTTCCGCATCGCGATCTTCAAAGGTATGAAGATGCACTACCCTCTCATTGCTAGTCACTCCATAGATAGATCTTGGTGATGCGTAGAATTTTTTTGAATTTATGCAACGATCCCCAACAGTGGCATCATGAGCTAGGTCTATGCGTAGTTACTATGCACGAGTAGAACACAAGTTGTTGTGGGTGTAGAATATGTCAATTTACTTGCCGCTACTAGTCTTATCTTGATTCGGCGGGGTCGTGGGATGAAGCGGCCCGGACCGACCTTACACGTACGCTTACGTGAGACAGGTTCCACCGACTGACATGCACTAGTTGCATAAGGTGGCTAGCGGGTGTATGTCTCTCCCACTTTAGTCGGACTGGATTCGATGAAAAGGGTCCTTATGAAGGGTAAATAGAAATTGCATATCACGTTGTGGTTTTGGCGTAGGTAAGAAACGTTCTTGCTAGAAACCTATAGCAGCCAGTAAAAACTTGCAACAACAATTAGAGGACGTCTAACTTGTTCTTGCAGCATGTGTCGTGTGATGTGATATGGCCAAAAGGATGTTATGAATGATTTATGTGATGTATGAGATTGATCATATTCTTGTAATAGGAATCACAACTTGCATGTCGATGAGTATGACAACCGGCAGGATCCATAGGAGTTGTCTTATTTTTATTGTATGACCTGCATGTCATTGAAAACGCCATGTAATTACTTTACTTCATTGCTAACCGTTAGCCATAGTAGTAGAAGTAATGTTTGGTCAGACAACTTCATGAAGACATGATGATGGAGATCATGGTGTCATGCCGGTGACGATGATGATCATGGAGCCCCGAAGATGGAGATCAAAAGGAGCAAAATGATATTGGCCATATCATGTCACTATTTGATTGCGTGTGATGTTTATTGATACGTCTCCAACGAATCTATAATTTTTTATTGTTCCATGCTATTATTTATGAAGTCTTGGATGTTTAATGGGCTTTATCATACACTTTTATATCATTTTTGGGACTAACCTACTAACCTTCAGTTTTTTTGCCTGTTTCAGGGTTTTGCAGAAAAAGAATATCAAACGGAGTCCAAACGAAACGAAACCTTCGCGAGAGATATTTTTGGAGAAAATCACGCACAGGGAACTTGAGAACCACGTCAGGGGAGCATCAAGGTGCCCACGAGGGTGGGGGGCACGCCCCCCTACCTCGTGGGCCCCTCGACCATCCCTCGGTGTCCTCCTTCCTCCTATATAAGTCTACGTACCCGGAAACCTTCGACAACAGAGAGAAAACCCTAATTCCACCACCATAACCTTTTGTTCCCGTGAGATCCCATCTTGGAGCCTGTTCCGGAGCTCCACCAGAGGGGGATCCATCACGGAGTTCTTCATCATCATCATCATCGCCCTCACCATGAGTTGTGAGTAGTTTACCACAGACCTTCGGGTCCATAGCTAGTATCTAGATGGCTTCTTCTCTGGATCTCAATACAAAGTTCTCCTCGGTCTTCGAGGAGATTTATTTGATGTAATCTCTTTTTGAGGTGTTTTTGTTGAGATCTGATGAATTGTGAGTTTATGATCAAGATTATCTATGAGAAATATTTGGTTCTTCTCTGAACTTTTTATGTGTGCTCATAATATCCTTGCAAGTCTCTTCGAATTATTGGTTTGGTTTGGCCTACTAGATCTATAGTTCTTGCAATGGGAGAAGTGCTTGGCTTTGGGTTCAATCTTGCGATGTCCTTTTCGAGTGATAGTAGGGGCAGCAAGGCACGTATTGTATTGTTGCCATCGAGAATAAAAAGATAGTGTTTATATCATATTGCTTGAGTTTATCCCTCTACATCATGTCATCTTGCTTAAGGCGTTACTCTGTTCTTATGAACTCAATACACTAGATGCATGCTGGATAGCGGTCGATGTGTGGAGTAATAGTAGTAGATGCAGAATCGTTTCGGTCTACTTGTCTCGGACGTGATGCCTATATATAATGATCATGCCTAGATAGTCTCATAATTATTCGCTTTTCTATCAATTGCTCGACCGTAATTTGTTTACCCGCCGTAGAATATTGCTATCATGAGAGAAGCCACTAGAGAACACTATGGCCCCCGGGTCTATTCTCAACATATCAATCTACATCCACTTTACTTTTATTGCTTTTATTTGATGTTCTTATAAACCAAAAATACCAAAAATATAAACTATCATCTCTATCAGATCTCACTTTCGTAAGTGACCGTAAAGGGATTGACAACCCCTTATCGCGTTGGCTGCGAAGTTCTTATTTGTTTGTGCAGGTGCGAGGGACTCGCGCGTGGTCCCCTACTGGATTGATACCTTCGTTTTCTCAAAAACTGAGGGAAATACTTACGCTACTGTGTTGCATCTCTCTTTCCTCTTCGAGGGAATACAACACAAGCTCGAGAAGTAGCAAGAAGAATTTCTGGCGCCGTTGCCAGGGAGGCTTACGCATAAGTCATATACCAAGTACCTATCACAAACCCTTATCCTTCGCATTACATTTATTTGCCTCTCGTTTTCCTCTCCCCCACTTCACCCTTGCCGTTTTATTTGTCCTTCTTCCGCCGTGTGTTTATCGTTCGCTTGCTTCTTGTTTGCTTGTGTGCTGCTTGCTTGCTTGTCATCATGTCTAGCACACCTATCATTATCAACACTCCCGAGAGTGAGGTCCTCAACTTTAAACAAAGGGAGGAAGAAAACTTAAAAGATGCCTGGTATAGAATTTGCAATGGTCAAAATAGATCCAATAGGAAGCTTTCCACTTCCGCACTTCTTCGCAATTTTTATATTGGCATAACCCCTTGGAATAGGCTTGTTCTTGATACCGTTACCGGAGGAAATTTCTTGGGGAATCATACCCTTAATTATTATAATGTCCTGAAAGATTTATTCGGGCAACCTTCCACCCAGGAAGAGACTCATGTTTTTGAGAAAATACGTGAAGTAACAAAGATATTACAAAAGTCTCTTGAACCGCTTAAGAATGTTGGTGTAAATATCCATCGTATTAATATGTTGATTACTCTTTGTAATAAGCGATTGGATGCTTTAGATCTAAAGATTTCCAAATATGAAGGGAAACATAAAGAACCTCCCAGATTTGAGCTTGACACCATCAAAGGGGTGAAGACCAAAGATGGCAATACCTAGATTTATCTTGTATCGTGCCTAGCTAGGGGCGTAAAACGATAGCGCTTGTTGGGAGGCAAACCAATTTTATATTTTTTGTTTTTGTTGCTGTTAGGGAATAAATATTGCATATAGACTCTGATTAGATGTGGTTTCAAGTTTAGTTTACTGTTTGTGCCAAGTAGAACCTTTGGGAAGACTTGTGTGAAGTTTATGTGATCTTGCTGTGAAAAACAGAATCGTTAGCGCTCGCTAAAGTGGTTGCCAGAATTTACTGGAGCATGCTATTTAGTTGATTCTTTTTTCAGATGACTAATAGACAAATTCCTCAAATTTACCAATTTAGTTTGAATTTTTTTTGAGTTCCAGAAGTAGGCGAAACCTGCAGATTACTACAGACTGTTCTGTTTTTGACAGATTCTGTTTTTCGTGTGTTCTTTGCTTATTTCAATGCATCTATGAGTAGTATTGGCAAGTATGAACCATAGAGAAGTTGGAATACAGTAGGTTTAACACCTATATAAACAAAGAATGAATTCATTGCAGTACCTTTGAGTAATGGTTTGCTTTCTTATACTAACGGAGCTCACGAGAATTTTTGTCTAAGTTTTGTGTTGTGAAGTTTTCAAGTTTTGAGTATTGCTTTGATGGACTATGGAACAAAGAGTAGCAAAGGCCTAAGATTGGGGTTTCCCATGGCACCCCAAGTAAATTCAAGATAATCAAACGCCTAAGCTTGGGGATGCCTCAGGAAGGCATCCCCTCTTTCGTCTTCATCCATCGGTAACTATACTTGGAGCTATATTTTTATTCACCACATGATATGTATTTTGCTGGGAGCGTCTTGTATAATTTGAGTCTTTGCTTGTTAGTTTGTCACAATTATCCTTGCTGGACACACCTATTTGAGAGAGTTAAATATGGCCTAGAAATTGTTAGAACACTCTATGTGCTTCACTTATATCTTTTGAGTTGAATAGTTTTTGCTCTAGTGCTTCACTTATATCTTTTAGAGCACGGTGGTGGTTATATTTTGTAGAAATTGTTGAACTCTCATGCTTCACTTATATCTATTTGAGAGTCTATTAAAACAGCATGGTAATGTGTTTAGGCTAAAGAAACTAGTCTTCACATGATAGACATCCAATGTCAATGTAGTAAAAAAAATCACACTAAGTGCATTGAATATGATGAGATATTGGATGCTTGATAATTGTTTTGAGATATGAGGATAGTAATATTAGAGTCATGCTAGTGGAGTTATCATGCTAGTGAGATATAAGTATTTCTCAATTTCATAATAACTCCACTATCATGACTCTAATATCACTATCCTCATGTCTCAAAACAATTATCAAGCATCCAACATCTCTTTCTATTCAATGCACTTGGTGTGAAATTTTCTACTACATTGACATTGGATTTTTATCATGTGAAGACTAGTTTCTTTAGCCTAAACACTTTACCATGCTGTTTTAATAGACTCTCAAATAGATATAAGTGAAGCATGAGAGTTCAACAATTTCTACAAAATATTACCACCACCATGCTCTAAAAGATATAAGTGAAGCACTAGAGCAAAAACTATTCAACTCAAAAGATAAAAGTGAAGCACATAGAGTGTTCTAACAATTTCTAGGCCATATTTAACTCTCTCAAATAGGTGTGTCCAGCAAGGATGATTGGGACAAACTAACAAGCAAAGACTCAAATTATACAAGACGCTCCAAGCAAAACACATAACATGTTGCGAATAAAAATATAGCTCCAAGTATAGTTACCGATGGATGAAGACGAAAGAGGGGATGCCTTCCTGGGGCATCCCCAAACTTAGGCTTTTGATTATCTTGAATTTACTTGGGGTTCCATGGGAATCCACAAGCTTAGTCCTTTGCTACTCCTTTGTAATGCCCAGGATGGAGTTATACCTCCTACGTGTCGAGGCACGACTTAAAGGCATAAGTCCATCCTAGAATGATCTCAAGTTTGGTATATTTGCACAACTCATGTAAAAGAGGGATTAAAATGCAAAAGGAGATAGTTGGCTTACACTCACCACTTCACACAATACAATACATAAACAATCATCATACAAAACATCACAACCCGACTACGGGTGAAGATCCAAAAGAAAGATACCAAAACAACATAAAGCCACAGGCCAAGATCGAATCCTAGTAGAAACCACTACTGAACATCGAAACGTCACAAGCAAACGGTCAAACTCTTCATCGAACTCCTGGTGAAGAACTGAACCAGCTCCTGCATCGAGCTCGGCTGAACCTGCATCTGGTGTGGTGAAGTAACTGTGAGCCACAGAGGACTCAGCAATCCCGTTCCCGGGTAACAAGACTATTTAAGCCTTGGGTGAGGACAAGGCTGAGGAAAGAATAAGAGGTGAAGGAACAAACAAGAGTCTGCAGCAGCAACTAGCACTAACTTACGTAATAGAGAGCGAGAAGAGAAGAGCATCGGTCGAAAGATGATCACGAAGTGATCCTAGCTAAAGCCGGTCAAACATAACCCCACCGTGTTCAACTCCCGAATCCCTATTCGGAAATTGACAGTCACGGTACACACGCTGGTAGTGTATTGAAACATTGTGTCAAGTTATCTACAACCGGAATTAACAAGCTCCCATCTGCCACATAACCGCGGGCACGGCTTTCGAAAGTTCAAACCCTGCAGGGGTGTTCCAACTTGACCCATTACAAGCCCACGATCCGCGGAGTCGCAACTCCATAGGTGGGAAGACCCGAGTATTCTCGGAATCCCGTGCTCAAGTTAAACCGAACTAAGGTAAGGCTAATCCAGCAAATCCTCCCGGCGTGTCGACACCCTGATAGTAGCCGCGCGTATCTAAGTCTCAGGACACGACCGGATGGGCGATTCTACGGGTGGATACCAAATACCTCGGGTTGCCCCAAGGCGGCCCCGCAGAACCCCCGTTTGGGACCAACGCCATCAGCACTGGCCCCCCCTGCTATGTAGAATTAAGAAATCCTCGGGGACGCGACCCCCTATGCAAATTTAATTATTTAAATAAGTTGTGATTATGAGGCAAATAGTACCAAAAGTTGGGACTTGCTGGAAAAGACTTAGCACTTAGCGGTTTATCAAGGGGGTCCCATACACCCCAACCGTGTTAGGAACGCAAAATCAAGGAACATAACACCGGTTTATACGGTTCCTAACGGCATGAGTGGAACAAAACACCAAGCAAAAGGCTTAGCCTTCCACCCTGCCAGTATATAGATGATTTCAGTTTTAAGCATTTATATAGTGTGATATAACCCAACCAAACTTCAACATGAAGCAAGCATCTTCAATCTTCACCTGCAACTAACAATGCTATAAGAAGGGCTGAGCGAAGCGTACCTAGCCAAGCAACGGTTTGCATAGGTAGGGTGGTTAAACATGGCAATTGGTTACAAGTAGGAGGCTGACAGGAAAAACATAGGCATCGAGGCAAATACTACAGAGCGATACTACTAGCAAGAGGCAAAAATAGTAATGGTATCCGGGTTCGGTCATCTTGCCTGGGATTCCACAAGGGAGAAGAACGGGTCCAAGAAGAAGACGGAGCAACAGTCGAGCGGATCCTCACAACTCCGGAACGAAACCGAAGCTAACAAGAGAAGCAACCGGAAAGAAAGAAACAACACGGTAAACACACAAACATAAACATGGCATAAGATGCACAAGCAAGTATGATGCATGTCCGGTTTAAATATGCATGGCATGGCAAGTGCACAAACAAATACTACAAGTTAAGTGGAGATCAATATGCAACGAGTTGCATATTGACGAAACACCACATTTAATTATTTAGTTGACTCTCATTTAATTACAAGACAAGATTAATTGTTTTTAACATAGCAAGAGGTGAAGCATAAAGAAACTACACTATTAGGCAATTTAAATGAGGCCGGAGAAATAACAACAACATATCCGGAAAATCCCCATGAGCATGTTTAATAATTATAAGCAAACAACAATTAAACATTATAATGTTGTTAACATGATGCGGATGACATGATCAAGTTTATGCAAGTTTTTGTTAAAGGTTGACAATTAACAAGATATGAAGTATTGTCACCGTGGTGGAATGAAAGGGTGCCACGGCAACGATCCGAAATGAGGCAATGGCATCTTATCGGTACCGGTAACTCGTTGAGAGTCCGGTGCAAAAGGAAAAAGATGGCGTGAGCGAGTCAAACGAGATGATGGGGTGATCCCGTTACCGGGTTCCCACGAGTCGGTGACGAGGCAACCGAGGAACATGACAACGGCCGAAACGGCACGGAGCACACACGGGAAAACATTTCATACAACACAACAAGCATGCACGGGTCATCCCCGGGGTCGTTTTGGTATACCCTCGAAGCGTGCGTTTCGGGGCGGTTCGAGACGTCGAGGGACGTAGTGGAAGGAGTCATTCACGCGTTTCGTAGAGGAAGTAGAGGAAGTAGACGTTCACGTCATCGGTAGTCGTTCGGGTCGTCGTGGAAGTAGATGTTCCGTTCGTCTTGGCGGTTCCACGACGGGGGTAGTTGTACTCGGGCGACGGTAGGGGTACTTGTCCATGAAGTCGTTCTCGTCCGTAGTTGTTCACGGTTCTCCGACGACGGTAGACGTTCGGGCGACGGTAGTGGTACTTGCGGCGTCGTGGTACTCGTTCACGTAGTTGTACACGGATGTAGTTGTTCACTTCTCCGAAGGGTACTTGTCGCGTCGGCGTTCGTAGGTACTTGTGGTCTCCGAACTTGTCGACGGTAGTGGTACTTGCCGTAGGGGTACTTGGTCGTCTCGGTCTCGTACACGGGTCATCTGTCCAAAAAATTACAGCATAGGCACAAAACAAACAAAAACGGCAGCAACACAAGGGCTGCACGAGGCCACGGCAGCAGCAACAAAACGGTCTCAGCCACGGCGAGGAGGTTGCAGCAGCAGAAGCCATGCGGTCGGCCGGACAGAGGCAGGGGCCGTTGCGCTCGGGGCGGCCGACCCTTGCTGGAGGACGGGAAGGCGGAGGGAGGACGTCGGCGCGGGAGGCCACGGCTCCTGGCCGGCGACAGGAGGGACCGGGCGCTGCGGCAGGGGTGCGGTGAGTCCTGGCCGGGGGCGCTCGGGGCCGCCGCGGAGCTGCTCTTGGCCGAGGCAGGGCGCGACCAGATGGTCGGGCGACCGGGCACGGCGCGAGGGAAACGGCCCGGAGGGAGGCCACGGCGAGGCCTTGGCGACGCTGTGCATCCAGGCTCTCGGGAGAGGAGTGAGGCAGCCGAGGCGCCAGGAGAAGGGAGGCAGGGGCGCGGTGCCAGAGGGACTCGAGGAGAAGGGCGTCGAGGGGATTGGCCTGGCGTGCCGGAGCTCGGGGCCAGGGCGAAGGAGGGAGAGGCCGCTCGAGGGGCTCGGGGTTGGAGGAGACCGGCGCTCTGGGGGGACGAAGGAAGGGAAAATCGGGGCTGCGGGGTCGAGGGCCAGAGAGCGAGAGAGAGATCGAGGGATAGCTGCGGCGGGCAGGGAAGGACGAGCGAAGGGAATAGGGTCGTGCGGGACAGAAGGCGAGCGCTCGGGGGGTTAGGGTTAGGGGAAGCTGCGGGCCTCGGACAGATGGGCCAGCTGGGCCTGAGCCGGTGGGAGGAGAGGGAGTTGGATCGGGCCAAGAGGGAAAGGGAGGCCTGGGCCTCTGGGAAGAGGGGGAGGAGGAGGCCCAGAGGCTGGCTGCCTCTTCCTTTTTTTATTAGATTTTTGCAGATAAAACAAAAGAGAGAAAAAGAGAATGAGGAGGGAGGTTAGGGAAAAAACACATGGGACTATTTTTCACGGGCATCAAAAAAATGAGTGCGGTCCGAGAAAAATAGAAAAGGCGAGATTGGAAAAAATAATTCAAACATATTTGAATTTAATTCAATTAGGTTTGAACTAAGACGTCATTATTGAAGTGTCCAAAAATGTTCAAATTTTTGGAGGAACCTCGAAACAACGGAAAGAAATATTTGGCAAGGTTTTTGAAGGTGAAACTCGAAGTGAAAAAGACATGGGGAAAATTATGCAAGTGTGTTACGGTGATTCCGAAGCCATGGAATATTTATTAATATAGCTCCATAACTATTGAGAGACTTTTATATGTTATAAAGAGAAGTCACCTTCCCTCGATTTAAATGGACCGAAGGTCCACACAATTTATTTAGGTTGCGATGCATAAATTAAAAATGACATGATGGCATGATGACATGATGCAATGCAAAAATAAATAACACAAGCGAAAAGAAACACACGGGCAACCCGGAACATCTGGAATCTTCGGGAATCTTCTGGAATCTTCTGGGACGTCGGTCTCGGGCGTCACAACTCTCCCACACTAACAGAGGATCTCGACCCGAGATCCTAGAGATATCACCAGGTAAAAACGGAAGAGAAAGAGGTAAAACAAAGTTGCTTCTTTGACCAAGGAACGTTGAGAGGTTGAACAAGTTGAAAGAAAGAAAGAATGCAACGGAGATGAATGAAGATGAAAACTCCGTTAGAAAAGAGGAACAAGGAACATAACCAGAACCTTGAGAGGTTGAAAGACATGAAACAAGAGCTCACGGACCAAAATAATAAGAAACTGCAACGGTATGGCCAAGGAATAAGAATGACAGAATTTCGGCAGCACTCCGTCTGGAAATGGAAGGAATTAACAAGAACTTGAGGAGATGGGATGATACTTGATGAAAACAACAACATATTGCCTCCGAAACAATTAAAAGAATGGCCAAGGGGTAAGAAAGATTCAGACGGTACTCCGGTTAAAAGATAGGAAAAACTAGATAAGATGAGGGAACTAGAATGAAGAATATAACACTCCGGTTAAAAGATAAGCAATGGAAAGAACATGATCTCGATAAAACGATATGATGGTTTGGAGAGAGCAACATCACAATGCCTCCGGAATGAAAGAATAGCATATAAATCAATGAAAGATTAAACGGAGAGAAAAAGACAACTTCTCTGAAAATTGAATTTGAAAGGGCATCCTTACAAAGAAGGGTTGAATAGAGTTGTTGGAATAATCAACAACGAAGAATAAGCTTGATGTGGGCTTATGGAAAACATCTCAAAGTTATGAGGTGACAACCAGCCACTAATGGAAAACAATTGATTGGATTGAGATCAACAAGGATATGAAAAACTTATTTCGTCGGAATGATAAATGAAGAATTTGGGTCATTTATAAGCACCATAATATCAACAATCCTTAGGGAAAGCTTTTAGGTGAAATACAACCCAAGATAACTCCAACAAATAAATTGAAGGGTTGGAATGATTTCCCGGACAAGGAAAAAGATGGGTTTAAATATCTCATTCTTGATAACTCGTGAATCATGAAAACATGAAGGAATTGTCAAAAATGGCATACCACCATCTGAAAATAAGGTAGAAGGAATTGCAATTCAAGTGCATGAAGAAGAATGCTTGAGCTCCAACAAGAATCTTGAAGAAGACTTCGAGGATGAATTAAATGATGATAAACCACCATGAGAACTCCGGTAATGAAAACAAGAGAAGTGAAAGATGAAAGAATAAGATTCAAGGCCTGCGATGAATTAGGTGGAGTTGAAATGATATCATTGAAATGACATGAAGCTCCGGAAAACAAGATGAACAATTTAGAACTGAGAATATGATATGATGAACAAGCTCCGGAACAAGAGAATAAATGACCTTGAAGGAATAAGAATAAGAATTATGTCATGCTTCTCCTTCACCAATTAAATTGATGACAACCAAAGGATTTGGCATACTACTTATTCTCGTTGCAAAGAATTAAAGAGAGATCTCGCACAAGCTTGGATAAATATTCAACGAACCACCGGTAGGATTGTGAAAAGAACAATTGAATTGAAACGATAACAACGGAAAGTTAAACTTGAAAGAACCACCGTAAGAATATGAAGACGAACGAAGAGACATCAATGAAGAATATTTGGAGGACGAAGTTGAAAACTGAGAACGAAGAGATATTCTGAAAAGGTGGCCTTCGGAGGAACACAAAGAAAAGAATTCATGAAATGCCCCGGACGGGTATAAAAGAATTCCTCACAATCAAAACAATAATGAGGATGGCATGAAGCTAGAACCACGAATCTTCAAGAGAAGGGGCCAAGATTTAAGAGAAACACTTCTCCGGTCTTCAAATGTTGAGAGTGAAGACGAGAAATGCCATGAAGAATTGTTGAGCACTCCGGAATGAAGAATTAAAAAGGTTGAACCAATGAAGAAAAGAATTTGAAAGCGATCTTGGAGAAGGCATGTGACTGATGGGAATCATTCTTACGTCACACTTTGGAAGAATTTAAGAGTAACTCCGGAAAAAGAAGAGTCAGGTAAGATCCTGGGAAAAGACCTGTGGGTTAGGGCCCACTAAAGAAACACCGATGGAAAAGATTGCTTAAAAGATATTGCACCGGTTGAATTAAAAGGCTTGAGTAAGATAACAATCCTCAAAAATAGCTTGAATGGATTAAGAATGGAATTATGAATCTTCAGCACTCCGGATAAGAATAGCAAGAGGAGAATGAATAATTGTTGCACCAGAATAAAAAAGCATTGGGAAAAGAGGAAAAATGATAAGATCAACACCGAAATCTTGAATTACATCCACCGGAAGAATTAGAGAACAAAAGAATGATGAACTTGAAGCTCTTGAGCATATTCACGATAAAGCACCGGATAAGAACATTGAAGGAAAAGAATGAAGAAATATCACATGAATAAAAATGGATATTTCATCTGAGAATTGCTGACTCCATAAAGAAAAGGGGTGGGAGGGTGGGCAAAACAAAGACAACTTGAGATGAACAAAAAGGACACCGGTTGAAAAGAATTAACATGAAGATCTTGATGATCAAGAAGAATTAGCACTCCCATAGAAATATGAGAACACCGATTAAGAAAGGTATGGAATCAACATTTATCATCGAAGCGACTCGAATACCAGAATCAAAACGAAACAAAGGGGTAGATGTGCAACATGATCTTCACAATATCATCCGAACAGAGAATCGAACGAATGAATTCTGTAGGTACATCAACTGGTCGAGAAGCCACTTGGAGAACAAAATAAATAAAAGGAACAAGGATCAGATAGAACAAATACAAGATAGAAGCTTCGTTCGACATCTTCGTGCTGAAAGCTCATGGAACATGTTACAAAAGGGTTTTGCAATCCCCGGATCAGCATAGCCAAGGACCCTTTAAGATGCAACTCCCGATCAGAACAAGTCCATAAAACCACTTCACTCAATGTAGAACCCCAAACTTCATATCGAGCATCCGTTGGAAGAATGCCTAGAACTACTAGATGAACCCACCTATAGATTTCCGAAAGTTTCCAGTTATGCAATCAGGTGTTGGGGATACACGGGAAGCACCGCGCAATCAACTCTAAACCTACATCCAGGTGTATCCATCCTTCAACACATAACCAGTCTTTCTCGGAAACTGTTTACCTCGAACCTTCGAAAAGCATCCACTATAACAAGCTATGGCAATACTCTCGAACTACCTCCCCAGTACTGGGTGATGTCGGGGTTATCTTGCCACTGGCCGTATAGGAGAGATTTTCGATATCGGCCGTCTTAAGTATTTAGTACTGCCGCGATATGCTTGTGTCAATGATACCTCGAAGCTCAACTCCTCGGTAACAGGAGGCATCGAGAACAATATCCTTGTCACAAGAACATCGAAACAATCCCAGAATACTCGCGGGATCCTAAAAAAAAATTTGGTGCAATTTTTGAAAGTAGAAGAGAAAAGAGTAATCGTCAGGAGTCCTCACCAGAGAGAAAGGGGATGAGACGCAAAGAAATCCTACTCTCCGATATAATATAGGACTCAAAACATTTTCAGTGTGTGCCTAGACTCAACCGTCAACGATTCGATTAATCAGTGGGGGCTTCTAGGTCGGAGAAGGCTCTGATACCAACTTGTAATGCCCAGGATGGAGTTATACCTCCTACGTGTCGAGGCACGACTTAAAGGCATAAGTCCATCCTAGAATGATCTCAAGTTTGGTATCTTTGCACAACTCATGTAAAAGAGGGATTAAAATGCAAAAGGAGATAGTTGGCTTACACTCGCCACTTCACACAATACAATACATAAACAATCATCATACAAAACATCACAACCCGACTACGGGTGAAGATCCAAAAGAAAGATACCAAAACAACATAAAGCCACAGGCCAAGATCGAATCCTAGTAGAAACCACTACTGAACATCGAAACGTCACAAGCAAACGGTCAAACTCTTCATCGAACTCCTGGTGAAGAACTGAACCAGCTCCTGCATCGAGCTCGGCTGAACCTACATCTGGTGTGGTGAAGTAACTGTGAGCCACAGAGGACTCAGCAATCCCGTTCCCGGGTAACAAGACTATTTAAGCCTTGGGTGAGGACAAGGCTGAGGAAAGAATAAGAGGTGAAGGAACAAACAAGAGTCTGCAGCAGCAACTAGCACTAACTTACGTAATAGAGAGCGAGAAGAGAAGAGCATCGGTCGAAAGATGATCACGAAGTGATCCTAGCTAAAGCCGGTCAAACATAACCCCACCGTGTTCAACTCCCGAATCCCTATTCGGAAATTGACAGTCACGGTACACACGCTGGTAGTGTATTGAAACATTGTGTCAAGTTATCTACAACCGGAATTAACAAGCTCCCATCTGCCACATAACCGCGGGCACGGCTTTCGAAAGTTCAAACCCTGCAGGGGTGTTCCAACTTGACCCATTACAAGCCCACGATCCGCGGAGTCGCAACTCCATAGGTGGGAAGACCCGAGTATTCTCGGAATCCCGTGCTCAAGTTAAACCGAACTAAGGTAAGGCTAATCCAGCAAATCCTCCCGGCGTGTCGACACCCTGATAGTAGCCGCGCGTATCTAAGTCTCAGGACACGACCGGATGGGCGATTCTACGGGTGGATACCAAATACCTCGGGTTGCCCCAAGGCGGCCCCGCAGAACCCCCGTTTGGGACCAACGCCATCAGCACTGGCCCCCCCTGCTATGTAGAATTAAGAAATCCTCGGGGACGCGACCCCCTATGCAAATTTAATTATTTAAATAAGTTGTGATTATGAGGCAAATAGTACCAAAAGTTGGGACTTGCTGGAAAAGACTTAGCACTTAGCGGTTTATCAAGGGGGTCCCATACACCCCAACCGTGTTAGGAACGCAAAATCAAGGAACATAACACCGGTTTATACGGTTCCTAACGGCATGAGTGGAACAAAACACCAAGCAAAAGGCTTAGCCTTCCACCCTGCCAGTATATAGATGATTTCAGTTTTAAGCATTTATATAGTGTGATATAACCCAACCAAACTTCAACATGAAGCAAGCATCTTCAATCTTCACCTGCAACTAACAATGCTATAAGAAGGGCTGAGCGAAGCGTACCTAGCCAAGCAACGGTTTGCATAGGTAGGGTGGTTAAACATGGCAATTGGTTACAAGTAGGAGGCTGACAGGAAAAACATAGGCATCGAGGCAAATACTACAGAGCGATACTACTAGCAAGAGGCAAAAATAGTAATGGTATCCGGGTTCGGTCATCTTGCCTGGGATTCCACAAGGGAGAAGAACGGGTCCAAGAAGAAGACGGAGCAACAGTCGAGCGGATCCTCACAACTCCGGAACGAAACCGAAGCTAACAAGAGAAGCAACCGGAAAGAAAGAAACAACACGGTAAACACACAAACATAAACATGGCATAAGATGCACAAGCAAGTATGATGCATGTCCGGTTTAAATATGCATGGCATGGCAAGTGCACAAACAAATACTACAAGTTAAGTGGAGATCAATATGCAACGAGTTGCATATTGACGAAACACCACATTTAATTATTTAGTTGACTCTCATTTAATTACAAGACAAGATTAATTGTTTTTAACATAGCAAGAGGTGAAGCATAAAGAAACTACACTATTAGGCAATTTAAATGAGGCCGGAGAAATAACAACAACATATCCGGAAAATCCCCATGAGCATGTTTAATAATTATAAGCAAACAACAATTAAACATTATAATGTTGTTAACATGATGCGGATGACATGATCAAGTTTATGCAAGTTTTTGTTAAAGGTTGACAACTAACAAGATATGAAGTATTGTCACCGTGGTGGAATGAAAGGGTGCCACGGCAACGATCCGAAATGAGGCAATGGCATCTTATCGGTACCGGTAACTCGTTGAGAGTCCGGTGCAAAAGGAAAAAGATGGCGTGAGCGAGTCAAACGAGATGATGGGGTGATCCCGTTACCGGGTTCCCACGAGTCGGTGACGAAGCAACCGAGGAACATGACAACGGCCGAAACGGCACGGAGCACACACGGGAAAACATTTCATACAACACAACAAGCATGCACGGGTCATCCCCGGGGTCGTTTCGGTATACCTTCGAAGCGTGCGTTTCGGGGCGGTTCGAGACGTCGAGGGACGTAGTGGAAGGAGTCGTTCACGCGTTTCGTAGAGGAAGTAGAGGAAGTAGACTTTCACGTCATCGGTAGTCGTTCGGGTCGTCGTGGAAGTAGATGTTCCGTTCGTCTTGGCGGTTCCACGACGGGGGTAGTTGTACTCGGGCTACGGTAGGGGTACTTGTCCATGAAGTCGTTCTCGTCCGTAGTTGTTCACGGTTCTCCGACGACGGTAGACGTTCGGGCGACGGTAGTGGTACTTGCGGCGTCGTGGTACTCGTTCACGTAGTCGTACACGGATGTAGTTGTTCACTTCTCCGAAGGGTACTTGTCGCGTCGGCGTTCGTAGGTACTTGTGGTCTCCGAACTTGTCGACGGTAGTGGTACTTGCCGTAGGGGTACTTGGTCGTCTCGGTCTCGTACACGGGTCATCTGTCCAAAAAATTACAGCATAGGCACAAAACAAACAAAAACGGCAGCAACACAAGGGCTGCACGAGGCCACGGCAGCAGCAACAAAACGGTCTCAGCCACGGCGAGGAGGTTGCAGCAGCAGAAGCCATGCGGTCGGCCGGACAGAGGCAGGGGCCGTTGCGCTCGGGGCGGCCGACCCTTGCTGGAGGACGGGAAGGCGGAGGGAGGACGTCGGCGCGGGAGGCCACGGCTCCTGGCCGGCGACAGGAGGGACCGGGCGCTGCGGCAGGGGTGCGGTGAGTCCTGGCCGGGGGCGCTCGGGGCCGCCGCGGCGCTGCTCTTGGCCGAGGCAGGGCGCGACCAGATGGTCGGGCGACCGGGCACGGCGCGAGGGAAACGGCCCGGAGGGAGGCCACGGCGAGGCCTTGGCGACGCTGTGCATCCAGGCTCTCGGGAGAGGAGCGAGGCAGCCGAGGCGCCAGGAGAAGGGAGGCAGGGGCGCGGTGCCAGAGGGACTCGAGGAGAAGGGCGTCGAGGGGAATGGCCTGGCGCGCCGGAGCTCCGGGCCAGGGCGAAGGAGGGAGAGGCCGCTCGAGGGGCTCGGGGTTGGAGGAGACCGGCGCTCTGGGGGGACGAAGGAAGGGAAAATCGGGGCTGCGGGGTCGAGGGCCAGAGAGCGAGAGAGAGATCGAGGGATAGCGGCGGCGGGCAGGGAAGGACGAGCGAAGGGAATAGGGTCGTGCGGGACAGAAGGCGAGCGCTCGGGGGGGTAGGGTTAGGGGAAGCTGCGGGCCTCGGACAGATGGGCCAACTGGGCCTGAGCCGGTGGGAGGAGAGGGAGTTGGATCGGGCCAAGAGGGAAAGGGAGGCCTGGGCCGCTGGGAAGAGGGGGAGGAGGAGGCCCAGAGGCTGGCTGCCTCTTCCTTTTTTTATTGGATTTTTGCAGATAAAACAAAAGAGAGAAAAAGAGAATGAGGAGGGAGGTTAGGGAAAAAACACATGGGACTATTTTTCACGGGCATCAAAAAAATGAGTGCGGTCCGAGAAAAATAGAAAAGGCGAGATTGGAAAAAATAATTCAAACATATTTGAATTTAATTCAATTAGGTTTGAACTAAGACGTCATTATTGAAGTGTCCAAAAATGTTCAAATTTTTGGAGGAACCTCGAAACAACGGAAAGAAATATTTGGCAAGGTTTTTGAAGGTGAAACTCGAAGTGAAAAAGACATGGGGAAAATTATGCAAGTGTGTTACGGTGATTCCGAAGCCATGGAATATTTATTAATATAGCTCCATAACTATTGAGAGACTTTTATATGTTATAAAGAGAAGTCACCTTCCCTCGATTTAAATGGACCGAAGGTCCACACAATTTATTTAGGTTGCGATGCATAAATTAAAAATGACATGATGGCATGATGACATGATGCAATGCAAAAATAAATAACACAAGCGAAAAGAAACACACGGGCAACCCGGAACATCTGGAATCTTCGGGAATCTTCTGGAATCTTCTGGGACGTCGGTCTCGGGCGTCACATCCTTGTTCCATAGTCCATCAAAGCAATACTCAAAACTTGAAAACTTCACAACAAAAAACTTAGACAAAAATTCTCGTGAGCTCCGTTAGTAAGAGAAAACAAACCACTACTCAAAGGTACAGCAAGGAATTAATTCTTTGTTTATATTGGTGTTAAACCTACTGCACTCCAAGTTCTCTATGGTTAATATCCTCTAATATTACTCATAGATGCATCGGGATAAGCAAACAACACACGAAAAACAGAATCTGTCAAAAACAGAACAGTCTGTAGTAATCTACTGGGTTAGCCTACTTCTGGAACTCCAAAAACTTCAAACTAAATTGGTAAATTTGCGCAATTTGTCTACCAATCAGCAGAAAAAGGAATCAACTAAAAAGAACGCTCCAGTAAAATCTGAAGTCTACTTTAGCGAGCGCTAATTATTCTGTTTTTCACAGCAAGATCAAATAAACTTCACACAAGTCTTACCAAAGGTTCTACTTGGCACAAACACTAAACAAAACATGAAAACACATCTAATCAGAGGCTAGATGCAATATTTATTTCCTAACAGCAACAAAAAAACATAAAATTGGGTTGCCTCCCAACAAGCGCTATCGTTTTACGCCCCTAGCTAGGCACGATACAAGATAGATCTAGGTATTGCCATCCTTGGAAGGCAATCCATAAGTGGCTCTCATGATAGATTCATATGGTAATTTGATTTTGTTTCTAGGAAATTGTTCCATGCCTTTCCTTAATGGAAATTGGAATCTAATATTTCCTTCCTTCATATCAATAATTGCACCAATCGTTCCAAGGAAAGGTCTACCAAGAATAATAGGACATGAAGGATTGCAATCTATATCAAGAACAATGAAATCTACGGGCACATAATTCCTATTGGCAACAATAAGAACATCATTAATACTTCCCATAGGTTTCTTAATAGTGGAATCCGCAAGATGCAAATTTAAAGAACAATCATCAAGCTCATGGAACCCTAGCAAAACACACAAAGTTCTTGGGATAGTGCAGACACTTGCACCCAAATCACACAAAGCATAGCATTCATGATCTTTTATTTTTATTTTTTTAGTAGGTTCCCATTCATCATAAAGCTTTCTAGGTATAGAAACTTCCAACTCAAGTTTTTCTTCATAAGATTGCATCAAAGCATCAACTATATGTTTAGTGAAAGCTTTATTTTGACTATAAGCATGCGGAGAATTTAGCACGGATTGCAACAAGGAAATACAATCAATCAAAGAGCAATTATCATAATTGAATACCTTGAAATCCAAAGTAGTGGGTTCATCACTATGCAAAGTTTTAATCTCTTCAATCCCACTTTTAGCAATTTTAGCATCAAGATCTAAAAACTCCGAAATTTTGGGACACCTTAAAGCATAATCATCTCCAATCCTATTCTCATCAAGATTAATACTAGAAAACAAGGATCTAATAGGAGACACATCAATAACTTTCAGATCTTCATCTTTATTTTCATGATAACTAGAAGAACACAATTTAATATAATCTTCTCTTTTAGCACGCATTCTAGCGGTTCTTTCTTTGCATTCATCAATGGAAATTCTCATGGCTTTGAGAGACTCATTGATATCATGCTTAGGTGGGATAGATCTAAGTTTCAAAGAATCAACATCAAGAGTAATTCTATCCACACTTCTAGCAAATTCATCAACCTTAAGCAATTTCTCTTCAAGCATAGCATTGAAATTCTTTTGCGAGATCATAAACTCCTTAACACTAGTTTCAAATTTAGAAGGCATCATTCCATAAGAGTTGTTGTAGGAATTACCAAAATTATTAGAGGAGTTACTAGGAAAAGGCCTAGGATTGAAATTACCTCTATAAGCATTGTTACCAAAATTATTCCTACCAACAAAATTCACATCCAAAGATTCATTGTTATTCTCAATCAAAGTGGACAAAGGCATATCATTAGGATCGGAAAAAGCACTCTTAGCAGCAAATAATTACATAAGTTCATTTATCTTTCCACTCAAAACACTAATTTCTTCAATAGCATGCACTTTTTTCTAGTAGATCTTTCGGTGTGCCATTGAGAATAATTAACCATAATATTATCTAGGAGTTTGGTAGCTTCTCCTAAAGTAGTTTCCATGAAAGTGCCTCCGGCGGCCGAATCTAAAAGATTTCTAGAAGCAAAATTCAAGCCAGCATAAAAGTTCTGAATAATCATCCATAGATTCAAACCATGTGTAGGGCAATTACGTATCATTAATTTCATTCTCTCCCAAGCTTGTGGAACATGCTCATGATCTGGTTGCTTAAAATTCATAATATCGTTTCTAAGGGAGATGATCTTAGCAGGAGGGAAATACTTAGAGATAAAAGCATCTTTGCACTTATTCCATGAATCAATACTATTTCTATGCAAACAGGAAAACCAAGTGTTAGCACGATCTCTAAGTGAAAACGGAAATAACTTAAATTTAAAAATATCATTATCCATATCCCTTTTCTTTTGCATAACACACAAATCAACAAAGTTGTTTAGATGGGTAGCGACATTTTCACTAGGAAGGCCGGAGAATTGATCTTTCATGACAAGATTCAACAAAGCAGCATTGATCTCACAAGATTCAACATCGGTAATAGGAGCAATCGGAGTGCTAATAAAATCATTGTTGTTGGTATTGGAGAAGTCACACAATTTGGTATTGTTCTGAGCCATAGTGACAAGCAAGCAATCCAACACACACAAGCGAACACGAAGCAAGCGAACAAAAAACACACGGCGGAAGAAGGGCGAATAAAACGGCAAAGGTGAAGTGGGGGAGAGGAAAACGAGAGGCAAATAAATGTAATGCAAAGGATAAGGGTTTGTGATAGGTACTTGGTATATGACTTTTGCGTAAGCCTCCCCGGCAACGACGCCAGAAATTCTTCTTGCTACCTCTTGAGCTTGCGTTGTATTCCCTCGAAGAGGAAAGGGAGATGCAGCACAGTAGCGTAAGTATTTCCCTCAGTTTTTGAGAACCAAGGTATCAATTGTTGGAAATATGCCCTAGAGGCAATAATAAAAGAGTTATTATTATATTTCCTTGTTCATGATAATCGTTTATTATCCATGCTATAACTGTATTGATTGGAAACTCAGATACACGTGTGGATGAATAGACAGACTTTGTGTCCCTAGTATGCCTCTACAGGACTAGCTCGTTGATCAAAGATGACCGCGGTTTCCAGGTCATAAGACATGAGTTGTCATTTGATAACGGGATCACATCATTAGGAGAATGATGTGATGGACGAGACCCAAACGTTAACATAGCTTTTTGATCGTGTCAGTTATCGCTATAGTTTTCTGCATGTCAAGTATAAGTTCCTATGACCATGAGATCATGTAACTCACTGACACCGTAGGAGTGCTTTGTGTGTGCCAAACGTCGCAACGTAACTGGGTGACTATAAAGGTACTCTACAGGTATCTCCGAGGGTGTCTGTTGAGTTGACATGGATCAAGACTGGGATTTGTCACTCCGTGTGACGGAGAGGTATCTCCGGGCCCACTCGGTAATACGTCATCTCAATGAGCTCAAAAGTGACTAAGTAGTTGGTCACGGGATTATGTATTACGGTAACGAGTAAAGAGACTTGCCGGTAACGAGATTGAACTAGGTATAGAGATACCGACGATCGAATCTCGGGCAAGTAACATACCGACGAGACAAAGGGAACTGTATACGGGATTGCCTGAATCCTTGACATCGTGGTTCATCCGATGAGATCATCGAGAAACATGTAGGAACCAATATGGGTATCCAAATCCCGCTATTGGTTATTGACCTGAGAGTGTCTCGGTCATGTCTACATGGTTTCCGAACCCGCAGGGTCTACACACTTAACGTTCGGTGACGCTAGGGTTGTTAGTGAGAAGAGTGCATGGTTACCGAAGGTTGTTCGGAGTCCCGGATGAGATCCCGGACATGACGAGGGTCTCCGGAATGGTCCGGAGACGAAGATTGATATATAGGATGAAAGGTTTCGGAGTACCGGAAGTGTTCCGGGGAGCATCGGGAAATCGGCGGAATACCGGAAGGGTTTTCGGGGGGTCCGGAAGTTGTTCTGGGCCTATTGGGCCACAAAGGGGGACACCACAGCCCTCAGGGGGCTGTGCGCCCCCCCTGGGCCCTCTCCCCATGCGGCTAAGGGGGTGGGACCCCCTAGGGCTGGCCGCACCCCTTGGACTTGGGGGGCAAGGCACCTAGGGGGGGAAACCCTAGCGCCTGGCCGCCCCCCTGCCCTGGCCGCCGCCCCCCTCCCCTTGCCCTGGCCGCCGGCCCCTAGGGGGAAACCCTAGGGCGCCCTAACCTCTCCACCCCCCCTATATATAGTGGGGCAAAGGGAGGGCAGCCAACACAGTTTGTGCCTCGGTGCTGCCCTCCCTCTCCCGTCATATCTTCTCCTCCCGCAGTGCTTAGGCGAAGCCCTGCTGGAGTTCTTCTCCACCATCACCACCACGCCGTCGTGCTGCCGGTTCTCCATCAACCTCTCCTCCACCCCTTGCTGGATCAAGAAGGAGGAGACGTCCCCGAGCCGTACGTGTGAAGAACGCGGAGGCACCGTTGCTTCGGTGCTAGGTCTTCGGCGATCTGAATCGCGACGAGTACGACTCCATCATCCGCGTTCATAACGCTTCCGATTAGCGATCTACAAGGGTACGTAGATCACACTCCCCTCTCGTAGTTGCTTCTACTAGATTGATCTTGGTGAACGGTAGGAAAATTTTTGTTTCCCATGCAACGTTCCCCAGCAGTGGCATCATGAGCTAGGATCTTGCGTAGATGCTTTCTCGAGTAGAACACAAAGAAGTTTGTGGCGTTGATGTTTAAATTGCTGCCCTCCTTAGTCTTTCTTGATTCAGCGGTATTATAGGATGAAGCGGCCCGGACCAACTTTACATGTCCACGTACATGAGACCGGTTCCATCGACAGACATGTGACTTTTGTTGCATAAGATGGCTGGCGGGTGTCTGTCTCTCCTATCTTAGTTGAATCGGAATAGAACAAGGCGGTCCTTGTAGAAGGTTAAATAGCAACTTGAATATCACCGTTGTGGTTTTGCGTAGGTAAGAAGCGTTCTTGCTAGATACCCATAGCAGCCACGTAAAACATGCAACAACAAATTAGAGGACGTCTAACTTGTTTTTGCAGGGTATGTATGTGATATGATATGGCCAATGACATGATGAAATATATTTTGATGTATGAGATGATCATGTTGTAATAGTTAACATCGACTTGCATTTCGATGCATACGGCAACCGGCAGGAGCCATAGGGTTGTCTTTATTTTTGTATGACCTGCGTGTCAATCATTAAGCGCTTTGTAATGCTTTACTTTATCGCTAAACGGTAGCAATAGTAGTAAGAGCATGGTGGGGCGCCGACAACCCCGATGGCAACACGATGATGGAGATCATGATGATGGAGATCATGGTGTGGCGCCGGTGACGATGGAGATCATGCCGGTGCTTTGGAGATGGAGATCAAAAGCACGAGTTGATGGCCATATCATGTCACTTATGATTTGCATGTGATGTTAATCCTTTTATGCATCTTATTTTGCTTAGGACGACGGTAGCATTATAAGGTGATCCTTCACTAAAATTTCAAGATAAAATTGTGTTCCCCCCGAGTGTGCGCCGTTGCGAAGGTTCGTCGTTTTCGAAGCACCACGTGATGATCGGGTGTGATAGACTCTACGTTCGCATACAACGGGTGCAAGCCAGTTTTGCACGTGCAGAACACTCGGGTTAGACTTGACGAGCCTAGCATGTACAGACATGGCCTCGGAACACGGAGGACCGAAAGGTCGAGCATGAGTCATATAGTAGATATGATCAACATGTTGATGTTCACCATTGACACCACCTCATCTCACGTGATGATCGGACTTGGGTTGGTGAATTTGGATCATGTCACGCTCGAATGACCGGAGGGATGTCAATTTGAGTGGGAGTTATAATTAATTTGATTAGGTAATAACTCACTTATCATGAACAATAGTCTAAAATGTCTTTGCAAATTTATGTTGTAGATGGCTCGCGCAGGAGTTCCCCTGAATTTTAATGCGTTCCTAGAGAAAGCTAAACTGAAAGATGATGGGAGCAATTTTGTGGACTGGCTCCGCAATCTGAGGATCATCCTCACAGCTGCCCAAAAGGTTTATGTCCTAAATGCACCGCTAGGTCAACCCCCCGCTCCTGGAGCCTCTGCGGACGATATGAACGTCTGGCAGACGCGTTCGGATGACTATTCGATAGTACAGTGTGCCATGTTGTACGGCTTGGAAGGAGGACTCCAAAGGCGTTTTGAACGTCATGGTGCATATGAGATGTACACGGAGTTGAAATTCATCTTTGAGAAGAAAGCTAAGATCGAGAGGTATGAGACCACCGATAAATTCTTCGCTTGCAAGATGGAGGAGAATTCGTCTGTCAGTGAGCACTTACTGAAGATGTCTGGGTACTATACCCGCATAGCTGATCTGGGACTTGTGTTCCCGGATGAGGCTATCATTGACAGAATTCTCCAGTCACTCCCTCCAAGCTACAAGAGCTTCGTCCAGCAGTACAACATGCAAGGGATGAATAAAACCATCGCCGAGCTGTTTTCGATGCTGAAAGTCGCTGAGGCAGACATCCAGAAGGAGTATCAAGTGTTGATGGTCAATAAGACCACCAGTTTCAAGAAGAATGGCAAGGGCAAGAAGGGTAACTCTAAGAAGGGTGGCAAAGCAGTTGCTAATCCAGTGAAGAAACCCAAGGCTGGGCCCAAGCCAGAGACTGAGTGTTTCTATTGCAAGGGGAATGGCCACTGGAAGCGGAACTGCGCCAAGTATCTGGCGGACAAGAAGGGGGCCAACAACAACAAAGGTATATATGATATACATGTTATTGATGTGTACCTTACCAACTCTCGTTGTAGTGCCTGGGTATTTGATACCGGTTCGGTTGCTCACATTTGCAACTCTAAACAGGAACTGCGGAATAAACGGAGGCTGGCGAAGGACGAAGTGACGATGCGCGTGGGAAATGGTTCCAAGGTTGATGTGATCGCCGTCGGCACGCTCGCTCTTCGATTACCATCGGGATTAGTTATGAACCTGAATAATTGTTATTTAGTGCCTGCGTTAAGCATGAACATTATATCTGGATCTTGTTTATTGCGAGACGGTTACTCATTTAAGTCAGAGAATAATGGTTGTTCTATTTATATGAGTAATATCTTTTATGGTCATGCACCCGAAGTTAGGGGTTTATTCTTATTGAATCTCGATAGTGATGATACACATGTTCATAACGTTGATGCCAAAAGATGTAGAGTAGATAATGATAATACCACTTTCTTGTGGCACTGCCGTCTCGGTCATATCGGCGTGAAACGCATGAGGAAGCTCCATGCTGATGGACTTTTGGAGTCTCTTGATTTTGAATCACTTGACACGTGCGAGCCGTGCCTCATGGGCAAGATGACAAGGACCCCGTTTTCAGGGACAATGGAACGGGCAAGTGACTTATTGGAAATCATACATACTGATGTGTGCGGTCCGATGAGTGTAACGGCGCGCGGTGGATATCGTTATTTTCTCACCTTCACTGACGACTTAAGTAGATATGGGTATATTTACTTGATGAAGCATAAGTCTGAAACTTTTGAAAAGTTCAAGCAATTTCAGAGTGAAGTTGAAAATCATCGTAACAAGAAGATCAAGTTCCTACGATCTGATCGAGGGGGAGAATATCTGAGTTATGAGTTTGGTGATCACTTAAGAAAATGTGGAATTGTTTCACAGTTGACACCACCTGGAACACCACAGCGTAATGGTGTGTCCGAACGTCGTAATCGAACCCTATTAGATATGGTACGTTCTATGATGTCTCTTGCCGACTTGCCACTATCGTTTTGGGGATATGCGTTAGAGACAGCTGCATTCACTTTAAATAGGGCTCCATCTAAGTCCGTTGGTTTGGTAAGAAACCTAAGTTGTCTTTTCTCAAGGTTTGGGGTTGCGATGCTTATGTCAAAAGGCTTCAGCCAGAAAAGCTCGAACCCAAAGCGGACAAATGTGTCTTCATAGGATACCCAAAAGAAACAGTTGGGTACACCTTCTATCTCAGATCCGAGGGCAAAGTGTTTGTCGCTAAGAACGGGTCCTTCCTCGAGAAAGAGTTTCTCTCGAAAGAATTGAGTGGGAGGAAGGTAGAACTTGATGAGGTTATTGAACCTCTGCTTCAACCAGAAAGTAGCGCAGCACAGAAAGATGTTTTTGTGGAGCCTACAGAGGTTGAAGAGGAAGCCAATGATGATGATCAAGAAGCTTCCGATCAAGTTACTACCGAACCTCGTAGGTCGACAAGGGTACGCACTGCACCTGAGTGGTATGGTAACCCTGTCTTGGAGGTCATGTTGTTAGACAACGGTGAACCTACGAGCTATGGAGAAGCAATGGTGGGCCCAGATTCCGACAAATGGTTAGAGGCCATGAAATCCGAGATGGGATCCATGTATGAAAACAAAGTATGGACTTTGGAAGTATTACCTGAAGGGCGGAAGGCCATTCAGAATAAATGGATTTTTAAGAGGAAGACGGACGCTGACGGTAATGTCACCGTGTATAAAGCTCGACTTGTGGCAAAGGGTTTTTCACAAGTTCAAGGGATTGACTACGATGAGACTTTCTCACCCGTAGCGATGCTTAAGTCCGTCCGAATCATGTTAGCAATAGCTGCATTTTTCGATTATGAAATTTGGCAGATGGATGTCAAAACAGCGTTCCTTAACGGTTTTCTTAAGGAAGAGTTGTATATGATGCAACCAGAAGGTTTTGTTGATCCAGAGAATGCTGACAAAGTATGCAAGCTCCAGCGTTCCATTTATGGGCTGGTGCAAGCATCTCGGAGTTGGAATCTTCGCTTTGATGAGGTGATCAAAGCGTTTGGGTTTATACAAGTTTACAATGAAGCTTGTATTTACAAGAAAGTGAGTGGGAGCTCTATAGCGTTTCTAATATTATATGTGGATGACATATTGCTGATTGGAAACAATATAGAATTTTTGGATAGCGTGAAGGGGTATTTGAACAAGAGTTTTTCGATGAAAGATCTCGGTGAAGCTGCTTTCATATTGGGCATCAAGATCTATAGAGATAGATCAAGACGCTTGATAGGACTTTCACAAAGCACATACCTTGATAAAGTTTTGAAGAAGTTCAAAATGGATCAATCCAAGAAGGGGTTCTTGCCGGTATTGCAAGGTACGAAGTTGAGTAAGACTCAATGCCCAGTGACTGCGGATGACAGAGAAAAAATGAGTGTCGTCCCCTATGCTTCAGCCATAGGCTCTATCATGTATGCAATGCTGTGCACAAGACCAGATGTCAGCCTTGCCATAAGTATGGCCGGAAGGTTTCAGAGTAATCCTGGTATGGATCACTAGACAGCGGTCAAGAATATCCTAAAGTACCTGAAAAGGACTAAGGATATGTTTCTCGTTTATGGAGGTGATCAAGAGCTCGTCGTAAAGGGTTACGTCGATGCAAGCTTTGACACAGATCCGGATGACTCTAAGTCACAAACCGGATACGTATATATTCTCAACGGGGGAGCGGTAAGCTGGTGCAGTTCCAAGCAGAGCGTGGTAGCTGATTCTACATGTGAAGCAGAGTATATAGCTGCCTCGGAGGCGGCGAAGGAAGGTGTCTGGATGAAGGAGTTCATGACAGATCTTGGAGTTGTGCCTAGTGCACTGAACCCAATGACTCTGTTCTGTGACAACACTGGTGCCATTGCTCTAGCCAAGGAACCAAGGTTTCACAAGAGGACCAGACACATAAAGCGACGCTTCAATTCCATCCGCGATTCGGTCAAGGAGGAGGACATAAACATTTGCAAAGTACACACGGATTTGAATGTTGCAGATCCGTTGACTAAGCCTCTTCCACGGGCTAAGCACGATCAACACCAAGACTCTATGGGTGTTAGATTCATTACCTTGTAATGCTAGATTATTGACTCTAGTGCAAGTGGGAGACTGTTGGAAATATGCCCTAGAGGCAATAATAAAAGGAGTTATTATTATATTTCCTTGTTCATGATAATCGTTTATTATCCATGCTATAACTGTATTGATTGGAAACTCAGATACACGTGTGGATGAATAGACAGTTTTTGTGTCCCTAGTGAGCCTCTACAGGACTAGCTCGTTGATCAAAGATGACCGCGGTTTCCAGGTCATAGACATGAGTTGTCATTTGATAACGGGATCACATCATTAGGAGAATGATGTGATGGACGAGACCCAAACGTTAACATAGCTTTTGATCGTGTCAGTTATCGCTATAGTTTTTCTGCATGTCAAGTATAAGTTCCTATGACCATGAGATCATGTAACTCACTGACACCGTAGGAGTGCTTTGTGTGTACCAAACGTCACAACGTAACTGGGTGACTATAAAGGTGCTCTACAGGTATCTCCGAGGGTGTCTGTTGAGTTGACATGGATCAAGACTGGGATTTGTCACTCCGTGTGACGGAGAGGTATCTCCGGGCCCACTCGGTAATACGTCATCTCAATGAGCTCAAAAGGGACTAAGTAGTTGGTCACGGGATTATGTATTACGGTAACGAGTAAAGAGACTTGCCGGTAACGAGATTGAACTAGGTATAGAGATACCGACGATCGAATCTCGGGCAAGTAACATACCGACGAGACAAAGGGAACTGTATACGGGATTGCCTGAATCCTTGACATCGTGGTTCATCCGATGAGATCATCGAGAAACATGTAGGAACCAATATGGGTATCCAGATCCCGCTATTGGTTATTGACCTGAGAGTGTCTCGGTCATGTCTACATGGTTTCCGAACCCGCAGGTTCTACACTCTTAACGTTCGGTGACGCTAGGGTTGTTAGTGAGAAGAGTGCATGGTTACCGAAGGTTGTTCGGAGTCCCGGATGAGATCCCGGACATGACGAGGGTCTCCGGAATGGTCCGGAGACGAAGATTGATATATAGGATGAAAGGTTTCGGAGTACCGGAAGTGTTCCGGGGAGCATCGGGAAATCGGCGGAATACCGGAAGGGTTTTCGGGGGGTCCGGAAGTTGTTCTGGGCCTATTGGGCCACAAAGGGGGACACCACAGCCCTCAGGGGGCTGTGCGCCCCCCCTGGGCCCTCTCCCCATGCGGCTAAGGGGGTGGGACCCCCTAGGGCTGGCCGCACCCCTTGGACTTGGGGGGCAAGGCACCTAGGGGGGGAAACCCTAGCGCCTGGCCGCCCCCCTGCCCTGGCCGCCGCCCCCCTCCCCTTGCCCTGGCCGCCGGCCCCTAGGGGGAAACCCTAGGGCGCCCTAACCTCTCCACCCCCCCTATATATAGTGGGGCAAAGGGAGGGCAGCCAACACAGTTTGTGCCTCGGTGCTGCCCTCCCTCTCCCGTCATATCTTCTCCTCCCGCAGTGCTTAGGCGAAGCCCTGCTGGAGTTCTTCTCCACCATCACCACCACGCCGTCGTGCTGCCGGTTCTCCATCAACCTCTCCTCCACCCCTTGCTGGATCAAGAAGGAGGAGACGTCCCCGAGCCGTACGTGTGAAGAACGCGGAGGCACCGTTGCTTCGGTGCTAGGTCTTCGGCGATCTGAATCGCGACGAGTACGACTCCATCATCCGCGTTCATAACGCTTCCGCTTAGCGATCTACAAGGGTACGTAGATCACACTCCCCTCTCGTAGTTGCTTCTACTAGATTGATCTTGGTGAACGGTAGGAAAATTTTTGTTTCCCATGCAACGTTCCCCAGCATCAATCCAGTAGGAGACCACGTGCCAGTCCCTCGCACCTGCACAAACAAATAAGAACTTCGCAGCCAACGCGATAAGGGGTTGTCAATCCCTTTACGTCACTTACGAGAGTGAGATCTAATAGAGATGATAATTATATTTTTGGTATTTTTGATATAGGAACAGAAAGTAAAGAAAGCAAATAAACAACGGCGACAAAAATTGGCTAGTTGACGGGAAAGTAATATGATAAAGATAGACCCGGGGGCCATAGTTTTCTCTAGTGCTTCTCTCATGATAGCGATACTCTACGGCGGGTAAACAAATTACTATCGAGCAATTGATAGAAAAGCGAATAATTATGAGACTATCTAGGAATGATCATTGTATATAGGCATCACGTCCGAGACAAGTAGACCGACTCCTGCCTGCGTCTACTACTATTACTCCACACATCGACCGCTATCCAGCATGCATCTAGTGTATTGAGTTCATACGAACAGAGTAACGCCTTAAGCAAGATGACATGATGTAGAGGGATAAACTCAAGCAATATGATGAACACCCCATCTTTTTACCCTCGATGGCAACAATACAATACGTGCCTTGCTTCCCCTACTGTCACTGGGAAAGGACACCGCAAGATTGAACCCAAAGCCAAGCACTTCTCCCATTGCAAGAACTATAGATCTAGTAGGCCAAACCAAACCAATAATTCGAAGAGACTTGTAAGAATATTATGAGCACACATAAAAAGTACAGAGAAGAACCAAATATCTTTCATAGATAATCTTGATCATAAACTCATAATTCATCGGATCTCGACAAACACACCGCAAAAAGAGATTACATCGAATAGATCTCCTCGAAGATCGAGGAGAACTTTGTATTGAGATCCAGAGAGAGAGAGAAGAAGCCATCTAGATACTAGCTATGGACCTGAAGGTCTGAGGTAAACTACTCACAACTCATGGTGAGGGTGATGATGATGATGATGAAGGCCTCCGTGATGGATCCCCCTCCCTGAATTGGCCCCAAGATGGGATCTCCACGGGAACAGAAGCTACGATGGTGGAATTAGGGTTTTCTCTCTGCGTATGGAGTTTCTGGGGTATGTAGGTATATATAGGAAGAAGGAGGGCACCGGGGGCTGTGTGGGCCAGCCTCGAGGCAGGGGGGCGCCCTGGGAAGGGGGCGCGCCCCCACCCTCGAGGGCTGGCCCTACGTCCCCTGACTTGGCCCCGAAGACTCCCGAGCGTGATTTCCTCCAAAAATATCTCTCACAAAGGTTTCATTCCGTTTGGACTCCGTTTGATATTCCTTTTCTACAAAACCCTGAAATAGGCAAAAAAAACAACAATCTGGACTGGGCCTTTGGGTTAGTAGGTTAGTCCCAAAAATGATATAAAAGTGAATGATAAAGCCCATTAAACATCCAAGACTTCATAAATAATAGCATGGAACAATAAAAAATTATAGATACGTTGGAGACGTATGAGCATACAACGGGTGTAAGCCAGATTTACACACGCAATACACTTAGGGTTGACTTGACGAGCCTAGCATGTACAGACATGGCCTCGGAACACGTAAGACCGAAAGGTCGAATATGAGTCATATAGAAGATACGATCAACATGAAGATGTTCACCGTTGATGACTAGTCCGTCTCACATGATGATCGGACACGGCCTAGTCGATTCAGGTCATGTATCACTTAGATGACTAGAGGGATGTCTATCTGAGTGGGAATTCATTAAATTTGTTTAGATGAACTTAATTATCATGAACATAGTCTAAAATATTTAAAATATGTCTTGTAGATACAATGGCCCACGCTAATGTTGCCCTCAACTTCAACGTGTTCCTAGAGAAAACAAAGCTGGAAGACGATGGTAGCAACTATACAGACTGGGTTCGTAACTTGAGGATCATCCTCATAGCTGCCAAGAAAGCATATGTCCTTGAAGCACCGCTAGGTGACGCACCCGTTTTCCTAGCAACTCAAGACGTTATAAATGCCTGGCAGTCGCGTAGTGATGATTACTCCCTGGTTCAGTGTGGCATGCTTTACTGCTTGGAATCAGGGCTCCGAAAGCGTTTTGAGCAGCACAGAGCATATGAGATGTTCCAAGAGCTAAAAATGGTTTTCCAAGCTCATGCCCGAGTCGAGAGATATGAAGTTGTAATGCCCAGGATGGGACTATACCTCCTACGTGTCGAGGCACGACTTAAAGGTATAAGCCCATCCTAGAATGATCGCAAGTTTGGTATCTTTGCACGACTCATGTAAAAGAGGGATTAAACTGCAAAATGAAATAGTTGGCTTACACTCGCCACTTCACACAATACATTACATAAGCAATCATCATTCAAAAACATCACAACCCGACTACGGGTGAAGATCCAAAGAAAGATACCAAAACAACATAAAGCCATAGGTCAGGATCGAATCCTAGTAGAAACCACTACTGATCGTCGAAAACGTCACAAGCAAACAGCCAAACTCTTCATCGAGCTCCATGGTGAAGAACTGATCCAACTCCTGCATCAAACTCGGCTGAACCTGCATCTGGTGTGGTGAAGTAACTGTGAGCCACAGAGGACTCAGCAATCCCGTTCCCGGGTAACAAGACTATTAAAGCCTTGGGTGAGGTCAAGGCTGAAGAAAGAACGAGAGGTGAAGGAACAACAAGAGTCTGCAGCAGCAACTAGCACTAACTTACGTGAGTGAGAGCGAGAAGAGAAAGCCTCGGCGAGAAGTGATCACGAAGTGATCCTAGCTACAAGCTCACAATCATAACCCCTCCGTGTTCAACTCCCGAATCCCTATTCGGAAATTGACAGTCACGGAACACACGCTGGTAGTGTATTAGTAACATTGTGTCAAGTTATCTACAACCGGAATTAACAAGCTCCCATCTGCCACATAACCGCGGGCACGGCTTTCGAAAGTTCAAACCCTGCAGGGGTGTTCCAACTTGACCCATTACAAGCCCACGATCCGCGGAGTCGCAGCTCCATAGGTGGGAAGACCCGAGTATTCTCGGAATCCCGTGCTCAAGTTAAACCGAACTAAGGTAAGGCTAATCCAGCAAATCCTCCCGGCGTGTCGACACCCTGATAGTAGCCGCGCGTATCTAAGTCTCAGGACACGACCGGATGGGCGATTCTACAGGTTTTTACCAAGCCTTGAGTTTCCTTGAGGTGGCCCCGCAGACTCCCCGTTTCGGACCAACACTCATGTGGAGCACTGGCCCGGGGTTGTTGAATTAAAATAAAAGGGATAGCTAGTCCACATGCAAGTTTTATTAGTTATTAGGCGAATAGTACCAATGTTGGGATTTGCTGGAAAAGACTTAGCACTTAGCGGTTTATCAAGGGGGTCCCATACACCCCAACCGTGTTAGGAAGGCAAAATCAAGGAACATAACACCGGTTTATACGGTTCCTAACGGCATGAGTGGAACAAATCACCAAGCAAAAGGCTTAGCCTTCCACCCTTGCCAGTATATAGATGATTTCATTTAAGCATTTATATAGTGTGATAAAACCCAACCAATCTTCAACATGAAGCAAGCATCTTCAAACTTCACCTGCAACTAGCAAGGCTATAAGAAGGGCTGAGCGAAGCGTACTTAGCCAAGCAACGGTTTGCGTAGGTAGGGTGGTTAAACAAGGCAATGGTTACAAGTAGGAGGCTGACAAGAAGATCATGGGCATCGAGGCAAAACTAAAGAACGATACTCTAGCAATAGGCAAAGATAGTAATGGTATCCGGGTTCGGTCATCTTGCCTGGGATTCCACAAGGGAGAAGAACAGATCCATGAAGTAGACGGAGCAACACAGTCGAGCGAAACCTCACAACTCCGGAACGAAACCGAAGCTATCAAGAGAAGCAACCGGAAAGAAAGAAACAACACGGTAAACACACAAGCATAAACATGGCATACGATGCACAAACAAGTATGATGCGTGTCCGGTTTAAATATGCATGGCATGGCAAAGTGCACAAACAACACTACAAGTTAAGTGGAGCTCAATATGTAACGAGTTGCATATTGACGAAACACCACATTAATTATTTAATTGACTCTCGTTATTTACAAGACAAGATTAAATGTTTTTATCATGGCAAGAGGTGAAGCATAAAGAAACTACACTATTAAGACATTTTAAATGAGGCCGGAAATAACAACAACATATCCGGAAAATCCCCATGAGCATGTTTAATAATTATAAAGCAACAACAATTAAACATTTTAGTGTTGTTAACATGATGCGGATGCCATGATTAAGTTTATGCAATTTTATTAGAAGGTTAACAAGAAGATGACATGAAGCATCGTCACCGAGGTGGAAGAAAAAGGGTGCCACGGCAACGCTCCGAAATGATGCAACGCAACATCTCGGTTCCGATACTCGTTGAGAGTCCGGTGCAAAAGATAGATGGCGTGAGCGAGTCAAACGAGATGAAAGAGGTGGGGCGATCCCGTTACCGGGTTCCCACGAGTCGGTGACGAGGCAACCGAGGAACATGACAAAAGGTCGAAACGGGCACGAAGCACACACGGGAAACATTTCATACAACACAACAAGCATCCACGGGTCATCGTCTCGGGTTATACCTTTGAAACACTCGTTCTCGGAGCGGTTCAAGATCGTAGTGGAAGTAGTCGTTCACGGGGTGTAGTGGAAGTAGGTGTTCCGTTCGGAGAGGAAGTAGACGTTCTCATTTCTTCACCGAAGGTAGTCGTTCTCGTAGCGGTAGTTGAACTCGGGCGACGGTAGTGGTACTCGCGGTCATCGAGCGACGGTAGTGGTACACGCCGTAGAGGGAAGTAGTTGTTCTCGTTCATCGGAGAGGAAGTAGTTGTACACGAGGTCGCCAACAAGTAGTCGTTCCGTTCGTAGAGGTACTTGAGGGTCTCGTTCGGTCGTCGTGGTACTTGTCGATCATGTAGAGGTACTTGGCGTTTCCGGGCGTCGGTAGTCGTACACGGGGGGTCGTCGAGCGTAGGGGTACTCATTTCCGTAGATGTTCAAGTCGTCGGTAGTCGAACTTGACGAAAAACCGTAGTTGTACTCGGGTCGTTGCGGTCTTTGGCGGTAGACGTTCTCGGTTCTCTGTTAAGATTAACAACACAAGCACACAAAACAAAACAAAAACTACAGCAGCACGGGACAGTGGCGAGGCCACGCAGCGACAACAACAGCAGGTCTTGGGGCGCCGAACTCGTGCTCCTCGACAGAGGCAGCAGCAACTTGGCGAAGAGGCGATGGAGGCCGGAGCTGCGGGCACGGCGCTAGTCGAAGGGAGGCTGCAGCAGAGCCTTGGGGCGGCCATCGCCGACGCTGGGGAGAGGTGGTCGCGGCCGGAGTCTGCGAGGCGGCTCCCATGGCGAGGCGAGGCGAGGGCCTGGCGCAGGGGCGCCATGGCGCTGCAGGTGAAGGCGGAGGGGCTCGGGCGTCGTGGCGGCACCGGCCATGGCGGAGCAGCGGAGACGAGATGGCGAGGACGGGGCCCGAGGCAGAGGAGGCAGGGCCTGGCCGCGCGCTGGGGTCGGGGCGCTCGTGGCCGCGGGCTTCGCGGCGCGACTGGGCGAAGCAGGGCGGTCGCCGGCCGGGACGAAGGGAGGCCGGAGGGTCGCGGCCTCGGGGCGGAGGGGCTTTGTCGGCCCGCGACGCTCTGGGAAGATCGAGGGGGAAGGGGTGCTCGCGAGATGGGATCGGGGAGACGAGGGAGATGGGATCGAGGGACTGCGGGAGGCTCGAGGGAAAAGTGCGGCGGCTGAGAGGAGTAGCGAAGGATCGCTAGCGGCCTAGGGTTACGGGGTAGGTGCGGACTGGCCTGGTGGAGTTGGGCTGAAGGGATGGGCCAGGAGGCTGAGGTTTGGGCCAGGGAGGCCTAGGGGAGGAGAGAAGGGTGGCTGGGCCAGGGAAGGAGAGAGGGAAAGAATGAGGCCTAGAGGCTGGCTGCCTTCTTATTTATTTTCTTTAGTAGAAAATAAAAGAGAAGAAAGAAAAGAGGAGGAGAGTTAGGAAAAAGTTAGCACCTGGAATTATATTTTTCTCGGGCTCATACAAATAAGCACGACCGGAGAAAAATACAAAAAGGCCAGATCGGAAAAATAATTCAAACATATTTGAATTTAATTCAAATAGTTTGAACTAAGACTTGATTATTGAAGTGTCCAAAAATGTTCGAATTTTTGGAGGAACCTCGAAACAACGGAAAAGAAATATTGGCAAGGTTTTAAGGAGAAACTCGAAGTGAAAAGACATGGGGAAAAATTTATGCAAGTGTGTTACGGTTATCCCAAACAAATGGAATATTTTAATATAGCTCCCTAAATAATGAGAGACTTTTATATGTTATAAAGAGAAGTCACCTTCCCTCGATTTAAATGGACCGAAGGTCCACACAATTTATTTAGTTGCAAAAATTAAATGACATGATGGCATGATGACATGATGCAATGCAAAAATAAATAAAGCAAGCACAAAGAACACACGGGAGACCCCGGAACATCTGAAATCTTCTGGAATCTTCTGGAACATCGGTCTCGGGCGTCACAGAAGTCTCCGATAAGTTCTACAGTTGTAAGATGGAGGAGAATAGTTCTGTCAGCGAGCATATACTCAAAATGTCTGGGTTGCACAATCGCTTGTCTCAGCTGGGAATTAACCTTCCAGATGACGCGGTCGTTGACAGAATCCTTCAGTCGCTCCCACCTAGCTACAAGAGCTTCGTGATGAACTTCAATATGAAAGGGATGGAGAAGTCCATTCCCGAGGTATATTCAACGCTGAAATCAACGGAGGTGGAGATCAAAAAGGAACATCAAGTGTTGATGGTGAATAAAACCACCAAGTTAAAGAAAGGCAAGGGTAAGAAGAACTTGAAGAAGGACGCAAAGGAGTTTCCGCGCCTGGTAAGCCAGATGCCGGGAAGAAGCCAAAGAATGGACCCAAGCCTGAGACTGAGTGCTTTTATTGCAAGGGAACGGGCCACTGGAAGCAGAATTGCCCCAAATACTTAGCGGATAAGAAGGTCGGCAACGTCAAAGCTATATGTGATATACATGTTATTGATGTGTACCTTACCAGCACTCGTAGTAGCTCCTGGGTATTTTATACCGGTGTAGTTGCTCACATTTGTAACTCAAAGCAGGAGCTGCAGAATAAGCGGAGACTGGCGAAGGACGAGGTGACGATGCACGTCGAGAATGGTTCCAAGGTCGATGTGATCGCCGTCGGCACGCTGCCTCTACATCTACCTTCGGGATTAGTTTTAAACCTCAATAATTGTTATTTAGTACCAGCTTTGAGCATGAACATTGTATCTGGATCTCGTTTAATGCGAGATGGCTACTCATTTAAATATGAGAATAATGGTTGTTTTATTTATATGAGAGAAATGTTTTATGGTCATGCCCCGCCGGTCAATGGTTTATTCTTATTGTATCTCGAACGTGATGTTACACATATTCATAGTGTGAATGCCAAAAGATGTAAGGTTGATAATGATAGTCCCACATACTTGTGGCACTGCCGCCTTGGTCATATTAGTGTCAAACATATGAAGAAGCTCCATGCAAATGGACTTTTGGAGTCTCTTGATTATGAATCATTTGACACGTGTGAACCATGCCTCTTTGGCAAGATGACTAAGAGTCCGTTCTCCGGAACAATGGAGCGAGCAACCAACTTGTTGGAAATCATACATACTGATGTGTGCGGTCCGATGAGTGTTGAGGCTCGTGGTGGTTATCGTTATGTTCTCACCCTCACTGATGACTTAAGTAGATATGGTTATGTGTACTTGATGAAACACAAGTCTGAGACCTTTGAAAAGTTCAAGGAATTTCAAAATGAGGTTGAGAATCAACGTGACAGAAAAATAAAGTTCTTACGATCAGATCGTGGAGGAGAATATTTAAGTCACGAATTTGGCATGCACCTAAGGAAATGTGGAATTGTTTCACAACTGACGCCTCCTGGAACACCTTAATGTAACGGTGTGTCTGACCACCGTAATCGTACGCTGTTGTACATGGTGCGATCTATGATGTCTCTTACCGACTTACCGCTATCATTTTGGGGTTATGCTTTAGAGACTGCCGCATTCATTTTAAATAGGGCACCGTCTAAATCTGTTGAGATGACACCGTATGAACTATGGTTTGGGAAGAAACCTAAGTTGTCGTTTCTAAAAGTTTGGGGATGCGATGCCTATGTCAAGAAACTTCAACCTGAAAAGCTTGAACCCAAATCGGAAAAATGCGTCTTCATAGGATACCCTAAGGAAACTATTGGGTATACCTTCTACCTCAGATCCGAAGGCAAGGTCTTTGTTGCCAAGAATGGATCCTTTCTGGAGAAAGAGTTTCTCTCGAAAGAAGTAAGTGGGAGGAAAGTGGAACTTGATGAGGTGATTGTCACCCCTCTCGAACCGGAAAGTAGCGCAGCACAGGAAGATGTTTCTGTGGTGCCTGCACCGGCTAGAGAGGAAGTTAATGATAATGATCATTAAACTTCGGATCAAGTCACTGCCGAACTTCGTAGGTCCACGAGGACACGTTCCGCACCAGAGTGGTACGTCAACCCTGTCCTGGAAATCATGTTGTTAGACAACGGTGAACCTTCGAACTATGAAGAAGCGATGGCGGGCCCAGATTCCAACAAATGGCTTGAAGCCATGAAATCCGAGATATGGTCCATGTATGATAACAAAGTATGAACTTTGGTTGACTTGCCCGATGATCGGCGAGCCATAGAAAATAAATGGATCTTTAAGAAGAAGACTGATGCGGATGGAAATGTGACCATCTATAAGGCTCGGCCTGTTGGTAAGGGTTATCGACAAGTTCAAGGGATTGACTACGATGAGACTTTCTCTCTCGTAGCGATGCTGAAGTCCGTCCGAATCATGTTAGCAATTGCCGCATTCTATGATTATGAGATATGGCAAATGGACGTCAAAACGGCATTCCTTAAGGAAGAACTGTATATGATGCAACCGGAAGGTTTTGTCGATCCTAAGGATGCTAACAAGGTATGCAAGCTCTAGCGCTCCATCTATGGGCTGGTGCAAGCATCTCAGAGTTGGAACATTCGCTTTGATGAGGTGATCAAAGCGTTTGGGTTCATATAGACTTATAGAGAAGCCTGTATTTACAAGAAAGTGAGTGGGAGCTCTGTAGCATTTCTCATATTATTATGTGGACGACATATTGTTGATGGGAATTGATGTAGAACTCTTGGAAAGCATAAAGGCCTACTTGAATAAGTGTTTTTCAATGAAGGACCTTGGAGAAGCTGCTTACATATTAGGCATCAAGATCTATAGAGATAGATCGAGACGCCTCATTGGTCTTTCACAAAGCACATACCTTGACAAGATATTGAAGAAGTTCAATATGGATCGGTCCAAGAAAGGGTTCTTGCCTGTATTGCAAGGTGTGAGATTGAGCACAGCTCAATGCCCAACCTCAGCACAAGATAGAGAAAATATGAGTGTCACCCCCTATGCCTCAACCATAGGGTCTATTATGTATGCCATGCTGTGTACCAGACCCGATGTGAACCTTGCCATAAGTTTGGTGGGGAGGTACCAAAGTGATCCCGGAATGGAACACTGGACAGCGGTTAAAAACATCCTGAAGTACCTGAAAAGGACTAAGGATATGTTTATCGTTTATGGAGGTGACGAAGAGCTCGTCGCAAATGGTTACATCGATGCTAGCTTCGACACAGATCCGGATGACTCCAAGTCACAAACCGGATACGTGTATATTTTGAATGGTGGGGCAGTCAGCTGGTGCGGTTGCAAGCAAAGCGTCGTGGCGACATCTACATGTGAAGCGGAGTACATAGCTGCTTCCGAAGCAGCACAGGAAGGAGTCTGGATGAAGGAGTTCATCACCGATCTAGGAGTTATTCCAAGCGCGTCGGGCCCGATTACTCTCTTCTGTGACAACACTGGAGCCATTGCCATTGCCAAGGAGCCCAGGTTTCACAAGAAGACCAAACACATCAAGCGCTGCTTCAACTCCATTCGTAGTTATATACAAGATGGAGACATAGATATTTGTAAAGTGCATACGGATTTGAACGTCGCAGATCCGTTGACTAAACCTCTTCCACGAGCAAAACATGATCAACACCAGAACTCTATGGGTGTTCGATTCATCACAATGTAACTAGATTATTGACTCTAGTGCAAGTGGGAGACTGTTGGAAATATGCCCTAGAGGCAATAATAAAATGGTTATTATTATATTTCCTTGTTCATGATAATTGTCTATTGTTCATGATAATTGTCTATTGTTCATGCTCTAATTGTATTATCCGGAATCGTAATACATGTGTGAATACATAGACCACATCATGTCCCTAGTGAGCCTCTACTTTACTAGCTCGTTGATTAATAGATGTTTACGGTTTCCCGACCATGGACATTGGATGTCATTGATAACAGGATCACATCATTAGGAGAATGATGTGATGGACAAGACCCAATCCTAAGCATAGCACAAGATCGTGTAGTTCGTATGCTAAAGCATTTCCAATGTCAAGTATTTGTTCCTTAGACCATGAGGTTTTGCAACTCCCGGATACCGTAGGAATACTTTGGGTGTGCCAAACATCACAACGTAACTGGGTGGCTATAAAGGTACACTACGGGTATCCCCGAAAGCATCTATTGAGTTGGCACGAACCGACTCTGGGATTTGTCACTCAGTATGACGGAGAGGTATCTCTGGGCCCTCTCGGTAAGACATCATCATAATGAGCTCAATGTGACTAAGGGGTTGGTAACGAGATGATGTGTTACGGAACCAGTAAAGAGACTTGCCGGTAACGAGATTGAACAAGGTATCGGGATACCGACGATCGAATCTCGGGCAAGTACTATAATGATAGACAAAGGGAATTGTATACGGGATTGATTGAATCCTTGACATCGTGGTTCATCCGATGGGATCATCGTGGAACATGTGGGAGCCAACATGGGTATACAGATCCCGGTATTGGTTATTGACCGGAGATATGCCTCGGGCATGTCTGCATGATTCCCGAACCCGTAGGGTCTACACACTTAAGGTTCAATGACACTAGGGTTATAGGGAATATATGCACGTTGTTACTGAATGTTGTTCGGAGTCCCGGATGAGACCCCGGACATCACGAGGAGTTCCAGAATGGTCCAGAGGTAAAGATTTATATATAGGAAGTGAATATTTGGCCACCGAAAGTGTTCCGGGCATCACCGGTAATGTACCAAGACCACCGGAAGGGGCCACCAGCCCCGGAGGCGTGCGTGGGCCAAGAGTGGGAAGGGACCAGCCCCTTGGTGGGCTAGTGCGCCTCCCACCAAGGCCCAAGGCGCAGGGAAGAGGAGAGGGGGCAAACCCTAGGCGCAAATGGGCCTTAAGGCCCACCCTAGGCGCCCCCCCTCTCCCCCCTCCGGCCGCCCCCTAGATCCAATCTGGGGCTACCGCACCCCCTAGGGAGGGAACCCTAGATGCGGGCTCAGCCCCTCCCCTCCCCCTATATATAGTGGGGTTTTTGGGGCTGCCAGACACACGAGTTCCCTCTCTCTCGGCGCATCCCTACCCCTCTCCCTCCTCGTCTCTCGCAGTGCTTGGCGAAGCCCTGCTGGAGTGCCACGCTCCTCCACCACCACCACGAAGTCGTGCTGCTATTGGACGGAGTCTTCCCCAACCTCTCCCTCTCCCCTTGCTGGATCAGGGCGCGGGAGACGTCACCGGGCTGTACGTGTGTTGAACGCGGAGGCACCGTTGTTCGGTGCTTAGATCGGATTCGGCCGCGATCTGAATCGCTTGGTGTACGACTCCACCAACTGTGTTCTTGCAACGCTTCCGCATCGCGATCTTCAAAGGTATGAAGATGCACTCCGCTCTCGTTGCTAGTCACTCCATAGATAGATCTTCGTGATGCGTAGATTTTTTTTGAATTTCTGCAATGATCCCCAATAGAAGGTATATGGTGGGTATATGGTACCGGCGAAAGTTGCGCGGTACAAGAGAGGCTAGGAATGGTGGAAGGGTGAGAGTGCGTATAATCCATGGACTCAACATTAGCCATAAAGAACTCACATACTTATTGCAAAAATCTACAAGTCATCGAAACAAAGTACTACACGCATGCTCCTAGGGGAAGGGTTGGTAGGAGTAACCATCGCGCGATCTCGACCTCCACACAAAGGATGACACTCAATGAAATACCTCATGCTTCAAATTTGTCACACAACGGTTACTATACGTGCATGCTACGGGACTTGCAAACCTTAATACAAGTATTTCTCAAATTCACAACTACTCTACTAGCATGACTCTAATATTACCATCCCCATATCTCAAAACAATCATCAAGTATCAAACTTCTCCTAGTATTCAATGCACTTTATGTGAAAGTTTTTACTATACCCATCTTGGATGCCTATCATATTAGGACTAGTTTTATAACCAAAGCACATTACCATGATGTTCTAAAAGATTCTCAAAAAGATATAAGTGAAGCATGAGAGATCAATAATTTCTACAAAATAAAACCACCACCGTGCTCTAAAAGATATAAGTGAAGCACTAGAGCAAAACTATCTAGCTCAAAAGATATAAATGAAGCACATAGAGTATACTAATAAATTCTAAATCATATTTATCTCTCTCAAAAGGTGTGTCCAGCAAGGATGATTGCGGCAAACTAAAAAACAAAGACCCAAATCATACATGACGCTCCAAGCAAAACACATATCATATGGTGAATACAAATATAGTCCCGAGTACAGTTACTGATAGATGAAGACGAAAGAGGGGATGCCTTCCCACGGCATCCCCAAGCTTAGGCTTTTGGTTGTCCTTCAATTTTACCTTGGGGTGCCTTGGGAATCCCCAAGCTTAGGCTCTTGCCACTCTTTGTTCCATAGTCCATCAAAGCCATACTCAAAACTTGAAAACTTCACAACACAACACTTAGCCAAAAATCTTGTGAGCTCCGTTAGTATAAGAAAACAAACCACCACTCAAAGGTACTCTAATGAACTCATTCTTTGTTTATATTGGTGTTGAACCTACTGTATTCCAACTTCTCTATGATTCATACCCCCCATACTACTCATAGATTCATCAAAATAAGCAAACAACACACGAAAAATAGAATCTGTCAAAAACAGAATAGTCTGCAGTAATCTGTAAATTTCGAATACTTCTGTAACTCCAAAAAAATTAAAATAAATTGGTAAACGTGAGGAATTTGTCTATTAATAATTTGCAAAAAGAATCAACTAAAAAGCACTCTATAGTAAAAAGTACAACCAATCTCGTGAGCGCTAAATTTTTTGTTTTCTACAGCATGATCATATAAACTTAACACAAGTCTTCCCAAAGGTTCTACTTGTCAGAAACACTAATTAAAACACAAAACCACATCTAAACAGAAGCTAGATGCAATATTTATTCATAAACAGAAGCAAAAACAAAGAAAATAAAATTGGGTTGCCTCCCAACAAGCGCTATCGTTTAACGCCCCTAGCTAGGCACGATACATGAATAGATCTAGGTATTGCCATAATGATAAGATAGATCGCGAGAACTCATATCATATTCCCTACGTTCAGCAGCAAGTTTTCTTTGTGGCAAGCAAAAGTAATCAAAAGGGCTAATTTTAATATGACAAAAGTCCCCCATATCTAGCTCAGGATGTATAGGTTCCTCCTTTGGCCCTTCATATTGCACAACGAATTCATCATTATAAGCATTCTTTTGGCTAAAGGTCATGAGCCTTCGCTCAAGGGAAAAGCCTAACCCATTGTTTTGAATAGCGAAATTATCATTCAATTCAGAAATTCTAGCATCCAAGATATCGGTAGGAACCTTTTTCCTAAGGTTTTCATTAAAAGCAACATGATCTAAAGATTGCCAACGCATTATGTCCTCTTGATTGAATAATATAGCTTCTATGGGATGACGACCAACATCCACTCTGTAATGAGTAAAGATTTCTTTGGCCTCTTTCATGATGAATCTGAACTCATGAGCCAAAAAGATAGTAGTTGCGCGCTTAACAGAAGAATGCTCAATATTGGAAAATTCCAGAAAGATTCTCTGAATACAAGGATGCATATGGATAAATTGCCTTTCAATTTCAACTACAAGAATAGATATGGCATCCACAAGGCTACTAGTTCTATGAAGAATAGATCCACCCATAGTGGGTAAAGCACCGGCACAAGTAAAGAAGTCTTGAATAACTCCTTTTCCAATAATATTACCACTACCAACCCGGAACTTCTTAGTGTGTAAAGTGGTAGTTTCATCCGGAGGATCAACATAGACGTTGCCCTCAACATTACTACCCTTTTCAATGATATCTTCCCCCATCTTAGACATGAAGGCAAGCGAACAAAACACACACGAAAAAAGATGGGCAAATAAAACGGCAAGGGTGAAGTGGGGGAGAGGAAAACGAGAGGCAAATAATGTAGTGCGGAGGATAAGGGTTTGTGATAGGTACTTGGTATATGACTTTTGCGTAGATCTCCTCGGCAACGGCGGCAGAAATTCTTCTTGCTACTTCTCGAGCTTGCGTTGTATTCCCTCGAAGAGGAAAGGGTGATGCACAGTAGCGTAAGTATTTCCCTCAGTTTTTGAGAACCAATGTATCAATCTAGTAGGAGACCACGCGCGAGTCCCGCGCACCTACACAAACAAATAAGAACTTTGCAGCCAACGCGATAAGGGGTTGCCAATCCCTTTACGGTCACTTACGAAAGTGAGATCTGATAGATAGGATAGTATAATATTTTTGGTATTTTTGGTATAAGAACAGGAAGTAAAGAAAGCAAATAAACAACGGCGACATAAATTGAAGGTAAAGTAATATGGTAAAGATAGACCCGGGGCCCATAGGTTTCACTAGTGGCTTCTCTCATGAAAGCAAAATTCTAGGTGGGTGAACAAATTACTGTCGAGCAATTGATAGAAAAGCGCATAGTTATGAGAATATCTAGGCATGATCATTATATATAGGCATCACGTCTGTAATAAGTAGACCGAAATGATTATGCATCTACTACTATTACTCCACACATCGATCGCTATCCAGCATGCATCTAGAGTATTAAGTTCATGAAAACAGAGTAATGCTTTAAGCAAGATGACATGATGTAGAGGTATAAACTCAAGCAATATGATATAAACCCCATCTTTTTATCCTCGATGGTAGCAATACAATACGTGCCTTGCTGCCCCTGCCGTCACTGGGAAAGGACACCGCAAGATTGAACCCGAAGCCAAGCACTTCTCCCATTGCAAGAACTATAGATCTAGTAGGCCAAACCAAACCAATAATTCGAAGAGACTTGCAAGGATATTATAATCATACATAAAAGATTTCAGAAAAGAATCAAATATTGTTCATAGATAATCTTGATCATAAACCCACAATTCATCGGATCTCGACAAGAAAGATTACATCGAATATATCTCCTCGAAGATCGAGGAGAACTTTGTATTGAGATCCAAAAAGAGAGAAGAAGCCATATAACTAATAACTATGGACCCGAAGGTTTGTGGTAATCTACTCACAACTCATTGGTCAGGCTATGGTGTTGATGTAGAAGCACTCCGTGATCGATCTCCCCTCCGGTGGAGCTCCGGAACAGGCCCCAAGATGGGATCTCACGGGAACAGAAGGTTGCAGCGGTGGAATTAGGGTTTTCTCTGTTGCCTCGATGTTTTCAGGGTACATGGATATATATAGGAGGAAAGAGGGCACCGGGGGAGCTAGAGGGGGCCCACGAGGGTGGGGGCACGCCTGCCCACCCTGGGCGCGCCCTGGACCCTCGTGGCCGCCTCTCTCGTTCCCTCACGTGTACTCCAAGTCTTCTGGGTAGATACAGTTCCAAAAATAACTCTCCCGAAGGTTTCATTACGTTTGGACTCCGTTTGATATCCCTTTTCTGTGAAACACTGAAATAGGCAAAAAAAACAGCAATTTGCACTGGGCCTCGGGTAAGTAGGTTAGTCCCAAAAGTAATATAAAAGTGTATAATAAAGCCTATTAAACATCCAAAACAGAATATATAATAGCATGGAACAATAAAAAATTATAGATACGTTGGAGACGTATCACTCCTCAATGTTTTCAGGGTATATGAGTATATATAGGACGAAGAAGTATGTCGGTGGAGCTACGAGGGGCCCACAAGGGTGGGGGCCGTGCCTACCCCCTGGGCGTGCCCCCTGCCTCGTGGCCACCTCGTGGCTTCCCTGGCGTGTACTCCAAGTCTTCTGGGTTGCGTTTGTTCCAAAAATGATCCTCCCGAAGGTTTCATTCCATTTGGACTCCTTAGCGTGTACTCCAAGTCTTCTGGGTTGCGTTTGTTCCAAAAACCATTCATTCTCTCCTCCTCATCTTTCCCCCTTCTCCTTGTAGGAATAGGAATGGGGGGGCGAATCCTACTTGGAGTAGGACTCCCCCCCCCTTGGGCGCGCCACACCTTGGCCGACCTCCTCCTCCCTCCCCCTTTATATACGTTGGAGGAGGGCACCCCAATGACACACAAGCCAATCTTTTAGCGGTGTGCGGTACCCTCCTCCACGGTTACACACCTCGGTCATATTGTTGTAGTGCTTAGGCGAAGCCCTGCGCCGGTAACTTCATCATCATCGTCACCACACCGTCGTGCTGAGAAACTCTCCCTCGTCCTCAACTCGGTCATGAGCTCGAGGGATGTGATCATGCTGAACGTGTGATGAACACGGAGTTGCCGTACGTCCGGTACTTGGATCAGTTGGATCGTGAAGACGTTGACTACATCAACCATGTTACTAAACACTTTCACTTTCGGTCTATGAGGGTACGTGGACACACTCTCGCCGCTCATTGCTATGCTTCTCCTAGATAGATCTTGCGTGATCATAAGATTTTCTTTGAAATACTATGTTCCCTAGCAATGTCATCATGAGCCAGGTCTATGCATAGATGATATGCACGAGTAGAACACAAACAGTTGTGGGCGATAATAGTCATACTGCTTACCATCAACGTCATACTTTGATTCAATGATATTGTTGGATGAAGCGGCCCGAACTGACAATACATGACCACGTTCATGAGACTGGTTCTACCAACGTGCTTTGCACATAGAGGTGGCTGGCGGGTGTCAGTTTCTCCAACTTTAGTTAAATTGAGTGTGATTATGGCCGGTCCTTGTTGAAGGTTAAAACAACACACTTGACGAAAAATCGTTGTGGTTTTTATGCGTAGGTAAGAACGGTTCTTACTAGAAGCCCGTAGCAGCGACGTAAAACTTGCAACAACAAAGTAGAGGACATCCAACTTGTTTTTGCAGGGCATGTTGTGATGTGATATGGTCAAGACGTGATGAGTTATACGATATTGTATGAGATGATCATGTTTTGTAAATTATCAGCAACCGACAGGAGCCTTATGGTTGTATCTTTATTGTATGAATTGCGAACGCCATGTAATTGCTTTACTTTATCACTATGAGTTAGCGATAATAGTAGAAGCAATGGTTGGCGAGACGACCACGACGCTATGATGAAGATCATGGTGTCAAGCCGGTGACGATGGAGATCATGACGATGCTTTGGAGATGGAGATCAAAAAGCATAAGATGACAATGGCCATATCATGTCACATATTTTGATTACATGTGATGTTTATCTTATTATGCATCTTATTTTGCTTAGTACGGCGGTAGCATTATAAGATGATCCCTTACAAAATTTCAAGGTACAAGTGTTCTCCCAGAGTATGCACCGTTGCGACAGTTCGTCGTGCTTAGACACCACGTGATGATATGATGTGATAAGTGATACGTCTCCAACGTATCTACTTTTCCAAACACTTTTGCCCTTGTTTTGGACTCTAACTTGCATGACTTGAATGGAACTAACCCAGACTGACGTTGTTTTCAGCAGAACTGCCTTGGTGTTATTTTTGTGCAGAAATAAAAGTTCTCGGAATGACCTGAAATTCAACAGAGAATTATTTTGGAATATATAAAAAATATCTGCCAAAAGAACCGGACAAGGGGGCCCACACCCTTTCCACGAGGGTGGGGGGCTCCCCTGCCTCGTGGGCCCCCTGTTGCTCCACCGACGTCTTCTCCGACTCCATATATTCACTTCCGGGGAGAAAAAAATTCAGAGATAAGGAATTATTGCATTTTACGATACGGAGCCGCCGCCAAGCCCTAATCTCTCTCGGGAGGGCTGATCTGGAGTCCGTTCGGGGCTCCGGAGAGTGGAGATCGTCGCCGCCATCATCATCAACCTTCCTCCGTCACCAATTCCATGATGCTCACCGCCGTGCGTGAGTAATCCCATCGTAGGCTTGCTGGACGGTGATGGGTTGGATGAGATTAACCATGTAATCGAGTTAGTTTTGTTAGGGTTTGATGTCACAACCCTAGTTCTGGTATGCACTAGGCCAGTCTTGTTGTTTGCATCATGTTTACAATTCAAATGAAAGTTGAATTGAGGTTTGTTGAAACCCTCAGAAAGCAGTTAAAAATAATAATAATAATAGTCAACTTTAAAATCTTCTCAAAGAAGCCCAAGAAAACGTTCCTGTTAAACCTTGTAAAATATTGGCAAGAATAAAATTCAAACCAATATTTTTGGAGGCTTTAAAATATTTATGTTGGGCCTTTGAATTAAATCAATAACATATTTGAGTTGAATTTATTTCTGTTATATAAGAAATAAAGTTCACGTATTTTTGTAAGTTTGCATGTGACCTTGGACTAGTTCCCTGAGCTCACATAAAAATATACAGAAAGTTTTAAAATGGTTTGGTTTGTAAATCAAATCAAAACAAAGAAAGAAAAATATAAAACAGAAACAAATAAAAAAAGAGGAAGCAGACTTACCTGGCCGACCCAGCCCAACTGGCCCAGCTGCCAGTCAGCTGCTTCCTCCCGCCAGGCAGGCAGGGAGGTGAGCGCCGGCGCGCCCGAGCTGGCCACGCAGCTCTCTGCTCGCCTGCGTCGCCTGGATAGCGCGGCGACACCTCGAAACACCTCCTCGGCGCCGCCCCGATCCCCTGGACGCTCTTTCTCCCCCTCCTGCTCTCTCCCTCGTCTGTTCTTCGCCATGGCCGAGCGCCGCCGTTGCTGCCGCTCGCCGATGCCGTAGCCACCGTCTCCCCCTCGCCTCTCCGACGAGCCCCCGAGCTCCGCCTCGCTGCCGTGAACATCTACGCCCAACCGCAGGACCCCGGACGCCCTGAGGTCTCGTCTTCGAGCTCGTCTTCACCGCCGGCCGCCGTGGATCCCCCTCGCCGCCTCGACCGCTCTAGAGCCTCCCTGGGCTCGCCGTTCGTCTCGTTGCAACCGTCGTGAGCTCCTGTCCCTGCTCCCCCTCTCCACTCCCTCTCTCGCATGCCGTAGCTGCCGCACCGCGTTCACCCGCACGCGCCGCCGCCCGCGCTCGTCGCCGGTGGTGCTCCGGTGACCTTTTGGTCCCGGGCGTGCGTCTGACATGTTCGCCGCGTCACGTAGAAGCCGTAGGTGCTACCGCCGCCCCACCTAGGCCACCACAACCACGAGCCCGAGCTCGACCGAGCTTCGGCCGCCGCCGAGCTCATCGTCGGCGCCACTCCGGCCACTCCCCGGCCGCGCCACCACCACGGTTGGATGAGGATGAGCGTCCGCATCCCGTAGTTGTACTCCGCACGCCAAAATACGCCCCGTAGGCGAACCCCGCAGCCCTCCGCCGTGTTCGGCCTCGCCGGCGGCTAAACGCCGGCGGGTTTGACCCGCTGACCGGCGTGGTTGACCCCCCCCCCCC
>LR738715.1:130297134-130344177 GCA_902687465.1 Secale cereale | reverse complement strand
CCCACTGCCCAGTTGACCTCCCCTCTCTCTCACTGACTTGGGGGCCCCGCCCGATTAATTACTCTAGTTAGTGCTAATTAACTAGTTAGGTTAGTCACTTAGACACTGACTAGTAAGCCCTGCCCAGTTAGTTAGGGCTAACTAACTCAGTTAGTTTACTGAAGCCACTGACGTGTGGACCCCACACGTCAGGTTTGACCTGAGTCAGCGCTGCTGACTTGCTGACGCAAGCATGACGCAGTGCTGACGCAATAAACAATTTTCTGGAATTGTTTTTGTTTAGGAAAATCCAGAAAATTGTTTAAACTTCAAAAAATCACAGAAATTCAACCGTAGCTCAGAATGAAATAATTTATATATGTAAAATGATCAAAAAAATATGAAGAATCTGTTTATGGCATTTTCATGCATGTTAAACCAACATATACTTGCTGTATAGGTGAAAACACATAAATGGCACTTTTAAATGTTAATTTTGGAATTGCATTCGAACCCTTGGTTCAAATGGATTTCTCTCAAATAGAATGCTAGTTGCATTAGCTCAAATAACATCACATCTTCATGCCATGTTCATGCATCATATTGTTGCATATGCTTGTGTTTGATTGTCGGCACCGTTCTTCTCGATAGGTCCAGCTCCGGCGACCGATCCAGAGTACCTGTCAGAGGAGTAGTGCTCTACACGTTGTTTTACTAGGCAAGCAAACCCCCTTGTTCGTTCCAATACAACCCCTCTCTCGCTCCTGCTCTCTATTATTGCATTAGGACAACAACAATTCAACTGCTACTTTGTGCTGCGGTAGTTGAACCCATTCCTCTGCATGACCTGTCATTGCCACAGTAAATAGTTGAAACCCACTAGCATGTGTAGGAGTTGATTGAAGCCATGTTGTGATCTTACCATGCCATGCTTGCTATTGCTTAGAGTGTGTCCAGTCTGATTCATCAGGAATGAATTGGAGTGCAGTGAAATGTTCTGATGCTGGGAGTCAAGTGTGTGAACACGATTTGGTAAAGGTAGCGGTGAGAGGCCATGTAGGAGTACATGGTGGGTTGTCTCGCTGGAACCGTCCTTAAGAACTGAGTTCTGTGTATGTTGTCCAATGACCAGCTACTACCACGCATTGGAATGCTTAAGTGCCCCTCTCGACTTATTAACCGACTTGGTCTCTGTCCAGGAGTTGCAACTAGTTTCTGGTGTTTGTAGGTAGTGTTAGTAGTCTACCAAGTGGCACTCGGCCAGGTGGGCTTGGGACAGACTAGGCACCATGGCACGGTGTACCAAGCGTAGATCCACTCGGTGAGGTGGGCTTGGGAACCCTGCGCACAACATTTGGGGTCGTGAGCGACACCCCGGCCGGATCTCCTTACGGATGGAACCCGAATAGGCGATAAACCTGGACTAGAGTCTTGTGTGGCTAGTCAGGTCGTGGCCGACACCCTCGCCAGGCTTCCGCTTGAAGGTTGCCGAGATACACGAGATTTACATGGAGGTATGTGGCGAGAGCGTGTGTGAAGAAGTACACCCCTGCAGGGTTAACATGATCTATTCGAATAGCCGGGTCCGCGGTTATGGACTTCTTGGATGCTTACGTGGTACATAGACAACTTGAAGTGGATACTCTAAAATACTCAAGACAAGTGTGAGTGCTATGGATGGCCTTCTCGTAGGGAAACGGGGATGAATCCATAGTGGTGTATTGTGTGGTGCTTAGTGGACTCGTGTGTGCCACCTCAAAAGAGTTAGCAGCAGTCGTAGTATAGGATAGCCACTGAGTCAAAGCTGGCTTGCTGCAACTAAACCCCACTTTGCCTTCTTGATACAAGTGCATGTATGATAGGATCTGATGTAAGTCTTGCTGAGTACCTTTGTACTCATGTTTGCTTAATTTATGTTTTGCAGATGAGACTGTTGTCTCACTAGTAGATCCGCTTGGACTTCGACAAGTAGCTTGTTACCTCAGCTACGATCTTGGACGAGTGTTGTAGATAGTCAGGCTCTTCAGCCTTTTTCATTTGTAGATGTCTATACTCAGACATGTTGTGCTTCCGCTTGTTGCTTGTATGCTCTGAATGTTGGGTCGTGAGACCCATGTTTGTAATATCTGGCTCCTCGGAGCCTAATGAATAAATACTTTGTTTCTTAGAGTCTTGTTGTGATGCCATGTTGTATTTGCACATATCGAGCATATTGTGTGTATGTTATTGAAATGCTTGGTATGTGTGGGATCCGACACCTAGTTGTTTACCCTTGGTAGCCTATCTTACAGGGAAATGTCTCGTAGTGCTTCCACTGAGCCTTGGTAGCTCGCTACTGCTCCAGAACACTTAAGCTGACCGGCATGTGTCCTTCTTCGTTCATGTGTGTGTCCCTTAGGGGAAATGTCACGCGTTGTTCCTTTAAGTCCTTGTAGCTTGCTACGACTTGGGTTCATACGTTGATGACCGACACGTTCGTTGCTGGGTCATGTATGCCTGTCTCTGTAATTTAGTGCCACTTTTGGTTTATAACTGGTCATGTCGGCCCGGGTTCTCTGTCATATGGATGCTAGCGACACTATCATATACGTGAGCCATAATGCGCAAACGGTCCCGGGCCAGGTAAGGTGGCACCCGTGGGGATACCGTGCGTGAGGCCGCAAAGTGATATGGTGTGTTACATGCTAGATCGGTGTGACTTAGGATCGGGGTCCCGACAGCTTTGGTATCAGAGCCTAACTGTCTGTAGGATTACCAAGCCAAACTGGTCGAAGTTGAGTCTAGAAATTCCCTAGTTATATAAGGGAATTGATTGTGGAAGGGAACGTAAGGCTCTTTTTACTCCTTATACCTCATGTCTTCTGATCTGAGTCATCCTACCTTTCCTACGGGGTTAAGGAACTAGGCTTTCTCTTCCGTCTATCAGGATCACGAGTTACTACTCCGTAGTCCCATAGGTTTGGTTGATCAGAGTCTTACTCTTGTTTTCAAGTTCTTCCAGTGTAGTTTGTTTAGTACTATCACAGAACCTTGAGTGATGATGTTGAGTTGTTATACTACCCCTTTTGTTAGCATGATGTCTCATTCTGAGCATTTTACTGCCGTTATGCTGTCGGAATTATCCTAGTAGTTCGAGAGATACTAATTTCTTGCTCTACCTTATGAATCCTAATTGTTGTTGTTTCCGTCCTCGGTTTCGCTTCTCAGGATGTCTTCAGTTAAGCGAAGCTCAGCTGCTCGTAGGCAGAACCACGGAGGTGGTAGGGATAAGGAGGATCCTCCTGACCAACCTTCGTTGGCAGAGTTAATGTTATAGATGGAGAGAAACAAGCGTGAGTCTAGCCGCTTGTTGGCACGTATTGAGGAGAACACCGCACATCAGTGCAAGGAATCAGCAACCATCCATGACTTCATTCATCTGAAACCGCCCACCTTCCATCATCCCATTGAGCCACTCGATGCTGATGACTGGCTCCATAGTATCACTCACAAGCTGCATTCTGTGAACGTAGTTGAAGGAGACAAGGTCATCTATGCAACTTATCACCTAGAAGGTCCTGCAAGTCTTTGGTGGCAGAACTATGAGGCCATGATTCCAGCTGGCCAGATTCCTACCTGGAGAGATTTCACCGAGGCTTTTCGCGAGCATCATATCCCTCAAGCTCTCATCGATCGCAAGAGAGAAGAGTTTTGTAGTCTTACACAGGCTAAGATGGTTGTTGATGCTTATAGTAGAGAGTTTGAGAATCTCGCCCGCTATGCTACAGAAGAAGTGTCCACGGACACCAAGAAGTAGGCTAGGTTCCAGAAGGGTCTCAACCCCAAACTGCGTCGTGATCTCCACCTGCATCATTGCAACACATTCCAGGCTCTTGTGAACAAGGCCATCAATGCAGAGACAGCTTAGCTCACTTACGAGGAGTCTCGTAAGCACACCCTTGATTTGGGATCTTCCTCCGGTTCTAGTTCTCAGGAGCGCCGGATTTGGGTTCCGAACTCTATTCTTCCACCCAGTTGTACACCAAGGCCATCTTATGTGGTACCTCTTCCAGTTCAGCAGTATGCTCCACCCAGGCCTATTGGTGGACCGTTTACCAATACGGGTCCACGTCCTACCTCCAGGATTTGTTACAAGTGCGGAGAGCCGGGCCACATTGCCCGTATTTGCACTCAGACCCATATTGCTCCACCCCAGTCCGAGAAATCTGTTGGCCATGGTAAGCCATCATGCAAGATGATCAGTGTCAAGTCAGATCCCACTGAACATGGACGTGTGCATCACGTCTCAGCCAAAAACGCTCATGATGATCCAGATGTCGTTCTTGGTACACTCCTTGTCAATTGTCATCCGGCATCGGTTCTATTCGATACTGGAGCATCTCATTCTTTCATTCCCGAAAGTTATGCCCACTTACACGACATGTCATTTTGTGATATGCCCTCCCCACTACTCATTCAAACTCCTGGATCCAAATGGCAAACTTCTAGTGTAAGCCATGGTAATGAAATCCTTGTCGACAGACTTGTGTTCCTTGCATCACTTGTAGCCCTCAAGTCTTCAGATATTAATATCATCTTGGGTATGGACTGGATGACAGCTCATTATGCCAAGATTGATTGTTTCACTAGGTCTGTTTAGCTTACACATCCATCTGGCAAGATAGTCACTGTCACCACTAGAGTTGCAAGGCGTCAACTCTATTCTCTTAATGCTAGTCCTCTTCCAGACCTTGAAGATGTTCCGGTAGTCCGTGACTTCCCGGATGTCTTTCCAGAGGAACTGCCAGGTGTTCCACCTGACCGAGATGTAGAGTTTGTTACAGATCTTATCCTAGGAACCGCTCCAATCTCTAGGAGACCTTACAAGATGTCACCCTTAGAACTAGCTGAGCTTAAGAAACAACTTGATGAGTCCTTGCAAAAGGGTTCCATCCGTCCTAGTTCTTCTCCTTGGGCTTGCCCCGTCCTCTTCGTTAAGAAGAAGGATGGTACGGATCGCATGGTTGTAGATTATCGTCCCATTAATTTGGTCACGGTAAAGAACAAGTATCCGCTTCCCAGGATCAACGACCTGTATGATCAGCTCGCTGGATCCTCAGTCTTCTCCAAGATGGATTTGAGGTTAGGATACCATCAAATTAAAATTAGAAATGTGGACATCCCCAAGACGGCTTTTGTCACTCGTTATGGTCAGTACAAGTACACCGTCATGTCCTTCGGTCTAACCAATGCTCCAGCCACTTTCTCCCGCTTGATGAACTCGATCTTCATGGAGTACTTAGATAAGTTCGTCGTGGTTTACCTCGATGATATTCTCATTTACTCGAAGAACGAGGAAGAGCATGCCGAACATCTTAGACTTGTTCTAGAAAAACTCAGAGAGCACCGCCTTTATGCCAAGTTCTCCAAGTGCGAATTTTGGTTGCCAGAAGTGACCTATCTCGGCCATGTAATCTCTGGTAAGGGCATCGTTGTCAACCCCTAGAGAGTTCAGGCCGTCCTTGACTGGACCCCACCTGAAACAGTTAAACAAGTTAGGAATTTCCTTGGTCTAGCCAGTTATTGTCGCCGCTTTGTTGAGTACTTCTCTAAAGTGGCCAAACCTCTCACGGAACTTCTCAAGAAAGATAAAAAGTTTGAGTGGTCCCCACAGTGTGAGCATAGTTTTCAGGAACTGAAAAGACGCCTGACTTCTGCTCCCATACTTGTGCCACCGGATTTCACTAAGGACTTTGTTATCTACTGTGATGCCTAACGACAGGGACTAGGTTGCATTCTTATGCAGGATCGTCATGTGATTGCCTATGCATCTCGACAGTTGCATCCACATGAGGAAAATTATCCTACACATGATCTAGAGCTTGCAGCCGTAGTCTACACACTTAAGACCTGGCGACATTACCTCCTTGGTAACCGTTGCGAGATCTACACCGATCACTAGAGCCTCAAGTATATCTTCACCCAACCAGATTTGAATCTTAGGCAAAGACGTTGGTTGGAGTTGATCTCAGATTACGACTTAGGGATTACCTACACCCCAGGCAAGGGAAATGTCATGGTTGATGTGCTAAGTCGTAAGTCCTATTGCAACAATCTCATGTTGCAGCAGGGCCAACCACTTCTCCATGAGGAATTATGTAAGCTTAACCTTCACATTGCTCCTCACGGATTCCTTTCTACCTTGGTGGCGAAACCTACCCTTGAGGATCAGATCATTTCTGACCAGAAGTTTGATAGGGGTGTTATTCGCATCAAGAGAAACATTAAGAAGGGAGTTGGTGGATGTTTCTCTATGGATGATCGAGGTGTTGTTTACTTTGAGAATCGCTTGGTAGTTCCCAGGAATCAACATCTGCGACAATTGATCCTTAAGGAGGCTCATGAATCTCCTCTCACGATTCATCCCGGTAGTACTAAGATGTATCAGGACCTACGCCAGAGGTTTTGGTGGACTAGGATGAAGAGAGAAATTGCTGAGTTCATTGCTAAATGTGACGTTTGTCGTCGCGTTAAAGCAGAGCATCAAAGACCTGCTGGCACCCTTCAGCCTCTAGCTATTCCTGAGTGGAAATGGGATAAAGTTGGTATGGACTTCATCATCGGCTTTCCCAGGACCAAGAGAGGGAATAATGCTATCTTCGTAGTCATTGATCATCTCTCCAAAGTGGCTCACTTTCTACCTGTTCGAGAGAGTATCACTGCTAGTCAGCTTGCTGACTTGTATATTTCTCTAATAGTGTCACTTCATGGTGCTCCACTAGAGATCAATTCAGACCGTGGTAGTCTTTTCACTTCTCATTTCTGGGAGAGTTTCCAGACTGCCATGGGCACCCATCTTTCCATCAGTACCGCTTTCCACCCTTAGTCAAGTGTTCAGGTGGAACGGGTTAACCAAATTCTTGAAGACATGCTTAGAGCTTGCGTTATCTCATTCGGTATGGATTGGGTGAAATGTCTTCCTTTCGCCGAGTTTGCTTATAACAATAGCTATCAATCCAGTCTCAAGAAAGCTCCTTTTGAGATTCTCTATGGACGAAGATGTCGAACACCTTTGAACTGGTCAGAAACCGGTGAAATACAATTCTTTGGACCGGATATGATCCAGGAAGCAGAAGAGCCAGTTCGCATCACTCGTGAGAATTTGAAAACAGCCCAGTCTCGTCAACAGAGCCAGTATGATCGTCATCATAAGGAAGTGGCTTATGAGGTTGGCGACAAAGCTTACCTTCGGGTTACTCCTTTGAAGGGTACCCATCGTTTCGGTATCAAGGGCAAGTTGGCTCCTCGTTACATTGGTCCTTTTCACATTCTCGCTAAACGAGGAGAGGTTGCCTACCAATTGGAACTACCCCCACATCTTTCTCGAGTTCATGGTGTCTTCCACGTCTCTCAACTCAAGCGTTGCTTCTCGGATCCCATCCGCGGAGTGGACCACGAAACGCTTGATCTCCAAGATAACCTCACATATCGAGAGTACCCCGTTCGCATTCTGGATCAAGCAGAGCGTGTCACTCGACGTGATAACATCAAGTTTCTCAAGGTTCAGTGGTCTCATCATTCCGAGAGAGAAGCTACTTGGGAGCGAGAAGATCGTCTCCGACTGGAGTACCCCACCTTCTTTCCGCCGACTCCTGAATCTCGGGATGAGATTCTTTCGAGTGGGGGCGAGTTGTCACAACCCTAGTTCTGGTATGCACTAGGCCAGTCTTGTTGTTTGCATCATGTTTACAATTCAAATGAAAGTTGAATTGTGGTTTGTTGAAACCCTCAGAAAGCAGTTAAAAATAATAATAATAGTCAACTTTAAAATCTTCTCAAAGAAGCCCAAGAAAATGTTCCTGATAAACCTTGGAAAATATTGGCAAGAATAAAATTCAAACCAATATTTTTGGAGGCTTTAAAATATTTATGTTGGGCCTTTGAATTAAATCAATAACATATTTGAGTTGAATTTATTTCTGTTATATAAGAAATAAAGTTCAAGTATTTTTGTAAGTTTGCATGTGACCTTGGACTAGTTCCCTGAGCTCACATAAAAATATACAGAAAGTTTTAAAATGGTTTGGTTTGTAAATCAAATCAAAACAAAGAAAGAAAAATAGAAAACAGAAAAAAAAAGAGGAAGCAGACTTACCTGGCTGGCCCAGCCCAACTGGCCCAGCTGCCAGTCAGCTGCTTCCTCCCGCCAGGCAGGAAAGGAGGTGAGCGCCGGCACGCCTGAGCTCGCCACGCATCTCTCTGCTCGCCTGCGTCGCCTGGACAGCGCGGCGACACCTCGAAACACCTCCTCGGCGCCGCCCCGATCCCCTGGATGCTCTTTCTCCCCCTCCTGCTCTCTCCGTCGTCTGTTCTTCGCCATGGCCGATGATGGCTTCTCGCCCCTCGTTGGTTACCCCAAGTGGAAGGTTGAGATGTAGCGTAGCGGCAAATTTCCCTTGGCAAAGATACCAAGGATCGAATCCCGTGAGACTCCGAGGGTCGACAAGTAGGTGTGAACGGCGCCAGAAACTTAGCGGTTGACGGGACCTGCACACAGATACAGATAACTTTGCTCCCAACGAGTACAGAGAGGTTGTCAATCCCTCCGGCCTTGTTGTTTACAAAGGATCAAACACAAGAGATAATAATGATAGCTATGACTGCAACTAGGAAATAAAAACAGGAAGTAAATAGAAGGTGTGATCAGCGGTGGTAATATGGACCGGGGTCCCATGATGTTCACTAGTGATGTCTCTCTCCCAAAAGACGATAAAATAGCAAAGCGAGGTAAACAAATTACAGCTGGGCAATTGACAGGATTATGTGCACAAACCAATGCTAACTATGCTGCAAAGAAAGGTAGAGGCTCAAAAGCATGGGCGGTACGCCAAGGCAAGTAGACCGAAATCCATCTGCATCTACTACTAATCATCCACCTTGAGATATCTATGCAGAACATCTCGCTGGTATTAAGTTGCGAATCCCACACAAAGTGTAAACTCAAAGCAACAGACAACTGCATTAAAAGAACTTTGCGTAAAGTAAACAATCCTTGCACCCGCAAGTACAAGCACCGTTGTTTTCTCCCTTGTGGCAACAACACATCCCCTAGACTCATGTTTCTGTCACTCAAGCTAGTCATCAGGGGGCATGAACTCACAATCAAGCATAACGCTCCCTCTTGGAGTTACTACCTACTACTTGGCCAAAGCAATAAACAGCAACGGAGAACATGCAAGAATTACTCAAGAACAAAGATATAAAAGAGGTGAATCAAATATATTACTCAAACACAATCTGAACATAGTCTCATAATCCATCAGGTCCCAGCAAACTCAGCAAAGCAACAGCAGAAAGATTACATATGTGCCTCGATCATGTAGGGCAGCTCACGAGGTCTAAACCATGAAGAGCAAAGAGGGGAGGAGAACATCACATAGCTACTGATCATGGACCCATGGTCCAAGGTGGACTACTCACGACTCATCCGGGAAGCGTCCATGGTGGTGGAGAAGCTCCCGGTGGTGGTTCTCCCCTCCGGTAGGGTGCCGGGAAGAGTTCTCCTGATGCTCCCGATCTTGGAAGCGCTGCGGCGGCAGAACAGAGGCGAGATCGCGAAAAAGGGTTCTGTCCTGAGGGTTTCGGGACGAGAGGGATATATAGGCGAAGGGGGGCAGCCAGAGGCGGAGCAGGGGCCCCAGGCGCCCCCCTGGCACGGCCAGGGGTGGGGCCGCGCCAGGTGGCCGCCTGGGCCTCCCCTGGCTCCCCTCTGGCCCATCTTTGGTTCTTCGCGAAACTTCCTGTACGCTGATTTTTCCTATATTTTTCCTAGAATTTTTGGAGCACTTTTAATATGGGGGAAACCTGAAATAGAAAAACAGCAGAAAACAGGAACTGGCACTGTGGTGCACTGAGTTAATAGGTTAGTCCAAATATGATCAGAAGTGTATGGAAGTGCATCAATATCATAGCAATATCACACAAAAGAAGCATGGAGCAAGCAAAAATTATAGATACGTTTTGGACGTATCAACATCCCCAAGCTTAATTCCCGCTCGTCCTCGAGTAGGTAAATGATAACAAGCATAATTTCTGTGGTGACATGCTACCAACCATATAAGAACTTTTTAAGTAAAGCAATCAAGGCATGTAATTCAATTCAAGTCATAACAAGCAAGAGTCTATATTAGCATTGTAACAAGCAACATAAGAACATAAAGGTGCAAGAGCTCTCGCTGTCCGTGACTCGAATGTCTCCAAATGGTGTTTGCGTGCAAGAAAGGGGATAGGGATATACGAGAGAGTAAAACATAGTTTTTGTATTGTTGAGAACTTAATCTACTAAAGTTTCACACTTGGTCTTCTTTGGAATCTTATCTTGACTCATCCCCAGACCACTAGCCAGGTACAAGTCAAAATGATCCACTCCCTTTCGATATTTTGAGCACTCATGCAATGGATGAGCGTAAGCAAGAAACTTGACACTCAGGATGGCAAAGAGAGAAAAATGATGAAGGGGAAGACAAAAAAGGTGTGAAAGGGTCACATCAATGAGGACAATCATAGGCGAGAGAAAGCCAAATGATAGATATGATGTGAGGAGTAGGGATTGCCATGCAACGGATGCACATATGAGCTAAGTAAGCTCTCCAATGGAACTAGTGGGGGTGCATCCAACTTGCTCGCTCAAGAAGACCTAGAGCTCTTTTGAGGAGTCTCATCATTGGAATATACAAGCCAAGTTCTATAGTGTGAAGGTCCCCACATAGCTATATGCATGAATGATAATCTCTATGGAGTACAAGGTATAAGATGAAGTACGAATGTGGATCTCTCAAAAGGAATAGTAGTGTACCCCCTTCTCTTTTTTTTTCTTTTTCTCTTTTTTCTATTTTTTCCTATTTTTGTGTGGCCTCAATGGCTCTCTCTATTTAACTCTCATTTGTCCTCTTTGGGATCTTTTGATTTTGTCCTCTTTGGGATCTTTTCCTCACTTTAGGGGAAACACTCTATAAATTACAAGAAGTATAGAAGATCTTTCACACTTTACAAAAGTACTCAACATAAAGAAAATGAAACTATCATGATGTATGCAAATGTATGCCTCTGCCGGTGTAGCAGGATATGCAATGATACTAGCGCGTCATGTAGCAATGATTAGGGCAAAGCCCAACTAGCATGCGGCTCATCGATCAAGCAAAAAGCATGTATGACATGAAGATCAAGTCATGAGAAGATGGATGTTGCATGACAATGTATCTCGGAAAGGCTATGGAAATGCCTTGATAGGTAGGTATGGTGGCTGTTTTGAGGAAGGATATAATGAGGCTTATGATGACAGAGCGTATCGTGCCAAGGATTTGGATGCACCGGCGAAGTATGCGCCAACTCTCGAGGTGAGAAAGGGCAATGCACGGTACCGAAGAGGCTAGAAAAATATGGCTAGGTGGAAGTGTCAACTTTCGAATACTCACATTAGTCTGAAGAACTCATGCACTTATTATCGGTAACTCTCAATCTAATTGGGAGGTTCACAAAGAGACAAGTACCCCGAGGAGGAGTGTATGGGGGTTTGGTTATCCTTGCACATCCTCGACTCATGGTACGTGAGTGTACTCTAATATTCGATCCCTCCAAAGATTAGTGATCCATCTAGTAGCTAAAGTTCTCAACTATTTTGTAGGTTTTCGAAAATAAACACGGATTGCCCAAAATACGACATCTATCACTAATAGGCTAAAGCTCTTGACACCAAAAGTTCAGACATTACTCATGGCAATACCTCAAAACTATTGCAAGTTACTACTAAAATTAAATAGCAACCTCAATTACCTACTTTAAGTTAAGACACACAACTCAGTGCAATAGGCAAACTCTCTTAACAAGATAAACATGAAAACTCAAGAGAGTTCAGCAACCAACTAAACAAAAGATCTTTAAAAAGAAAAGCATGAAAACTAAGAGCTAAACATGACAGCAGCAATGGAAAGACAAAGAACACACACAACAAAGATAAGCATGAAAATCCTATGTTGTGTTCTAGGTTGAAGTGGAGCGTGTTTCTCTCCCACACAAAGAAAGCTGGGTTCTAACTTGTTATGAACAGCAACAAAGCTAAATAAAACTAAATAAAAAGAAACTAAGAGCAAGATGCTCCAAGCATAGCACATAACGCATGAAGTGATAAAATTATAGTGGAACGAAAGATGAACTGATAATTGTTGATGGAGAAGGGGATGCATGGGGGCATCCCCAAGCTTAGACGCTTGAGTCTTCTTGAATATTTCTTGGGGGTGCACGGGGGCATCCCCAAGCTTGAGCGTTTGACCCTCCTGAATCTTCTTTTATCATCTTCCCTCGCACACTTGAAAACTCCCTTCATACATAACTCATCATAATCTAATTAGCGAGGTTAGTACCCACAATAAAATAATTTTTCCCTACTGGAAATAAAGATAATCTTGAAGAGCTACTGTTTCTCAAGATTGCCAAAAGGTTTTTGCAAAGAAAAAGCAAGCTCAAGGTTTGCAAAACGAAGAAAAGGCAAAACAGGACAGAATCTGTGAAAAACAGACCAGCGGGTAGTAAATAATTTTTTCGGGGCACTTCTGCAACTCAAATCAAAAAACTCAGAACAGACGCTCGAAAGCCAATTGTATAGAGCACGCTGTCAAACAAATTCAGATCAAAAAGATGATCTGGTGATTTTATTCGAATTTTTCTGTCCAAGGACAGAATCTGTTTTCTGGACAGCATGTCACAACTTTTGAACTTTCTTGCAATCAGAGGCTAAACTTGGCACAAAGCTGAAAAGAAAAGATACAATGATGATGCTACTGTAGTAACAAACATCAAGACACAACAAAATCAAAATAAAACCTAATTCGTTGTGGGCTGCCTCCCAAAAGCGCTTTCTTTTATGCCTTTAAGCTAGGCATGATGCAAAAAGATCAAGTTGTATCAATTGAACCATCATCAAGATCATCAAAAAGCTCTTCAATAGTACAACTAGTCTTAAGAGGACTTTCAAATAAAGGCCTAATAAAGATACTTCTAGGGAGAAAACCAAAAGGTGGAAAGTCAATGGGAGATTCATTTATAAATTTATCAAAGAGAGGTATTTCTTCCAAAGTCTTCACAGTTTCAACCCCTTTGGCAATAGATGGATTACTTTTGGAACGAGGAGCCTTTGGAACGTAAACGAACTTAGGTTCCTTCTTTGCCGAAGTTTCTACCTTTTTGGCTTTGATTGAGGAGAAAGTAGTTCCTAAAGAGTCAAAGATTTCCTCAATCTTGTCTACCCTAGAAGAATCCAAGTCATGGGATTTGATGGTCTCCAAAGTTTTGAGAATTTTATGCATGGAGCTATCAAGCCTATTCAAATTCCCTTGGATCTTACGATCCAACTCATTTATCTTATTAATGCTTGGCATCTCTAGCTCTATCTTTTCAAGTTTTTTCATAATGTGAGCTAGGGTAATGTCCTCTTGAATGCTAACAACAGGGGGATTTCCAACAAGATTTTCCATAATACTAAGAGATTCCCAAACTGGGGCTTCTAGGAAATTTCCATTGATAGCAGAATCTAGAATAAACCTATTCCAAGAAGTAATTCCAACATAAAAATTTCTAAGCAGGATAGTAGTAGATTGCTTCTTGGTGGCTCTTTTTTGAGAATCATTAATTCTATACCAAACATCTTTTAGACTTTCACCACCTCTTTGTTTAAAGGTGAGCACTTCTGCCTCACCAAAGCCAAAAGGACCAGACATAATGCCAACTAAAAGCAAGATAACTATTTTTATGATTTTTGGTAAAGGACACTAAAGCAAAAACTGCAAGGTAAACTAACAGGACTAAAAAGCAAAGATAAAAGATAGCGTGCAACTCCCCTATCTTGAAGAGTGGAGTCCCCGGCAACGGCGCCAGAAACTTGCTTGATGGCTTCTCGCCCCTCGTTGGTTACCCCAAGTGGAAGGTTGAGATGTAGCGTAGCGGCAAATTTCCCTTGACAAAGATACCAAGGATCGAATCCCGTGAGACTCCGAGGGTCGACAAGTAGGTGTCAACGGCGCCAGAAACTTAGCGGTTGACGGGACCTGCACACAAATACAGATAACTTTGCTCCCAACGAGTACAGAGAGGTTGTCAATCCCTCCGGCCTTGTTGTTTGCAAAGGATCAAACACAAGAGATAATAATGATAGCTATGACTGCAACTAGGAAATAAAAATAGGAAGTAAATAGAAGGTGTGATCAGCGGTGGTAATATGGACCGGGGTCCCATGATGTTCACTAGTGATGTCTCTCTCCCAAAAGACGATAAAATAGCAAAGCGAGGTAAACAAATTACAGCTGGGCAATTGACAGGATTATGTGCGCAAACCAATGCTAACTATGCTGCAAAGAAAGGTAGAGGCTCAAAAGCATGGGCGGTACGCCAAGGCAAGTAGACCGAAATCCATCTGCATCTACTACTAATCATCCACCTTGAGATATCTATCCAGAACATCTCGCTGGTATTAAGTTGCGAATCCCACCCAAAGTGTAAACTCAAAGCAACAGACAACTGCATTAAAAGAACTTTGCGTAAAGTAAACAATCCTTGCGCCCGCAAGTACAAGCACCGTTGTTTTCTCCCTTGTGGCAACAGCACATCCCCTAGACTCATGTTTCTGTCACTCAAGCTAGTCATCAGGGGGCATGAACCCACAATCAAGCATAACGCTCCCTCTTGGAGTTACTACCTACTACTTGGCCAAAGCAATAAACAGCAACGGAGAACATGCAAGAATTACTCAAGAACAAAGATATAAAAGAGGTGAATCAAATATATTACTCAAACACAATCTGAACATAGTCTCATAATCCATCAGATCCTAGCAAACTCAGCAAAGCAACAGCAGAAAGATTACATATGTGCCTCGATCATGTAGGGCAGCTCATGAGGTCTAAACCATGAAGAGCAAAGAGGGGAGGAGAACATCACATAGCTACTGATCATGGACCCATGGTCCAAGGTGGACTACTCACGACTCATCCGGGAAGCGTCCATGGTGGTGGAGAAGCTCCCGGTGGTGGTTCTCCCCTCCGGCAGGGTGCCGAGAAGAGTTCTCCTGATGCTCCCGATCTTGGAAGCACTGCGGCGGCGGAACAGAGGCGAGATCGCGGAAAAGGGTTCTGTCCTCGAGGGTTTCGGGACGAGAGGGATATATAGGCGAAGGGGGGCAGCCAGAGGCGGAGCAGGGGCCCCAGGCGCCCCCCTGGCGCGGCCAGGGGTGGGGCCGCGCCAGGTGGCCGCCTGGGCCTCCCCTGGCTCCCCTCTGGCCCATCTTTGGTTCTTTGCAAAGCTTCCTGTACGCTGATTTTTCCTAAATTTTTCCTGGAATTTTTGGAGCACTTTTAATATGGGGGAAACGTGAAATAGAAAAATAGCAGAAAACAGGAACTGGCACTGTGGTGCACTGAGTTAATAGGTTAGTCCAAATATGATCAAAAGTGTATGGAAGTGCATCAATATCATAGCAATATCACACAAAAGAAGCATGGAGCAAGCAGAAATTATAGATGCGTTTTGGACGTATCAGCCGAGCGCCGTCGTTGCCGCCGCTCGCCGATGTTGTAGCCACCGTCTCCCCCTCGCTTCTCCGACGAGCCCCCGAGCTCCGCCTCGCTGCCTTGAAGATCTACGCCCAACCGCAGGACCCCGGATGCCCTGAGGCCTTGTCCTCGAGCTCATCTTCACCGCCAGCCGCCGTGGATCCCCCTCGCCGCCCCGACCGCTCCACAGCCTCCCCGGGCTCGCCGTTCGTCTCGTTGCAACCGTCGTGAGCTCCTGCCCCTGCTCCCCCTCTCCGCTCCCTCTCTCGCACGCCGTAGCTGCCGCACCGCGTTCACCCGCACGCGCCGCCGCCCGCGCTCGTCGCCGGTGGTGCTCCGGTGACCTTTTGGTCACGGGTGTGAGTCTGACATGTTCGCCGCGTCGCGTAGAAGCCGTAGGTGCTAGTGCCACCCCGCCTAGGCCACCACAACCACGAGCCCGAGCTCGACCGAGCTTCGGCCGCCGCCGAGCTCGTCGCCGGCGCCACTCCGGCCACTCCCCGGCCGCGCCACCACCACGGTTGGATGCGGACGAGCGTCCGCATCTCGTAGCTGTACTCCGCACGCCAAAATACGCACCGTAGGCGAATCCCGCAGCCCTCCGCCGCGTTCGGCCTCGCCGGCGGCTAAACGCCGGCGGGTTTGACCCGCTGACCGGCGTGGTTGACCCCCCACTGCCCAGTTGGCCTCCCCTCTCTCTCACTGACTTGCGGGCCCCGTCTGATTAATTACTCTGGTTAGTGCTAATTAACTAGTTAGGTTAGTCACTTAGACACTGACTAGTGGGCCCTGCCCAGTTAGTTAGGGCTAACTAACTCAGTTAGTTTACTGAAGCCACTGACGTGTGGACCCCACACATTAGGTTTGACCTGAGTCAGCGCTGCTGACTTGCTGACGCAAGCATGACGTAGTGCTGACGCAATAAACAATTTTGTGGAATTGTTTTTGTTTAGAAAAATCCAGAAAATTGTTTAAACTTCGAAAAATCACAGAAATTCAACCGTAGCTCAGAATGAAATAATTTATATATGAAAAATGATCATAAAAATATGAAGAATCTGTTTATGGCATTTTCATGCATGTTAAACCAACTTATAATTGCTGTATAGGTGAAAACACATAAATGGCACTTTTAAATGTTAATTTTGGAATTGCATTCGAACCCTTGGTTCAAATGGATTTCTCTCAAATAGAATGCTAGTTGCATTAGCTCAAATAACATCACATCTTCATGCCATGTTCATGCATCATATTGCTGCATATGCTTGTGTTTGATTGTCGGCACCGTTCTTCTCGATAGGTCCAGCTCCGGAGACCGATCCAGAGTACCTGTCAGAGGAGCAGTGCTCTACACGTTGTTTTACCAGGCAAGCAAACCCCCTTGTTCATTCTGATACAACCCATCTCTCACTCCTGCTCTTTGTTATTGCATTAGGATAACAACGATTCAACTGCTACTTTGTGCTGCGGTAGTTGAACCCATTCCTCTGCATGACCTGTCAGTGCCATAGTAAATAGTTGAAACCCACTAGCATGTGTAGGAGTTGATTGAAGCCATGTTGTGATCTTACCATGCCATGCTTGCTATTGCTTAGAGTGTGTCAGGTCTGATTCATCGGGAATGAGTTGGAGTGCAGTGAAATGTTCTGATGCTGAGAGTCAAGTGTGTGAACACGATTTGGTAAAGGTAGCGGTGAGAGGCCATGTAGGAGTACATGGTGGGTTGTCTCGCTGGAACCGTCCTTAAGAACTGAGTTCTGTGTATGTTGTCCAATGACCAGCTACTACCACGCATTGGAATGCTTAAGTGCCCCTCTCGACTTATTAACCGACTTGGTCTCTATCCAGGAGTTGCAACTAGTTTCTGGTGTTTGTAGGTAGTGTTAGTAGTCTACCAAGTGGCACTCGGCCAGGTGGGCTTGGGACAGACGAGGCACCGTGGCACGGTGTACCAATCGTAGATCCACTCGGCGAGGTGGGCTTGGGAACCCTGCGCACATTATTTGGGGTCATGAGCGACACCCCGCCGGATCTCCTTACGGATGGAACCCGAATAGGCGATAAACCTGGACTAGAGTCTTGTGTGGTTAGTCAGGTCGTGGCCGGCACCCTCGCCAGGCTTTCGCTTGAAGGTTGCTGAGATACACGAGATGTACATGGCGGTAAGTGGCGAGAGCGTGTGTGAAGAAGTACACTCCTGCAGGGTTAACATGATCTATTCGAATAGCCGGGTCCGCGGTTATGGACTTCTTGGATGCTTACGTGGTACATAGACAACTTGAAGTGGATACTCTAAAATACTCAAGACAAGTGTGAGCGCTATGGATGGCCTTATCGTAGGGAAACGGGGATGAATCCATAGTGGTGTATTGTGTGGTGCTTAGTGGACTCGTGTGCGCCACCTCAAAAGAGTTAGCAGCAGTCGTAGTATAGGATAGCCACTGAGTCAAAGCTGGCTTGCTGCAACTAAACCCCACTTTGCCTTCTTGATACAAGTGCATGTATGATAGGATCTGATGTAAGTCTTGTTGAGTACCTTTGTACTCATGTTTGCTTAATTTATGTTTTGCAGATGAGACTGCTGTCTCACTAGTAGATCCGCTTGGACTTCGACAAGTAGCTTGTTACCTCAGCTACGATCTTGGACGAGTGTTGTAGATAGTCAGGCTCTTCAGCCTTTTTCATTTGTAGATGTCTGTACTCAGACATGTTGTGCTTCCGCTTGTTGCTTGTATGCTCTGAATGTTGGGTCGTGAGACCCATGTTTGTAATATCTGGCTCCTCGGAGCCTAATGAATAAATACTTTGTTTCTTAGAGTCTTGTTGTGATGCCATGTTGTATTTGCACATATCGAGCATATTGTGTGTATGTTATTGAAATGCTTGGTATGTGTGGGATCCGACACCTAGTTGTTTACCCTTGGTTGCCTATCTTACAGGGAAATGTCTCCTAGTGCTTCCACTGAGCCTTGGTAGCTCGCTACTGCTCCAGAACACTTAGGCTGACCGGCATGTGTCCTTCTTCGTTCCTGTGTGTGTCCCTTAGGGGAAATGTCACGCGTTGTTCCTTTAAGTCCTTGTAGCTTGCTACGACTTGGGTTCATACGTTGATGACCGACACGTTCGTTGCTGGGTCATGTATGCCTGTCTCTGTAATTTAGTGCCACTTTTGGTTTATAACTGGTCATGTCAGCCCGGGTTCTCTATCATATGGATGCTAGCGACACTATCATATACGTGAGCCATAATGCGCAAACGGTCCCGGGCCAGGTAAGGTGGCACCCGTGGGGATACCGTGCGTGAGGCCGCAAAGTGATATGGTGCGTTACATGCTAGATCGGTGTGACTTAGGATCAGGGTCCCGACATTTGATCCCTAGTATCCACTATGCTCTAAGATTGATGTTGCTATGACTTTGCTATGCTTAATGCTTGTCACTAGGGCCCGAGTGCCATGATTTCAGATCTGAACCTATTATGTTTTCATGAATATATGTGTGTTCTTGATCCTATCTTGCAAGTCTATAGTCACCTACTATGTGTTATGATCCGGCAACCCCGAAGTGACAATAATCGGGACCACTCCCGGTGATGACCATAGTTTGAGGAGTTCATGTATTCACTATGTGTTAATGCTTTAGTCTGGTACTCTATTAAAAGGAGGCCTTAATATCCCTTAGTTTCCAATAGTACCCCGCTGCCACGGTAGGGTAGGACAAAAGATATCATGCAAGTTCTTTTCCATAAGCACGTATGACTATATTCGGAATACATGCCTACATTGCATTGATGAACTGGAGCTAGTTCTGTGTCACCCTAGGTTATAACTTCTACATGATGAATTGCATCCGACATAATTTCCGATCGCCGATCCAATGCCAACGAGCTTTTCATATATTGCTTGTTGCTTATTTACTTTTCCGTTGCTACTATCACAAAAACTACAAAAACACTATCGTTACTTTTATTGTTGCTACCGTCACTATCATATTACTTTGCTACTAAACTATCTTGCTGCAGATACTAAGTTTCCAGGTGTGGTTGAATTGACAACTCAGTTGCTAATACTTAAGAGTATTCTTTGGCTCCCCTTGTGTCGAATCAATAAATTTGGGTTGAATACTTTACCCTTGAAAACTGTTGCGATCCCCTACACTTGTGGGTTATCAAGACTATTTTCTGGCACCGTTGCCGGGGAGCATAGCTATATTCTTTAAGTCACTTGGGATTTATATCTGTTGATCACTATGAAGAACTTGAAAGACTCAAAAACCAAGATTTATCCCTCCAATATGAGGGGAGGTAAGGAACTGCCATCTAGCTCTGCACTTGATTCACCCTCTGTTATGAGTAAACTTGCGACACCTACTCCTGCTATTGAATCTGATATGTTGCATGTTCTTGATGATGCTACTTATGTTATGTATGATGAAACTACTTCTATGCTTGATAATATTGTGCCACTAGGTGAATTTCTTGATAAACAAATTGCTAAGGTTAGGGAGAATGCAAATATCGAAACTGATGATGAAGATTCTCCCCCAAGATATGAATTGCCTGTTATTCCTCAGGGTTATGTTATGGATGAAGAAACTGCTAGAGACTTTCTTGCTTGCAACGATAGATATGATCTTAAGAAATTATTAGCTAAGCTGAAAGAAAAGTCTTTGAATGCTAGAATGAAATATGACCCTGCTTTTGCTACTTCACCTATCTTTGTTACTGATAAGGATTATGATTTCTCTGTTGATCCTGAGTTAATTACTTTGGTTGAATCTAATCCTTTCCATGGTTATGAATCTGAAACTGTTGTGGCACATCTTACTAAGTTGAATGATATAGCCACCCTGTTTACCAACGAGGAAAAGATTCGTTATTACTATATCCTTAAGTTATTTCCATTCTCGTTGAAGGGTGATGCTAAAACATGGTTTAATTCTCTTGATCATGGTTGTGTGCGTAGTCCCCAGGATATGATTTATTATTTCTCTGCTAAATATTTTCTCGCTCATAAGAAACAAGCTGCCTTACAGGAAATATATAATTTTGTGCAAATTGGAGAAGAGATTCTCCCACAAGCTTGGGGGAGGCTTCTCCAATTACTTAATGCTTTGCCTGATCATCCTCTTCAGAGGAATGAAATACTTGATGTCTTTTAGAATGGACTAACCGATGCTTCCAGAGACCACCTGGATAGTTGTGCTGGTTGTGTTTTCAAGGAAAGAACTGTCGATCAAGCTGAATTACTATTGAATAATATGTTGACCAATGAAAACAATTGGAAACTTTCTGAACCAGCCCCTAAGCCAACTCCGAAGAAAAGTGGTGTTCTATTTCTCAGTCCTGAAGATATGCAAGAGGCAAAGAAATCTATGAAAGAAAAAGGTATTAAAGCTGAAGATGTTAAGAATTTACCACCTATTGAAGAAATACATGGTCTTGATAACCCGACACAGGTAGTAAAGGTAAATTATCTTTATAGATTAGATGAAGGTGATATTCCTCGTTATAAGTCTGCTAGCCAATGCTTAGATGAGTTTGTCAACTTCATTGTTAAACAAGAAAACTTCAATGCTTATGTTGGTAGACAATTGCAACGTAATGCTTACATGATTGAACGCTTGAGTGATTATATGTCTAGAATTAAAGGTGAATTGAAACTCATTAGTAAACATGCTTCTATGGTTACCACTCAAGTAGAATAAGTACTTAAAGCACAAAATGATTTGCTCAATGAATTAAATAGTAAGAAAAATGATAATGCTGTTAGAGTTATGACTAGAGGTGGTAAAATTACTCAGGAACCTCTGTATCCTGAAGGCCACCCTAAGAGAATTGAGCAAGATTCTCAGAGAGATAATTTAGATGCAGCTAGTTCTTCTAAGAAGAAGAAAAAGAAAAATGATAGGACTTTGCATGCTTCTAGTGAACCTGTAGCTGACACACATGAGAATCCCAATGATATCTCTATCTCTGATGCTGAGACACAATCTGGTGATGAACATGAACCTAGTGATATTGTTAATGATGATGTTCATGATGATGTTCATGATGATGCTCAACCTAGCAATGATAATGATGTAGAGATTGAACCTGTTGTTGATCTTGATAACCCACAATCAAAGAATCAACGTTATGATAAGAGAGACTTTGTTGCTAGGAAGCACAGTAAGGAAAGAGAACAATGGGTTCAGAAACCCATGCCTTTTCCTCCTAAACCATCCAAGAAAAAGGATGATGAGGATTTTGAGCGCTTTGCTGAAATGATTAGACCTATCTTTTTGCGTATGCGTTTGACTGATATGCTTAAAACAAATCCTTATGCTAAGTATATGAAAGATATCATTACCAATAAAAGAAAGATACCTGAAGTTGAAATTTCCACCATGCTTGCCAATTACACCTTTGAGGGTGGAATACCAAAGAAACTAGGAGATCCAGGAGTACCCACTATACCTTGCTCCATTAAAAGAAACTATGTTAAAACTGCTTTATGTGATCTTGGGGCCGGTGTTAGTGTTATGCCTCTCTCTTTATATCGTAGGCATGATTTGAATAAGTTGACACCTACTGAAATATCTTTGCAAATGGCCGATAAATCAACTACTATACATGTCGGTATTTGCGAGGATGTGCCTGTTGTGGTTGCAAATGTTACTATTCTAACGGACTTTGTTATCCTTGGTATTCCCGAGGACGATAGTATGTCTATTACTCTTGGTAGAGCGTTTTTAAATACTGCAGGGGCTGTTATTGATTGCAACAAAGGCAATGTCACTTTTCATGTCAATGGTAATGAGCATATAGTACACTTTCCAAGGAAACGACCTCGGGTCCACAGTATCAATTCTATTGGAAAAAATTCAACGATTACTATTGGAGGTTTTGAATTTCCTCTTCCTACTGTCAAGAAGAAATATGATATTCTTATTGTTGGGGACATGCATATCCCCATTGAGGTAACCTAGTGTTATTTGAAGATTCTCCAGTTTCATGTTATCCGAAAAGAGTTTATTAACAAGACCTGATCAACCTTGTTAATGGATTCCTTTTGATGAGCATGAGATGGGTGAATCTAGGTAGCACAACCTTCTGTACCCTCCTTTTACTTTCTGTTAATTAGATTAAATAAAGGAAAAATAGTATTTTTGTCTATTTTCAGAGTTATCCGTGCAATAATAAAATACCTCGAAAATAAAAGTTCTCCAAATGCCGTGAAACTGAAATACGACTTTTTTCCAGAATATTTAAGAATATTTGGCACTGAGAACACAACAGGGGGAGCTAGCACCTGGCCACGAGGGTGCAGGGCGCGCCCACCCCCTGCGCGCGCCCCCTGCCTCGTGGGCCCCACATGGCCCCCCTCCACTTATTCCTGCACCCACACACTCCTTATTCCTCCCAAAAAATCACTATCCAGCTCAAGCACGAGTTCTAGCTCATCTTGTTGCCATTTTTGATCTCCTTGCTCAAAGCTCCATTCACAAAACTATTTGGGGGGGGGGGATTGTTCCTTGGTATGCGACTCCTCCATTGGTCCAATTAGTTTTTGGTCTAGTGCTTTATTTGTTGCAATTTTTTGCTGATTAGGTGACCCTGCTCTTGAGCTTGCATGTCAAATTTATGTGGTTCCAAGTAGTTCTAATGCATGATATAGTCTCTAGGCACTTGTAGGAGTAGTTGCTATCAATCATGTTGAGTTTGGTTCACTTTTATTTTGAGTCACTAAAAATTTCAGAAAATTTCAGAGGAAGAAAATGATGAGGAGATTGTTGAGAGGCTCTTCCAGTCAAAGTTCAAAGGATAAGCAGAAGGAAGAGAATAAGAAGCCCAAATACAATCATCATCGCACTGCGGAAGTTCGGCCGTGTGAATTGCCTTGCAATGAGTTTTTGGAAGCCGCAGGGATTTATAAAGACTTTTATTATTTGGCGGAGAGTACAGGCCTCGCCGACTTCCTCCACGACCAGCGTGAACAGTATCTCTTGCTCACTATTATTTTCACGCAAAACTGTCATCTTCATGCTAAGAAATCACCACCTTCAGTGGAGTTTCGGTTATATGATGAGGTTAAGGAGAGGTCGTTCTATGAATTCTGTCAAGTATGTAAGATCCCCTTTGTTGGTAGTCTTGAGGAACCACATCGTAAAGATGTTGAGGGGTTTATTGATATGATAGCTGTAGGGGAAACGAGGCAAGTTTCAGGGGCAAGAATTACTAGTATACATTTTCCTATTCTACGCTACTTTGCTATATTTGCTAGTAGATGCTTAATTGGTCGCGGGAACAATGGGAATCTTAGTGCCCCTGATATTGTCATTTTGCGCCATGCTTTGTTTCAAGACACAACTTTTAGCTTGGGTGCTGTTGTTGCTAAACGATTAAGTCCGAACCGTACAAAGGGTCCCATCTTTGGAGGCATCTTTGCTTCACGCCTTGCTGAACACTTTAGAATACCTATTAGGCATCATGAGAAGGAAGAAAAGTTGCTGACCCCGGTGTTTCTAGATTATAAGAGTATGATAGCACATGATTTTATTGTTAAAGACAAGAAGAAGTTGCTTAAGTATAAATTGAGGTTTGATGAAAAATATTGTGAGATTATTACATTGCCTGCACCATCTCTGTTTGATCTATTTTCAGGCACGTACCTCATTTTGCCAGATGTCATTTATAAATACTGGAGCCAGGAACAAGCTTCAGAGCCGGAGCCGGAACTACCACTTGACCCCTACCCACAGTCCGTTTATTCAGGTTTGAAATTTTTTGGACTTCTCACCCTGGGTTTTTAGAAGTGGTACAAACCTCCTGGAGTGCCCCCATCAACACATCCTCGAGTGCTACAAGGATTTCTGCTAAACTCAAGCGGCTTAGATATGCACTGAAAAATGGAGTAAATCGTTATCTAAGCTAAAATGTGACGCCCGAAGACCGACGTCCCAGAAGATTCCAGAAGATTCCAGATGTTCCGGGTTCTCCTGTGTGTTTCTTTTGTGCTTGTGTTATTTATTTTGCTTTGCATCATGTCATCATGCCATCATGTCATTTTCTTTTGCATCTCAACTAAATAAATCGTGTGGACCTTCGGTCCATTTAAACCGAGGGAAGGATGACTTCTCTTTAAAACATATCCTCCCAAATAGTAGTAGGGAGCTATATTAAATATTCCATTGTTTGGAATTAACCGTAACACACTTGCAATTCTTCTCCAGACCTTTGTTGCTTCAAGTTTCACCGTCAAAACCTCCCTATAATTCTTTTTCCTTTTATCGAGGCTCCTCCAAAATTCCGGACATTTTTGGGCTCTTCTAAATCATAGTCCTTGTTCACACCATTTGAAATAAATTCAAAGGAATTTGAATTTATTTTCCATTCATGCCCCTTTTCTAATTTTCTGGGAACCAACGCAATTTTGCGAGTCCAGGAATAATAGCCTCTTGTCCAAATTCTTTTGCATCCCTTCCTTTCTTCTTTTTTTTTCTTTTCCTGGTTGTTTTTCTTTTCTGTTTTGGAGATGGCCAAAACTAGCAGCCTCTTGGGCCAGTAGGCCTGCTCGGGCCTCCCTAAACTACTTTCCCCTTTCCCCAGCCGGCCTGCTAGGCCCAACTCCACCGAAACCTAGCAGGCCCGACTCACCCTCGCAGCGACGCCTCTCCCTCTCGTCCCTCATCCTCACGTCGCCGCCGCACCCTCTCGCTATCTCCCTCTTCTCCCGTTTCCCCTTGTTCCGATCCCTCTCGCGCCCTCGCAGCGCCCAGGGCCGCAGCCCCGCCGAGGCCTCATCTCCCTCCCGCAGCACCCTCCATCGCCTACGTCTCCTCCAGCCGCAGCCTCCCTACGTCTCCTCCAGCCGCGCCTGGCTGCTCCGCCAGTGCAAGGCCGGCCCTGCGCCGACCTCGTCCCTGCTTCCCTGGCCCCTACTTCCTCCGCGCTAGCGCCTAGCCTCCCGCGCCAACTCTGGCGGCCCCGAGCGCCCCATCACAGCCGGCCACTTCGCCTACGTCCAGGCGGCCCACTCCAGCGGCCTCAGTCGCCAGGCCGCTGCCTTGCCTCTGCTGGCCTTCCCTCTGGCCAGGAGCCGCCCCGCTGTCCACCTTGGCCGTGGACGACGCTGCCAGCTCGAGCAGCTCCCTGCCGCCCCAGGCCTGCCTCGTCTCCTCGTTTCTCCGCCTCCCCATGGCGCCCTCGAGCAGCTCTCGTCCTCCCCGTCCTCAAGCCGCGTCGCCAGCGCCGGTGCCGCCCTGCCTCACCTCCGGGCCACCAGCAGTGCCTCCATCGCCATGCCGCTGCCATGGTCTCGTCGTCTCCGTGCTGCCGTTTTGTTTGCCCTTTTGTGGTGTTCCGTTTCGAATCAGCAAGACCGGCAAGTTCGACAAGTGCATCTACGAACTCGACGCCCGAACGACTACGCTTGGTGGATGCGACAAGTACCACGACGGACACCAAGTACCTCTACATGACCCGACAAGTACCACGACCAAGTACCCCGACGACCACGGTCTTCGGAATCGTCAAGTACCGCGACGCCCGGAGCACTCGAGAACGACAAGTACCCCGACAACATGTGTACCACTACCGTCGACCATCGAAGACCCCGTGAACAACTACTTCCACTACCGCCACGTGAACGACAAGTACCTCTCCGAAACGGAATGTGAACGGCTACTTCCTCTCCGAACGTGAACAACTACTTCCTCTTCAGAAACGTGAACAACTACTTCCTCTACGACCGCGAGTACCACTACTTCCACTACGATCTCGAACCGCCCCGAAACGCACGCTTCGAAGGTATACCGAGACGATGACCCGTGGAATGCTTGTGTTGTATGTTATGTTTGCCCTTGTGTGCACCGTGCCCGTTTCGTCCGTTTGTCATGTTCCTCGGTTGCCTCGTCGCCGACTCGTGGGAACCCGGTGACGGGATCACCCCACCTTCATCTTGTTCCGCGCGTCACCTTTCTTTTGCACCGGTCTCTCGATGAGTTACCGGAACCGATATGTTGTGTTGCATCATTTTCGGTTCGTTGCCGTGGCACCCTTTCGTTCCACCACGGTGACAACACTTCATATCTTCTTCATGTCAACCTTTTAATAAAATTGCATAAACTTGATCATGTCATCCACATCATATTAACAACATTAATATGTGTGAATTGTTGTTGTTTTAATAATTGCTAAACATGCATATGGGGATTTTCCGGATATGTTGTTGTTATTTTCCGGCCCCATTTAAAATGTCTTAATAGGTAGTTTGTTATGCTTCACCTCTTGCCATGTTAACAAACATTTAATCCTGTCTTGTAAATAAACGAGAGTCAACTAAATATTTAAAATGTGGTGTTTCGTCAATATGCAACTCGTTGCATATTGAGCTCCACTTAACGTGTAGCTTTGTTTGTGCACTTTGTCATGAGATGCATAATTAAACCGGACATGCATCATACTTGGATGTGCATCGTATGCCATGTTTATGAGTGTGTGTTTACCGTGTTGTTTGCTTCTTTCCGGTTTGCTTCCCTCGTTTAGCTTCGGGTTCGTTCCGGAGTTGTGAGGCTTCTTCTCCGTCTACTTCATGGATCCGTTCTTCTCCCTTGTGGAATCCCAGGCAAGATGATCATACCCTTGGATACCTTTACTACCATTGCCATGCTTAGTTGTCTCGATGTTATCGTTACATGTCGCGCTACCCATCTTTTATGTCAGCCTCGCCTTGTTGCCATGAAACCTCTAACTTTGAAACCTTCCTAGCAGAACCACTGTTTGGCTATGTTACCCGCTTGCTCAGCCCCTCTTATAGCGTTGTTAGTTGCAGGTGAAGATGAAGTTCGTTCCAGGAGGGAACTTGTTGTTGGCATATCACAATATCTATAATTATTATTAACACACCTATATACTGGGCATGGGTGGAAGGCTTGGCCTTTTGCTCGGTGTTTTGTTCCACTCATGCCACCTTAGGCGCCGATAAACCGGCATTATGTTCCTTGATTTTGCGTTCCTTACACGATGGGTGGATGGGCACCCCTTGACAGTTCGACTTTGAATGAAACTCCTCCAGCAAGGCCCAACATTGGTTTTAATTTGCTCATAATAACAACTTAATTAATTAATTAAATTTTGCATAGGGGGTCGCATCCCCGGGTTCTTAATTCTACATAGCAGGGGGGCGAGTGCTGATGGTGTTGGTCCCAAACGGGGAGACTGCGGGGTCACCACGGGGAAACTCGAGGATTGACTCCTGTAGGCTCACCTATCCGGACGTGGCCTGAGACGAGATACGCGCGGCTACTATCAGGGTGTCGGCACGCCGGGAGGTCTTGCTAGACTTGTTTTACCATTGTCGAAATGTCTTGTGCTACCGGGATGCCGAGCCTGATCGGATTTCCCTAAGATAAGGGGTGATGATATTATATTTATCACTTCAGCTAATCGTGAGAGCTTGTGATGGGCTAAGTTGGGACACCCCTGCAGGGTTATGATCTTTCGAAAGCCGTGCCCGCGGTTATGTGGCAGATTGGAATTTGTTAATGTCCGGTTGTAGAAAACTTGACAGAGGATCTGAAGTAAAACACACAACTGTGTGAGTAACCGTGACTGTCTCTTTTCACTTTGAGAAGAGAACACGGTGGGGTTATGTTTGACTCGTATGTAGTTCAAGATCTTTAGCGATCACTACTTTTGCGACCATTTGCGTAGATGCTCTTCTTATTCTGGTACTCGTAAGTTAGCCACCATATTATGCTTAGCCGCTGCTGCAGCCTCATCGGTTTACCTCTTCCTACTCACAAAGCTTTGCTAGTCTTGATACCCATGGTTATGGGATTGCTGAGTCCTCGTGGCTCACAGATACTACAACACCAGATGCAGGTTCAGTCGAGAATGATGCAGGAGCTGCTTCAAGTTCTTCACTGGGAGCTCGATGAAGAGAGTGGTCGTATGCTTGTGACGTTTCGACGATCAGTAGTGGTTTCTACTAGGATTCGATCCGGACCTGTGGCTTTATGTTGTTTTGGTATCTTGTCTTTTGGATCTTACCCTTAGATGGGCTGTGATGTTTTGAATGATGTCTTGCTTATGTAATGTATTGTGTGAAGTGGCGAGTGTAAGCCAACTATCTCCTTTTGCATTTTAATCCCTCTTTTACATGAGTCGTGCAAAGATACCAAACTTGCGATCATTCCAGAATGGGCTTATATCTTTAAGTCGTGCCTCGACACGTAGGAGATATAGTCCCATCCTGGGCATTACAAGTTGGTATTCAGAGCCTTCTCCGACCTAGAAGCCCCCACTGATTGATCGAATCGTTGACGGTTGAGTCTAGACACACACTTAAAATGTTTTGAGTCCTATATAGATCGGAGAGTAGGATTTCTTTTGCTCCTCATCTCTTTTCACTCTGGTGAGGACTCCTGACGATTACTCTTGTCTCTTCTACTCAAAAAAATGCACCAATTTTTTTTAGGATCTCGCGAGTATTGTTTGGATTGTTCCGATGTCTTTGTGACGAGAACATTGTTCTCGAAGCCTCCTATCATTAGGGGTTGTGGTAGTGTCCCGGGGAGTTGAGCTCCGAGGTGTTGTCGTCACAAATCCATCGCGACAGTACTAGAATACTTAAGACGGCCGACATCGAAAACTCTCCTATGCGGTTAGTGGCAAGATAACCCCGACATCACCCAGTACTGGGGAGGTAGTTCGGGAGTATTGCCATAGCTTGTATAGTGGATGCGTTTTGAAGGTCCGAGGTAAACGGTTTCTGGAGATAACTGGTTATGTGTTGAAGGATGGATACAGCTGGATGTAGGATTAGAGTTGAGTGCGTGGTGCTTCCCCTGTATCCCCAACACCTGATTGCATAACTGGAAACTTTCGGAAATTAATAGGTGGGTTCATCCAGTAGTTCTAGGCATTCTTCCAACGGATGCACGATATGAAGTTTGGGGTTCTACATTGAGTGAAGTGGTTTATGGGCTTGTTCTGATCGGGAGTTGCATCTTAAAGGGTCCTTGGCTATGCTGATCCGGGGATTGCAAAACCCTTTTGTAACACGTTCCATGAGCTTTCAGCACGAAGATGTCGAACGAAGCTTCTATCTTGTATTTGTTCTATCTGTTCCTTGTTCCTTTTTTATTTACCTTTTGTTTTCCAAGTGGCTTCTTGACAAGTTGATGTACCTACGGAATTCATTCGTTCAATTCTCTGTTCGGATAAATATGTTGCAACATAATCTTCTTCATAAACATATCTATCCTTTGTTCTTATTTTGATTCTGGTATTCGAGTTGCTTCGATGTCAAGTGTTGATCCCATACCTTTCCTAATCGGTGTTCTCATATTTCTATGGGAGTGCTAATCCTTCTTGATCATCAAGATTTTCATGTTAAATTCTTTTTCAACCGATGTCCATTTTGTTCATCCCAAGTTGTCTTTGTTTTTCCCCACCCTCCCACCCTTCTTCTTCTCGGAGCAAGAAATTCTCAGATCAAATATCCTTTTTATTCATGTGATGTTTCTTCATTCGTTTCGTTCAATTTCATTATCCGGTGATTCTCAGGAAGATGCTCAGGAAACTCCAAGTTCATCATTCTTTTGTTCTCAAATTCTGCCGGTGGATGTAATTCAAGATTTCGGTGTTGATCTTATCCTTTTCCTCATTACACAATGCTTTCTTATTCCGGTGCACCAATTAATCATTCTCCTCTTGCTATTCATATCCGGAGTGTTGAAGATTCATAATTCCATTCTTAATCCTTTCAAGCTATTTTTGAGGATTGTTATCTTACTCAAGCCATTTAATTCAACCGGTGCAATATCTCTCAAGCAATCTTTTTTTCAACGGTGATTTCTTTTGAGTGGGCCCTAACCCACAGGTCTTTTTCCAGGATCTTACCTGACTCTTCTTTTTCCGGAGAATTCTTTTCAAGGTGTGATGTAAGAATGATTTCCATCAGTCACATGCCTTCTCCAGGACCGCTTTCAAATTCTTTTATTTCGTTGGTTCAACCTTTTTTTAATTCTTCATTCCGGAGTGCTCAACAATTCTTATGGCATTTCTCGTCTTCATTCTCAACATTTGAAGACCGGAGAAGTGTTTCTCTTCAATCTTGGCCCGTTCTCTTGAAGCTTCGTGGTTCTAGCTTCATGCCATCCTCATTATCGTTTTGATTGTGAGGAATTATTTTCATACCCATCCGAAGCATTTCATGAATTCTTCTTATTGTGATCCTCCGAAGGCCATCATTTCAGAAGATTTCTTCGTTCTCAGTTTTCAACTTCGTCCTCCAAATATTCTTCATTGATGTCTCTTCGTTCGTCTCCATATTCTTACGGTGGTTCATTCAACTTTACTCTTCCGTTGTTATCGTATCAATTCATTTGCTCTTTTCATAATCCTACCGGTGAGTCGTCCAAGATTATTCTCAAGTTTGTGCTAGATCTCTCTTAATTCTTTCCAACGAGAATAAGTAGTATGCCAAATCCCTTGGTTGTCATCAATTTAAATTGGTGAAGGAGATGCATGACATAATTCTTATTCTTATTCCTTCAAGGTGATTTAATTATTTTGTCTGGAGCTTGTTCATCATATCATATTCTCGGTTCTAAGTTGTTCATCTTGTTTTCCGGAGCTCCGAGTTATTTCTATTATATCATTTCAAAGCTCCATCTAATTCATCGCATGCCTTGAATCTTATTCTTTTCATCTTTCACTTCTCATGCTTTCATTGCCGGAGTTCTCATGGTGGTTCATCAAGATTTAATTCATCCTCGTAATCTTCATCAAGATTCTTGTTGGAGCTCAAGCATTCTTCATCATGCATTCCAATTGAAATTCTTTCTACCTTATTGTTTCAGATGGTGTTATGTCATTCTTGACAATTTTCCCTTCATGTTTCATGACTCACAAGTTATCAAGAATGAGATATTTAAAACCATCATTTTCTTTGTTCAGGAGATCTTTCCAACCATTCAATTTATTCGTTGGAGTTATCTTGGGTTATAATTTACCTAAAAGCTTTCCCTGAGAATTGTTGCTATTATGGTGCTTATAAATGACCCAAGTTCTTCAATTATCATTCCGGTGAAATAAGTTTTTCGTCTCCTCGTTGATCTCAATCCAATTAATTGTTTTTCGTTAGTGGCTGGTTGTCACCTAATAACTTTGAGATGTTTTCCATAAGCCCACAACGAGCTTATTCTTTTCGTTGTTGATTTCCCAACAACTCCGTTCAGCCCTTCTTCGTAAGGATGTTTTTCATATTCATTCGTGGGAGAAGTTGTCATTTTCTTCTCCGTTCTTTTCTTTCATTGACCTGTATTCTATTCTTCCATTCCGGAGGCATTGTGATATTGCTCTCTTTGACCATCATCTCGTTTTTATCAAGATCATATTCTCCCTCGCTTGTCATTTTAACCGGAGTGTTGTATTCTTCATTCTAGTTCTCTCATCTTATCAAGTTTTGCCTATCCTTTTACCGGAGTGCTCTTAACTTCGTTCATCTCTGTTGTATTCTTCTTTCATTTTGTTCAACCTCTCAAGGTTCTTTGGTTTCACTCGTCTGTCAAAGAAGCAACTTTGTTTTACCTCTTCCTCTTCCGTTTTTATCCGGTGCTATCTCTAGGATCTCGGGTCGAGATCCTTTGTTAGTGTGGGAGAGTTGTGACGCCCGAAGACCGACGTCCCAGAAGATTCCAGAAGATTCCAGATGTTCCGGGTTCTCCCGTGTGTTTCTTTTGTGCTTGTGTTATTTATTTTGCTTTGCATCATGTCATCATGCCATCATGTCATTTTCTTTTGCATCTCAACTAAATAAATCGTGTGGACCTTCGGTCCATTTAAACCGAGGGAAGGATGACTTCTCTTTAAAACATATCCTCCCAAATAGTAGTAGGGAGCTATATTAAATATTCCATTGTTTGGAATTAACCGTAACACACTTGCAATTATTCTCCAGACCTCTGTTGCTTCAAGTTTCACCGTCAAAACCTCCCTATAATTATTTTTCCTTTTATCGAGGCTCCTCCAAAATTCCGGACATTTTTGGGCTCTTCTAAATCATAGTCCTTGTTCACACCATTTGAAATAAATTCAAAGGAATTTGAATTTATTTTCCATTCATGCCCCTTTTCTATTTTTCTGGGAACCAACGCAATTTTGCGAGTCCAGGAATAATAGCCTCTTGTCCAAATTCTTTTGCATCCCTTCCTTTCTTCTTTTTTTCTTTCTTTTCCTGGCTGTTTTTATTTTCTGTTTTGGAGATGGCCAAAACCAGCAGCCTCTTGGGCCAGTAGGCCTGCTCGGGCCTCCCTAAACTACTTTCCCCTTTCCCCAGCCGGCCTGCTAGGCCCAACTCCACCTAAACCTAGCTGGCCCGACTCACCCTCGCAGCGACGCCTCTCCCTCTCGTCCCTCATCCTCACGCCGCCGCCGCACCCTCTCGCTATCTCCCTCTTCTCCCGTTTCCCCTTGTTCCGATCCCTCTCGCGCCCTCGCAGCGCCCAGGGCCGCAGCCCCGCCGAGGCCTCGTCTCCCTCCCGCAGCACCCTCCATCGCCTACGTCTCCTCCAGCCGCAGCCTCCCTACGTCTCCTCCAGCCGCGCCTGGCTGCTCCGCCAGCGCAAGGCCGGCCCTGCGCCGACCTCGTCGCTGCTTCCCTGGCCCCCACTTCCTTCGCGCTAGCGCCTGGCCTCCCGCGCCAACTCCGGCGGCCCCGAGCGCCCCGTCGCAGCCGGCCACTTCGCCTACGTCCAGGCGGCCAACTCCAGCGGCCTCAGTCGCCAGGCCGCTGCCTTGCCTCCGCCGGCCTTCCCTCTGGCCAGGAGCCGCCCCGCCGTCCGCCTTGGCCGTGGACGGCACTGCCAGCTCGAGCAGCTCCCTGCCACCCCAGGTCTGCCTCGTCTCCTCGTTTCTCCGCCTCCCCATGGCGCCCTCGAGCAGCTCTCGTCCTTCCCGTCCTCAAGCCGCGTCGCCAGCGCCGGTGCCGCCCTGCCTCACCTCCGGGCCACCAGCAGCGCCTCCATCGCCATGCCGCTGCCATGGTCTCGTCATCTCCGTGCTGCCGTTTTGTTTGCCCTTTTGTGGTGTTCCGTTTCGAATCAGCAAGACCGGCAAGTTCGACAAGTGCATCTACGAACTCGACGCCCGAACGACTACGCTTGGTGGATGCGACAAGTACCACGACGGACACCAAGTACCTCTACATGACCCGACAAGTACCACGACCAAGTACCCCGACGACCGCGGTCTTCGGAATCGTCAAGTACCGCGACGCCCGGAGCACTCGAGAACGACAAGTACCCCGACAACATGTGTACCACTACCGTCGACCATCGAAGACCCCGTGAACAACTACTTCCACTACCGCCACGTGAACGACAAGTACCTCTCCGAAACGGAATGTGAACGGCTACTTCCTCTCCGAACGTGAACAACTACTTCCTCTTCAAAAACGTGAACAACTACTTCCTCTACGACCACGAGTACCACTACTTCCACTACGATCTCGAACCGCCCCGAAACACACGCTTCGAAGGTATACTGGGACGATGACCCGTGGAATGCTTGTGTTGTATGTTATGTTTGCCCTTGTGTGCACCGTGCCCGTTTCGTCCGTTTGTCATGTTCCTCGGTTGCCTCGTCGCCGACTCGTGGGAACCCGGTGACGGGATCACCCCACCTTCATCTTGTTCCGCTCGTCACCTTTCTTTTGCACCGGTCTCTCGATGAGTTACCGGAACCGATATGTTGTGTTGCATCATTTTCGGTTCGTTGCCGTGGCACCCTTTCGTTCCACCACGGTGACAACACTTCATATCTTCTTCATGTCAACCTTTTAATAAAATTGCATAAACTTGATCATGTCATCCGCATCATATTAACAACATTAATATGTGTGAATTGTTGTTGTTTTAATAATTGCTAAACATGCATATGGGGATTTTCCGGATATGTTGTTGTTATTTTCCGGCCCCATTTAAAATGTCTTAATAGGTAGTTTGTTATGCTTCACCTCTTGCCATGTTAACAAACATTTAATCTTGTCTTGTAAATAAACGAGAGTCAACTAAATATTTAAAATGTGGTGTTTCGTCAATATGCAACTCGTTGCATATTGAGCTCCACTTAACGTGTAGCTTTGTTTGTGCACTTTGTCATGAGATGCATAATTAAACCGGACATGCATCATACTTGGATGTGCATCGTATGCCATGTTTATGATTGTGTGTTTACCGTGTTGTTTGCTTCTTTCCGGTTTGCTTCCCTCGTTTAGCTTCGGGTTCGTTCCGGAGTTGTGAGGCTTCTTCTCCGTCTACTTCATGGATCCGTTCTTCTCCCTTATGGAATCCCAGGCAAGATGATCATACCCTTGGATACCTTTACTACCATTGCCATGCTTAGTTGTCTCGATGCTATCGTTACATGTCGCGCTACCCATCTTTTATGTCAGCCTCGCCTTGTTGCCATGAAACCTCTAACTTTGAAACCTTCCTAGCAAAACCACTGTTTGGCTATGTTACCCGCTTGCTCAGCCCCTCTTATAGCGTTGTTAGTTGCAGGTGAAGATGAAGTTCGTTCCAGGAGGGAACTTGTTGTTGGCATATCACAATATCTATAATTATTATTAACACACCTATATATTGGGCATGGGTGGAAGGCTTGGCCTTTTGCTCGGTGTTTTGTTCCACTCATGCCACCTTAGGCGCCGATAAACCGGCATTATGTTCCTTGATTTTGCGTTCCTTACACGATGGGTGGATGGGGACCCCTTGACAGTTCGACTTTGAATAAAACTCCTCCAGCAAGGCCCAACATTGGTTTTAATTTGCTCATAATAACAACTTAATTAATTAATTAAATTTTGCATAGGGGGTCGCGTCCCCGGGTTCTTAATTCTACATAGCAGGGGGGCCAGTGCTGATGGTGTTGGTCCCAAACGGGGAGACTGCGGGGTCACCACGGGGAAACTCGAGGATTGACTCCCGTAGGCTCACCTATCCGGACGTGGCCTGAGACGAGATACGCGCGACTACTATCAGGGTGTCGGCACGCCGGGAGGTCTTGCTGGACTTGTTTTACCATTGTTGAAATGTCTTGTGCTACCGGGATGCCGAGCCTGATCGGATTTCCCTAAGATAAGGGGTGATGATATTATATTTATCACTTCAGCTAATCGTGAGAGCTTGTGATGGGCTAAGTTGGGACACCCCTGCAGGGTTATGATCTTTCGAAAGCCGTGCCCACGGTTATGTGGCAGATTGGAATTTGTTAATGTCCGGTTGTAGAAAACTTGACAGAGGATCCGAAGTAAAACACACAACTGTGTGAGTAACCGTGACTGTCTCTTTTCACTTTGAGAAGAGAACACGGTGGGGTTATGTTTGACTCGTATGTAGTTCAGGATCTTTAGCGATCACTACTTTTGCGACCGTTTGCGTAGATGCTCTTCTTATTCTGGTACTCGTAAGTTAGCCACCATATTATGCTTAGCCGCTGCTGCAGCCTCACCAGTTTACCTCTTCCTACTCACAAAGCTTTGCTAGTCTTGATACCCATGGTTATGGGATTGCTGAGTCCTCGTGGCTCACAGATACTACAACACCAGATGCAGGTTCAGCCAAGAATGATGCAGGAGCTGCTTCAAGTTCTTCACTGGGAGCTCGATGAAGAGAGTGGCCGTATGCTTGTGACGTTTCGATGATCAGTAGTGGTTTCTACTAGGATTCGCCCGGACCTGTGGCTTTATGTTGTTTTGGTATCTGTCTTTTGGATCTTACCCTTAGATGGGTTGTGATGTTTTGAATGATGTCTTGCTTATGTAATGTATTGTGTGAAGTGGCGAGTGTAAGCCAACTATCTCCTTTTGCATTTTAATCCCTCTTTTACATGAGTCGTGCAAAGATACCAAACTTGCGATCATTCCAGAATGGGCTTATATCTTTAAGTCGTGCCTCGACACGTAGGAGATATAATCCCATCCTGGGCATTACACTAAAATTATTCATTGAAAACTGTAACCAACTTTTATTGCAACTGGATAATCTTGAGGATCTTCGACAATTGTCTATTCCAAAAGCTAATTTCAGGATTATTCTAAAAGCCCAATTGTTACGATTATTGAAATACCAAAGTGACTATTGGAAGCAACGTTATACAGTCAGATGGGCTATCAAAGGCGAGGAAAATACTAAATATTTCCAAGCACGGGCAACCGAAAGAGCCAGAAGAAATTCTATAGCTAATCTGGTCTTGGAGGATGGTACCTTAGTGGAAAATCATGAGGAAAAGGCAAACGCTTTCTTCACCTGCTTCAAGAATAGGATGGGGATTTCTTCAGAACAAACCTACGACTTTGATCTTGCAGACCTCGTTCAAAAATGCCAAGGTCTAGAGGAACTCTCACTCCCATTTACGAAAGAGGAGATTGACCATGTCATCAAAATCATTCCGGCGGACCATGCACCGGGACCGGACGGGTTTAATGGACTATTTCTCAAAGTGTCCTAGGACATTATTAAAGAGGACTTATATAAGTTGACAGAAGATTTCTGGGCTGGATCAATTAACTTACAATGCATCAACAACTCTCTGATCACATTGATACAAAAAAAACTAGTGCCTAAATCGGTCAATGACTATAGACCCATCTCACTAATGAACTGTGTGCTAAAGGTGCTTACAAAAATCCTTGCGGAACGATTGCAACGTTGGATACTCCAAGTGGTCCACAGAAATCAGTATGGGTTCATTAAGACAAGGACAATCCAAGATTGTTTGGGCTGGGCCTTCGAATACTTGCATCAGTGTAAGCAATTGGGCAGAGAGATTGTGATTCTAAAACTGGATTTTGAAAAAGCTTTCGACACAATGGAACATTCTTTCATCTTGAAAATGCTCGAATGTAAAGGGTTTGATGACAGGTGGTGTATGTGGATTAAAAATATCCTGCAGTCCGGCTCCTCGTCTATTTTGTTAAATGGCATTCCAGGTATAGAATTCAAATGCAAACGCGGTGTGAAACAAGGAGACCCGGTGTCGCCACTGCTATTTGTACTAGCGGCGGATTTGTTACAGTCCTTGATTAATAAAGCTTGGCAAGAAGGTCTGATCTCACTCCCAATCAATCAGCCGGATTCAGAGGATTACCCGGTGATCCAATATGCTGATGACACGCTGATCGTTCTACCTGCAGACCAGCATGAGCTACAGATAGTTAAACAGATACTGGATTCCTATGCCCGGGCAACATGTCTGAAAATTAACTATGCTAAATCACAATTGATGCCGATAAATGTAAGTACCCAAAAAGCCCTGGAACTAGCTAATGATATGGGCTGTCAAGTTGGATCGATGCCCTTCACCTATCTGGGTCTGCCTCTTGGCACAACGAGGCCGACGGTCAGAGAGTCGATGCCCTTGGTAGACAAAATAGAAATAATACTGACGGCAACTGCTATCTGGCTATATTATGGAGAACGCGTTCAACTCATTAATTCGGCGCTCTCATCGCTGTTGTCCTTTGGGATGTGTGTTCTCAAACTTCCATTAAAACTGATTGACATCTTTGATAGAGCAAGGAAACATTGCCTCTGGAGGAAAAAAAATAGATAGAGACGCGAAAACTCATTCTTTGGCCGCTTGGGAGATGGTTTGCAGACCAAAGAAAAGAGGAGGACTAGGGATCCTCAGCCTACAAATTCAAAACAAAGCACTGTTGCTCAAGTACCTACACAAGTTTATCCAAAAACATGATACCCCATGGGTGATGTTGATCTGGAATGCTCATTATAATGATACACCCCCTCATGCTAGGCCAGCGTGTGGTTCCTTCTGGTGGCGTGATATTTTCTCTCTGATGGACATCTATCGAGGAATCACATCGTGTATACCTGCTGCGGGTGACACTATCTTGCCGTGGAAGGATGCCTGGAACAATGAAAGGCCGTTAGTTGAAACGCATGAACATCTCTTCTCTTTCGTCCTTAATGAAGACATCTCGCTGGCTCAATTCTACCACAATGATGGGCCGATGGATAATTTTATGCTCCCTCTATCGTTAGAAGCCCGGGCTGAACTTGAAGACCTACAACAATTAATGACAAGAAAGTTTTTGTCACCCATGGAGACTGTCGTGGAATTAGCACGGCAGATGTCCGGTTTACGGACTTAGTGGTGAGGCCGCGCATCTATGTAGTAGCTTGAGAGGGGTTGAGCGGAATCGAGAGACGCGATGCAAGACATGGATTTAGACAGCTTCGGGCCCCGGGAAACATCATCCGGTAATAACCCTACATGCTGTTTGAGGCTAGGTCTCATTATGATCCTCGTGGTGTCGCCGGTAAACCGGCTCTTTGTGTCTAACCCTAGAAACTTGTCTAAACTTCTCCTCTAAAACCTGTCTCCTAACTTGTGAGAACTTGTCCCCTTTGGGGAGCCCTGCCCCTCCTTATATATGTTGAAGGGGCGGGTTACATGACTAGTCCTAGTAGGACTAGGATTGATCTATTACAAGGAGTCCTAGTCTTATTTCCTTTGTATGAGAATATTCCTTATCCTTTCTTCATAAACCGGCCCACTATTAATATGAACCGGCCTTCTCGGCCTTGGGCCTTGTCATCCATGATCCGCCTGCCGGGTTACCAGTAACTTGCCAAATGTAAACCGTCTTAAGTAAACCGCCAAGTCCGGTTGGGTTATAATTCCGGCCGGTTCATACTGCGGGGTATATCCCCGACATTAGCCCCCAAGTTTATCTTGGATGTGTCCATGGTAAACTTATGCTCCAAAATAACACAAGAACAACTTGACATGTTGTACTCCGGGTCAAGAATTCTTGCACACCGGCATCTGACTATCCTTAAGTCCTTGTCCTTCTTCTAGAAAATCCGGGTCAACAGACCAGCTTCATAATCAACTTGTTTGTAGAAAAAAATATTGCAAACAAAGAATCCATTTGAATCGGCCTTTCAATGTTCTGACTTGACAAAAATATTGATCATCAAATATTCCAGTGATATCCAACGGGTTTGGAAATGTAGAACTTGCCGGTTTATGATTGCCAAAATTGCCGTGTCACACAATTAATCTGATTTGTCAGAACTGAAAATTTGAAGATGTTCCTCCTTTATATGCGTATTACCTATAGCCCCCAAGTGTCGGGTTATTATGTAATAATGAGCAGGGACTTTGTATATATTCCATTGAAATTAGCCTTGTATAATCTTGAAGAAATCCGGATTGTTCATCCCAATCACTATGAAACTGAATATTCCATATTATGTAGCCCCCAAGTGCCGGGTCATTATGCAATAATGAGCAGGGACTTTGAAAATATGATCATGTAAACTTGAATAGCAACATATAGCCCCCCAAGTGTCAAGTAGACAACTTGCTTGTGTTCTTGAGACTTGTGTATTTGATGTAATCTCAATTTGAATAATGTAGCCCCCAAGTGCCGGGTTGTAAGCCTGCAGCAACTCGGGACTATTCCTTTGTAGAATAAATCACTTCCATCATTGAAATAATATCCATTGCGCTTTAAAGCGACTTTGAAAACCTCAATCATAATATTTATAAGCATAATAAGAATCCAGCCATGTTGGCTATTGAAGAATTCAATCCGGTTTGAAGACCGATTCCAATGATGTTTGATTACAATCGGGCCGGGTTAATAAACACCGGTCATTATTTTGTCTCATACTGACGACTTATAGTCAAAACCATGCCGGTTTAATAAACACTAGTCATTATAATTGATCATGTACTGCCAATATGTATTTAAAAACAAGATAGTTCATACCTGCGATCAAGTATGCTTGATATTCTTAACCCGGTAAAACCTTAAAATTTCTTGATGAAGATCTTCATGGATCCAATAACAAACCCGGGTTTTGATAACAGACACCAGTTTATCTTGTTCTGAAACTTTGTTCAGAAATTTGTGGCTTGTTGCCTGATGGATGATCCGGGTTATAATGAACACCGGTTTATTCATGCTGGTATTCATGACCCAGACTTTTCACTTTATAGATATGTGGTCAGCTTCTGTAGCTGTTCCACTCCGGTTTAAAGGGTTACAAAACACAAACACCAAAAAGATGCAAATTTTGCAAATAAGACCATGTAGTCGAGGCTTTTTAAGAGCTGCCAGGCTCAAAGCAAGGTTCAGCCAATCACTGGATGTGGATTATCCATCTTTCCAGAGGGCCTAGCCAATCACTGAATGTGGATTATCCATCTTTTCAGAGGGCCGTAAGAACCAGACGAGAAAAATTGAGCCAATCACTGGATGTGGATTATCCATCTTTCCAGAGGGCCTAGCCAATCACTGAATGTGGATTATCCATCTTTTCAGAGGGCCGATAGATACTTAATAAACCATCATAAACAATGTAGCCAATCACTGGATGTGGATTATCCATCTTTCCAGAGGGCCTAGCCAATCACTGAATGTGGATTATCCATCTTTTCAGAGGGCCGATCGATGGTGCAGAAGAAAAACTTTAGCCTGTCACTGGATGTGGATTATCCATCTTTCCAGAGGGCCTCCATGGTTCCTCGAACCTGTGGGTAAATATAAACCAATCACTGGATGGATTACCATCCAGAGGGTTTCCGTGAAGCGTCTTCTTTGAGCCGGATGTGACCTCATGTTCTTCAGGGAGTTTTATGGTTGCTGAGTGCATATGTTCTGCAAAACCAGATAAACTGATCAAAGCATCTTTATTTTCTTAAAAAATAATATATAATAAGAGAAATAATATTGTAGATGGATATCACCTGAGTGAATTTGAACCGGCATGTTGAATAAACCGGATCACGGGTTGGACAGTAAAACGACCGCAGTATCAAAGGCGGCTCAGACAGTTAGCCGGTTGTGGGGTTGTAAATCGGCATAAATGAGCAAGTTGTCCTCCGTGTTGTAAACCGGTGTTGTCGCGTAAGACGGTCACGGCTTTGTAAATCGGCGCGGTTGCGAGAGACGGCCAAGGCGTTGTAAACCGGCGCTTGAATCCGTGGAATAACGACGATCACTTGTGTCGAACAATATTTGGTGTGCCTCCACCTCCGTGGTATAATACCATCTTATAATGAATAATTTTTCTGCATATACAATACAGTAGGGCGAGGTATTTTTGCTCGGATGAATTAGGTATTTAAAAATAAATAGGAAAGATAGCACCTGGATTTGTTCGAACGACAGATGATCCGGCCGTAGTATTGTAAGCCGGCGCGTGCGGGCGATTTAATCATAGGCGCGGTCCCGGCAAGTTGATGAAAACCGGGTCGTAAGGGCGGCGATTTGTGCGCGTCCATTGCAAGGGAATCCCCGCGGTGTTGGAGACCAGCGCGCGTGGGCGCGGACAGACGAGTCGGCCGGCGTGTTGATGTAAACCAGACCACGACATGTATGTTCGTAGAGCACCACAACACAACTGAGCGTGCCTCCGTGTCATACCACCACCCCTTTTTCTTTTAATAGTCATCCTTTTTTCATTGGAAGAATCACGAGCTTCTCGATCCCTAGGAGAGATCCCTCCAAGAACTCAACACCACCGTGCGCAGGCCCCACGGTGGGCGCCAACTGTCGTGGAATTAGCACGGCAGATGTCCGGTTTACGGACTTAGTGGTGAGGCCGCGCATCTATGTAGTAGCTTGAGAGGGGTTGAGCGGAATCGAGAGACGCGATGCAAGACATGGATTTAGACAGCTTCGGGCCCCGGGAAACATCATCCGGTAATAACCCTACATGCTGTTTGAGGCTAGGTCTCATTATGATCCTCGTGGTGTCGCCGGTAAACCGGCTCTTTGTGTCTAACCCTAGAAACTTGTCTAAACTTCTCCTCTAAAACTTGTCTCCTTACTTGTGAGAACTTGTCCCCTTTGGGGAGCCCTGCCCCTCCTTATATATGTTGAAGGGGCGGGTTACATGACTAGTCCTAGTAGGACTAGGATTGATCTATTACAAGGAGTCCTAGTCTTGTTTCCTTTGTATGAGAATATTCCTTATCCTTTCTTCATAAACCGGCCCACTATTAATATGAACCGGCCTTCTGGGCCTTGGGCCTTGTCATCCATGATCCGCCTGCCGGGTTACCAGTAACTTGCCAAATGTAAACCGTCTTAAGTAAACCGCCAAGTCCGGTTGGGTTATAATTCCGGCCGGTTCATACTGCGGGGTATATCCCCGACATTAGCCCCCAAGTTTAGCTTGGATGTGTCCATGGTAAACTTATGCTCCAAAATAACACAAGAACAACTTGACAGGTTGTACTCCGGGTCAAGAATTCTTGCACACCGGCATCTGACTATCCTTAATTCCTTGTCCTTCTTCTAGAAAATCCGGGTCAACAGACCAGCTTCATAATCAACTTGTTTGTAGAAAAAAATATTGCAAACAAAGAATCCATTTGAATCGGCCTTCCAATGTTCTGACTTGACAAAAATATTGATCATCAAATATTCCATTGATATCCAACCGGTTTGGAAATGTAGAACTTGCCGGTTTATGATTGCCAAAATTGCCGTGTCACACAATTAATCTTATTTGTCAGAACTGAAAATTTGAAGATGTTCCTCCTTTATATGCATATTACCTATAGCCCCCAAGTGTCGGGTTATTATGTAATAATGAGCAGGGACTTTGTATATATTCCATTGAAATTAGCCTTGTATAATCTTGAAGAAATCCGGATTGTTCATCCCAAACACTATGAAACTGAATATTCCATATTATGTAGCCCCCAAGTGCCGGGTCATTATGCAATAATGAGCAGGGACTTTGAAAATATGATCATGTAAACTTGAATAGCAACATATAGCCCCCCAAGTGTCAAGTAGACAACTTGCTTGTGTGCTTGAGACTTGTGTATTTGATGTAATCTCAATTTGAATAATGTAGCCCCCAAGTGCCGGGTTGTAAGCCTGCAGCAACTCGAGACTACTCCTTTGTAGAATAAATCACTTCCATCATTGAAATAATATCCATTGCGCTTTAAAGCGACTTTGAAAACCTCAATCATAATATTTATAAGCATAATAAGAATCCAGCCATGTTGGCTATTGAAGAATTCAATCCGGTTTGAAGACCGATTCCAATGATGTTTGATTACAGTCGGGCCGGGTTAATAAACACCGGTCATTATTTTGTCTCATACTGGCGACTTATAGTCAAAACCAGGCCGGTTTAATAAACACCAGTCATTATAACTGATCATGTACTGCCAATATGTATTTAAAAACAAGATACTTCATACCTGCGATCAAGTATGCTTGATATTCTTAACCCGGTAAAACCTTAAAATTTCTTGATGAAGATCTTCATGGATCCAATAACAAACCCGGGTTTTGATAACAGACACCGGTTTATCTTGTTCTGAAACTTTGTTCAGAAATTTGTGGCTTGTTGCCTGATGGATGATCCGGGTTATAATGAACACCGGTTTATTCATGCTGGTATTCATGACCCAGACTTTTCACTTTATAGATATGTGGTCAGCTTCTGTAGCTGTTCCACTCCGGTTTAAAGGGTTACAAAACACAAACACCAAAAAGATGCAAATTTTGCAAATAAGACCATGTAGTCGAGGCTTTTTAAGAGCTGCCAGGCTCAAAGCAAGGTTCAGCCAATCACTGGATGTGGATTATCCATCTTTCCAGAGGGCCTAGCCAATCACTGAATGTGGATTATCCATCTTTTCAGAGGGCCGTAAGAACCAGACGAGAAAAATTGAGCCAATCACTGGATGTGGATTATCCATCTTTCCAGAGGGCCTAGCCAATCACTGAATGTGGATTATCCATCTTTTCAGAGGGCCGGTAGATACTTAATAAACCATCATAAACAATGTAGCCAATCACTGGATGTGGATTATCCATCTTTCCAGAGGGCCTAGCCAATCACTGAATGTGGATTATCCATCTTTTCAGAGGGCCGATCGATGGTGCAGAAGAAAAACTTTAGCCTGTCACTGGATGTGGATTATCCATCTTTCCAGAGGGCCTCCATGGTTCCTCGAACCTGTGGGTAAATATAAACCAATCACTGGATGGATTACCATCCAGAGGGTTTCCGTGAAGCGTCTTCTTTGAGCCGGATGTGACCTCATGTTCTTCAGGGAGTTTTATGGTTGCTGAGTGCATATGTTCTGCAAAACCAGATAAACTGATCAAAGCATCTTTATTTTCTTAAAAAATAATATATAATAAGAGAAATAATATTGTAGATGGATATCACCTGAGTGAATTTGAACCGGCATGTTGAATAAACCGGATCACGGGTTGGACAGTAAAACGACCGCAGTATCAAAGGCGGCTCAGACAGTTAGCCGGTTGTGGGGTTGTAAATCGGCATAAATGAGCAAGTTGTCCTCCGTGTTGTAAACCGGTGTTGTCGCGTAAGACGGTCACGGCTTTGTAAATCGGCGCGGTTGCGAGAGACGGCCAAGGCGTTGTAAACCGGCGCTTGAATCCGTGGAATAACGACGATCACTTGTGTCGAACAATATTTGGTGTGCCTCCACCTCCGTGGTATAATACCATCTTATAATGAATAATTTTTCTGCATATACAATACAGTAGGGCGAGGTATTTTTGCTCGGATGAATTAGGTATTTAAAAATAAATAGGAAAGATAGCACCTGGATTTGTTCGAACGACAGATGATCCGGCCGCAGTATTGTAAGCCGGCGCGTGCGGGCGATTTAATCATAGGCGCGGTCCCGGCAAGTTGATGAAAACCGGGTCGTAAGGGCGGCGATTTGTGCGCGTCCATTGCAAGGGAATCCCCGCGGTGTTGGAGACCAGCTCGCGTGGGCGCGGACAGACGAGTCGGCCGGCGTGTTGATGTAAACCAGACCGCGACATGTATGTTCGTAGAGCACCACAACACAACTGAGCGTGCCTCCGTGTCATACCACCACCCCTTTTTCTTTTAATAGTCATCCTTTTTTCATTGGAAGAATCACGAGCTTCTCGATCCCTAGGAGAGATCCCTCCAAGAACTCAACACCACCGTGCGCAGGCCCCACGGTGGGCGCCAACTGTCATGGAATTAGCACGGCAGATGTCCGGTTTACGGACTTAGTGGTGAGGCCGCGCATCTATGTAGTAGCTTGAGAGGGGTTGAGCGGAATCGAGAGACGCGATGCAAGACATGGATTTAGACAGCTTCGGGCCCCGGGAAACATCATCCGGTAATAACCCTACATGCTGTTTGAGGCTAGGTCTCATTATGATCCTCGTGGTGTCGCCGGTAAACCGGCTCTTTGTGTCTAACCCTAGAAACTTGTCTAAACTTCTCCTCTAAAACTTGTCTCCTAACTTGTGAGAACTTGTCCCCTTTGGGGAGCCCTGCCCCTCCTTATATATGTTGAAGGGGCGGGTTACATGACTAGTCCTAGTAGGACTAGGATTGATCTATTACAAGGAGTCCTAGTCTTGTTTCCTTTGTATGAGAATATTCCTTATCCTTTCTTCATAAACCGGCCCACTATTAATATGAACCGGCCTTCTGGGCCTTGGGCCTTGTCATCCATGATCCGCCTGCCGGGTTACCAGTAACTTGCCAAATGTAAACCGTCTTAAGTAAACCGCCAAGTCCGGTTGGGTTATAATTCCGGCCGGTTCATACCGCGGGGTATATCCCCGACAGAGACTGATGAATGGATCCTATGCTGGGGAGATACAAAGTACAAACCAAAGAAGTTTTATAGCTTTATGTTCAGAAATGTCTCAGCTCCACAGTGCATCACCTCCGTAGGGAAGACTAAATGCATCATGAGACATAAGGTTTTTGCATGGATGATGCTGAATGATAGAGTTAATACTAGGGACCTACTTTTACGTAGGCACTTCAACATCGGGGATGATCATAATTGCCCCATGTGCAACGCCGAAGTGCTGGAGATGAATGATCATTTGTTCTATGAATGTCCCTTTGTTGCAAAATGCTGGGAAACGTTGGGCATAAACTGGGGGAGTCACCTAGACCTACAAACCAAATTTGAAAGAGCTAAAGCTAGGTGGCAAGGACCCCTCTTCAAGGATGTGTCCATCTTGGCAGCCTGGAACATTTGGAAACAACGCAATAATGAGATCTTTGATGGGGTAACAGCCACACACGTGGACTGGTTGAGAAGACTAAGAGAAGACTTGGTGATCTTAGGCTATAGGATCAACCCTCAGAATCTGTCTTTCTTGGAGAACTTTAGTAGCTCTCTTTCCATTTAACACTTTTCTTTTGCTGTTTTGAGGTCTGTTGTGTCCTTTGTGTTACCCATGTAAGTACTATCTTGAGTGCCAACTTTTGGCTGGCACTCATGGCATATATGAAAAAAAGGCAGTAGGACGCTCTCCTGATGTTTCAACTTGTCAAAGAAAAAGATTGCCAATCAGTGGCACCCAGAGGACGCTCCTCCGCCCACCGGAGAGAGTAGCTTTGATCCATGGCAATAGACCAACTTAGGCCAAAAGCCTAAGCTTGGGGGGGGGGGGG
>LR738715.1:130266065-130297030 GCA_902687465.1 Secale cereale | reverse complement strand
GGGGGTACATATTTCTCACCGACATTACATTCTTGTTCACACACTTATTCCAGTAGTCGGTGCTCACACTTTTTCATTGTACTATCCATGCTAGTTTCATTTCTTTTCTTGGTCTTTTTCTTGTGTGTTAGAAAAACCTTAAGGAAAACAAAAAAAATCAGTTGCAACTTTTTAGCTAGTTTACTTTCCATGCCTGTAGTAGTAGTAGTAATCAAAAGTAAACCCATAAGGATTTCTCGTTCTTCTTTTGCTTGTTGGGAGCTTTCCCGTGTAAATAGTTTCTTTTCTTTTCTTTGGGGGTCAATAGGAGAAGACCATGATGAAAATGTTTAGTGGCTCTCTTATGCATTATTGTTGATTTAACCAAGAGCCATATTACTTTGTCTTCTCTCTTGTATTAAATGCTTGCATATTCCAGCTTAGTCCAATGCACGTGCACTATTATTATCCACACCGTTCAGTCGTGCGAGTGAAAGGCAATAATGGCGACCTATGATGAACTAATTGAGATGAGAAAAGCTAGTATGAACTCGACCTCTCTTGTTTTTGTAAATATGATAGTTCATCGTTCCTGATTCAGCTTGTTATGAATGAAACATGCTTGCAGTGACAATTAGAGATCATAGCTGCTCATGCCATGCTTAATTAGCTAAGAGTTTATAATGGTCTATCTTGCGTGCCAACATGATATTAAAATGGTTGTGATGTGGTATGATAGGGTGATATCCTCCTTTGAATGATTCAAGTGGTTTGACTTGGCACGTGTTCACCCATGTAGTTGAAACAAAATCAACATAGCCTACACGATATTTATGTTCATGGTGATTTATATCCTACTCATGCTTGCACTCATTGTTAATTAATTGTAATGCATGTTCATGACTATTGTCGCTCTCTAGCTGGTCGCTTCCCAGTCTTTTTCTAGCTTTCACCTGTACTAAGCGGGAATACTGCTTGTGCATCCACTTCCATAAACCCCGAAGTTATTCCATATGAGTCCACCATACCTTCCTATATGCGGTATCTACCTACCGTTCCAAGTAAATTTGTATGTGCCAAACTCTAAATCTTCAAATGAAATTCTGTTTTGTATGCTCGAACAACTCATGTATCAACTAGGGCTGTCTATATCTTCCATGCTAGGTGGGTTATTCTCACAATGAGTGGACTCCGCTCATCATTCATGAGAAAATGGCTGGTAACCGGGATGTCCAGTCCCATGCTCAAATCATAATAATTAAACAAAACTCCCCCAGGGCTGTTGCTAGTTTGGACGGTGATGTCTACTACACAACCTTCTTCTTGTAGACGTTGTTGGGCCTCCAAGTACAGAGGTTTGTAGGACAGTAGCAAATTTCCCTCGGGTGGATGACCTAAGGTTTATCAATCCGCAGGAGGCGTAGGATGAAGATGGTCTCTCTCAAGCAACCCTACAACCAAATAACAAAGAGTCTCTTGTGTCCCCAACACACCCAATACAATGGTAAATTGTATAGGTGCACTAGTTCGGCGAAGAGATGGTGATACAAGTGCAATATGGATGGTAGATATAGGTTTTTGTAATAAGAAAATATAAAAACAGCAAGGTAGCAAGTGGTAAACGTGAGCATAAACGGTGTTGCAATGATAGTAGGCAAGGCCTAGGGTTCATACTTTCACTAGTGCAAGTTCTCTCAACAAGGATAACATAATTGGATCATATTACTAGCCCTCGACATGCAACCAAGAGTCACTCCAAAGTAACTAATAGCGGAGAACAAACGAAGAGATTATGGTAGGGTACGAAACCACCTCAAAGCTATTCTTTCTGATCGATCTATTCAAGAGTCCGTAGTAACGTTCAATCTATCATAGAGTTCGTACTAGAATAACACCTTAAGACACAAATCAATCAAAACCCTAATGTCACCTTGATACTCCATTGTCACCTCAAGTATCCGTGGGCATGATTATACGATATGCATCACACAATCTCAGAAACATCTATTCAACCAACACATAGAACTTCAAAGAGTGCCCAAAAGTTTTTATCGGAAAGTCAAGACGAAAACGTGTGCCAACCCCTATGCATAGATCCCCAAGGTCACGGAACCCGCAAGTTGATCACCAAAACATACATCAAGTGGATCACATGATATCCCATTGTCACCACAGATAAACACGTGCAAGACATACATCAAGTGTTCTCAAATCCTTAAAGACTCAATCCGATAAGATAACTTCAAAGGGAAAACTCAACCCATTACAAGAGAGTAGAGGGGGAGAAGAAGATCCAACCAGAATAGAAAAGCTCACAATACATCAAGATCGTGCCATCTCAAGAACACGAGAGAGAGAGATAAAACACATAGCTACTGATACATACCCTCAGCCTCGAGGGTGGACTACTCCCTCCTCGTCATGGAGAGCACCGGGATGATGAAGATAGCCACCGGAGAGGGATTCCCCCCTCCGGCAGGGTGCCAGAACGGGTGTAGATTGGTTTTCGGTGGCTACAGAGGCTTTCGGCGGCGGAACTCCCGATCTAGGTTAATTTCCGAAGGTTTCAGTATTTATAGGATTTTTTGGAGTCGGGGCCAAGCAAAGGGGGGCTACGGGCCGTCCTCGAGATAGGAGGGCGCCACCACCTTCCCAGGGCGCGCCCTCCACCTTCGAGGGAAGCCCGTGGCTCTCCTGGCCCAACTCTTTTGCTTCGGGGGCTTCTTTCGGTCCAGAAAAAATCATAAAAAATTGGCTCGTCAATTGGATTCCGTTTGATATTCCTTTTCTGTAAAACCCTAAAACAGGAGAAAACATAAACTGGCACTGGGCTCTGGGTTAATAGGTTAGTCCCAAAAATCATATAAAAGTGTATAATAAAACCCATAAGACACCTAGAAGGATAATATAATAGCATGGAACAATCAAAAATTATAGATACATTGGAGACGTATCAACATTCCCAAGCTTAATTCCTGCTCGTCCTCGAGTAGGTAAATGATAAAACAGATTTTTTGATGTGGAATGCTACCTAACATAATTCTCAATGTAATTCTCTTAATTGTGGCATGAATGTTCAGATCTGAAAGATTCAAGATAAAAGTCTATATTGACATAAGAAATAACAATACTTCAAGCATACTAACAAAGCAATCATGTCTTCTCAAAATACTATGGCTAAATAAAGTTATCCCTAGAAAATCATATAGTGTTGGCTATGCTCCCTCGTTATCACACTAAATATTCATATCATGCACAACCCCGATTTCAGCCAAGCACTTGTTTTCATACTCTATCTTTTCAAACCTATCAACTTTCACGCAATACATGAGCGTGAGCCATGGACATAGCACTATGGGTGGAATAGAGATGGTTGTGGAGAAGACAAAAAGGAGGGAGATAGTCTCACATCGACTAGGCGTATCAACGGGCTATGGAGATGCCCATCAATAGATATCAATGTGAGTGAGTAGGGATTGCCATGCAACGGATGCACTAGAGCTAAATATGTATGAAAGCTCAACAAAAGAAACTAGTGGGTGTGCATCCAACTTGCTTGCTCACGAAGACCTAGGGCATTTGAGGAAGCCCATCATTGGAATATACAAGCCAAGTTCTATAATGAAAATTCCCACTAGTATATGAAAGTGACTAAACATGAGACTCTCTATCATGAAGAACATGGTGCTACTTTGAAGCACAAGTGTGGAAAAGGATAGTAGCATTGTCCCTTCTCTCTTTTCTCTCATTTTTTTGGAGGGGCTTCTCTTTTTTTAGCCCTTCTCTATTTTTTTGGGCCATCTCCTTTTTTATTTGGCCTTTATCTTTTGTTTTTGTTTTTTTGTTTCCTCACACGGGACATGCTCTAATAATGAAGATCGTCACACTTATATTGATTTACAACTCGATATTACAACTCGATACTAGAACAAAGTATGACTCTATATGAATGCCTCCGGCGGTGTACCGGGATGTGCAATGAATCAAGAGTGACATTTATGAAAAATTATGCATGGTGTCTTTGCCACAAATACGATGTCAACTACATGATCATGCATGGCAATATGACAATATGATGCGTGTCATATGAACGGAATGGTGGAAAGTTGCATGGCAATATATCTCAGAATGGCTATGGAAATTCCATGATAGGTAGGTATGGTGGCTGTTTTGAGGAACAATACGGTGGGTTTATGGTACCGGCGAAATTTGCGCGGTACAAGAGAAGCTAGAAAAGGTGGAAGGGTGAGAGTGCGTATAATCCATGGACTCAACATTAGTAATAAGAACTCATATACTTATTGCAAAAATCTACGAGTCATCAAAACAAAGCAATCAACGCATGCTCCTAGGGGGGAGGTTGGTAGGAGTTAACCATCGCGCGCCCCCGACCTCCACACAAAGGTTGACACTTTAGAAATACCTCATGCTCTAACTTCGTCACATAGCGGTTCACCATACGTGCATGCTACGGGAATCACTAACCTTAACACAAGCATTTCTCAATTTCATAATAACTCCACTAGCATGACTCTAATATCACTATCCTCATATCTCAAAACAATTATCAAGCATCCAACTTCTCATCATATTCAATGCACTTAGTGTGAAAGTTTTTACTACATTGATATTGGATGTCTATCATGTGAAGACTAGTTTTATAGCCTAAACACATTACCATGCTGTTTTAATAGACTCTCAAAAGGATATAAGTGAAGCATGCGAGTTCATCTATTTCTTCAAAATAAAACCACCGCCGTGCTCTAAAAGATATATAAGTGAAGCACTAGAGCAATATCAAACTACTCCGAAAGATATAAGTGAAGATCAATGAGTACTTGAATAATTATGTAACTATGTGAAGAATCTCTAACATTTAAGAACTTCATATCTTGGGATATTATTCAAACAGCAAGCAAAACAAAATAAACTAAATTGACGCTCCAAGCAAAACACATATCATGTGGTGAATAAAAATATAGCTCCGAGTATAGTTACCGATGGATGAAGACGAAAGAGGGGATGCCTTCCCGGGGCATCCCCAAGCTTAGGCTTTTGATTGTCCTTGAATTTTACTTGGGGTTCCATGGGCATCCCCAATCTTAGACCCTTGCTACTCTTTGTTCCATAGTCCATCAAAGCAATACTCAAAACTTGAAAACTTCACAACACAAACTTAGACAAAAATTCTCGTGAGCTCTGTTAGTATAAGAAAACAAACCACTACTCAAAGGTACTGCCATGAATTCATTCTTTGTTTATATTGGTGTTAAACCTACTGTATTACAACTTCTCTATGGTTCATACTTCCCAATATTACTCATAGATGCATCGGAATAAGCAAACAACACACGAGAAACAGAATCTGTCAAAAACAGAACAGTCTGTAGTAATCTGCAGGTTTTGCATACTTCTGGAACTCCAAAAAATTCAAACTAAATTGGTAAATTTGAGTAATTTGTCTATTAATCATCTTCAAAAAGAATAAACTAAATAGCACGCTCCAGTAAAAATTCACAGCCAAACTCGTGAGCGCTAAAGTTTCTGTTTTTTACAGCAAGATCATATAAACTTCACACAAGTCTTCCCAAAGGTTCTACTTGGCACAAACACTAATTAAAACATAAAACCACATCTAAACAGAAGCTAGATGAAATATTTATTCCTAAACAGAAGCAAAAACAAATAAACTAAAATAAAGTTGGGTTGCCTCCCAACAAGCACTATCGTTTAACGCCCCTAGCTAGGCACGATGATTTCAATGATGCTCGCATAAAAGATAAGAATTGAAACATAAAGGGAGCATCATGAAGAATATGACTAGCACATTTAAGTCTAACCCACTTCCTATGCATAGGGATTTTGTGATCAAACAACTTATGGGAACGATAATCAACTAGCATAGGAAGGCAAAACAAGCATCACTTCAAAACTTTAAGCACATAGAGAGGAAACTTGATATTATTGCAATAGGTAGAAACATATGTTCCTCTCTCATAATAATTTTAAGTAGCATCATGAATGAATTGAACAATATAACCATCACATAAAGCATTCTTTTCATTATCTACTTGCATAGAAATTTTACTAATCTCCACATAAGCAAAATTCTTCTCATTCATAGTAGTGGGAGAAAACTCAACAAAATAACTATCATGTGAAGCATAATCCAATTGAAAACTAAAATCATGATGACAAGTTCCATGGTTATCATTATTCTTAATAGCATACAGATCATCACAATAATCATCATAGATAGCAACTTTGTTCTCATAATCAATTGGAACCTCTTCCGAAATAGTGGATTCATCACTAAATAAAGTCATGACCTCTCCAAATCCACTTCCATCAATATAATCATCATAAATAGGAGGCATGCTTTCATCATAATAAATTTGCTCATCAAAACTTGGGGGACTAAAAATATCATATTCATCAAACATAGCTTCCCCAAGCTTGTGGCTTTGCATATCATTAGCATCATGGGTATTCAAAGAATTCATACTAACAACATTGCAATCATGCTCATCATGCACATATTTTATGCCAAGCATTCTATGTAATTATTCTTCTAGTACTTGAGCACAATTTTCCTTCCCATCATTTTCACGAAAGATATTAAAAAGATGAAGCATATGAGGTAACCTTAATTCCATTTTTTTATAGTTTTCTTTTATAAACGAAACTAGTGATAAAACAAGAAACTAAAAGATTCGATTGCAAGATCTAAAGATATACCTTCAAGCACTCACCTCCCCGGCAACCGCGCCAGAAAAGAGCTTGATGTCTACTACACAACCTTCTTCTTGTAGACGTTGTTGGGCCTCCAAGTGCAGAGGTTTGTAGGACAGTAGCAAATTTCCCTCAAGTGGATGACCTAAGGTTTATCAATCCGCGGGAGGCATAGGATGAAGATGGTCCCTCTCAAGCAACCCTACAACCAAATAACAAAGAGTCTCTTGTGTCCGCAACACACCCAATACAATGGTAAATTGTATAGGTGCACTAGTTCGGCGAAGAGATGGTGATACAAGTGCAATATGGATGGTAGATATAGGTTTTTGTAATAAGAAAATATAAAAACAACAAGGTAGCAAGTGGTAAACGTGAGCATAAACGGTGTTGCAATGACAGTAGGCAAGGCCTAGGGTTCATACTTTGACTAGTGCAAGTTCTCTCAACAAGGATAACATAATTGGATCATATTACTAGTCCTCAACATGCAACCAAGAGTCACTCCAAAGTAACTAATAGCGGAGAACAAACGAAGAGATTATGGTAGGGTACAAAACACCTCAAAGCTATTCTTTCTGATCAATCTATTCAAGAGTCCGTAGTAACGTTCAATCTATCATAGAGTTTGTACTAGAATAACACCTTAAGACACAAATCAATCAAAACCCTAATGTCACCTAGATACTCCATTGTCACCGCAAGTATCCGTGGGCATGATTATACGATATGCATCACACAATCTCAGAAACATCTATTCAACCAACACATAGAACTTCAAAGAGTGCCCCGAAGTTTCTATCGGAAAGTCAAGACGAAAACGTGTGCCAACCCCTATGCATAGATCCCCAAGGTCACGGAACCCGCAAGTTGATCACCAAAACATACATCCACATGATATCCCATTGTCATCACAGATAAACACATGCAATACATACATCAAGTGTTCTCAAATCCTTAAAGACTCAATCTGATAAGATAACTTCAAAGGGAAAACTCAATCCATTACAAGAGAGTAGAGGGGGAGAAGAAGATCCAACTAGAATAGCAAAGCTCGCGATACATCAAGATTGTGCCATCTCAAGAACACGAGAGAGAGAGATCAAACACATAGCTACTGATACATACCCTCAGCCCCGAGGGTGGACTACTCCCTCCTCGTCATGGAGAGCGCCGAGATGATGAAGATAGCCACCTGAGAGGGATTCCCCCCTCCGGTAGGGTGCCAGAACGGGTGTAGATTGGTTTTTGGTGGCTACAGAGGCTTTCGGCGGCGGAACTCCTGATCTAGGTTAATTTCCAAAGGTTTCAGCATTTATAGGATTTTTTGGAGTCGGGGCCAAGCAAAAGGGGGCTACGGGCCGTCCTCGAGATAGGAGGGTGCCACCACCTTCCCAGGGCGCACCCTCCACCCTCGAGGGCAGCCCGTGGCTCTCTTGGCCCAACTTGTTTGCTTCGGGGGCTTCTTTTGGTCCAGAAAAAATCATAAAAAAATGGCTCGTCAATTGGACTCCGTTTGATATCCCTTTTCTGTAAAATCCTAAAACAGGAGAAAAACAGAAATTGTCACTGTGCGCTGGGTTAATAGGTTAGTCCCAAAAATCATATAAAAGTGTATAATAAAGCCCATAAGACATCCTAGAAGGATAATATAATAGCATGGAACAATAAAAAAATATAGATACGTTGGAGACGTATCAGACGGTATCCGTTGTTTCGGGCTAGCCGTGGAGTGTGCTTGTTGGTGGTTGGGGGAGTATAAACTTTACCATTCTGTTTGGGAACCGCCTATAATGTGTGTAGCATGGAAGATATCGAGATCTCTTGGTTGTTATGTTGACAATGAAAGTATACAACTCAAAATATTATTTATCTCTATTTCAAAATCGAGCTCTGGCACCTCTAAAAATCCCTGCTTCCCTCTACGAAGGGCCTATCTATCTACCTTTTATATTGAGTCATCACCCTCTTATGAAAAGAGCACCAGTTGGAGAGCACCGCTGTCATCTGCATGTATTGCTATTAATTTGCATTGAGTATGATTGTGACTGGATCTCTTTTACCATGAATTACAATGTCTAGTCAGTCCTTGATCTTTAAGGGTGCTCTGCATTTATGTTTTGCGGTCTCAGAAAGGGCTAGCGAGATACCATCTTGTTATATCATATTATGATTGTTTTGAGAAAGTGTTGTCATCCGAGGTTTATTATTATTGCTCGCTAGTTGATTATGCCATTGATATGAGTAGACATGAGACCTGAAAGTTATTGTGAATGTGGTTAGTTCATGATCTTTGCTGAAAACTTGAATGTTGGCTTTACATATTTACAACAACAAGAGCAAACAGAGTTTGTCAAAGTTTTTCTTTATCACTTCCAGTTTATCAACTAAATTGCTTGAGGACAAGCAAATGTTTAAGCTTGGGGGAGTTGATACGTCTCCAACGTATCTACTTTTCTAAACACTTTTGCCCTTGTTTTGGACTCTAACTTGCATGATTTGAATGGAACTAACCCGGATTGACGCTGTTTTCAGCAGAACTGCCATGGTGTTATTTTTGTGCAGAAATAAAAGTTCTTGGAATGACCTAAAATTCAACGGAGAATTATTTTGGAATATATAAAAAATATCTGCGGAAAGAACCAGACCAGGGGGCCCACACCCTGTCCACGAGGGTGGGGGGGTGTGCCCCCTGTTGCTCCACCGATATCTTCCCCGACTCCATATATTCACTTTCGGGGAGAAAAAAATCAGAGAGAAGGAATTATCGCGTTTTACAATACGGAGACGCCGCCAAGCCCTAATCTCTCTTGGGAGGGCTGACCCGGAGTCCGTTCGGGGCTCCGGAGAGTGGAGATCATCGCCGTCGTCATCATCAACCTTCCTCCATCACCAATTTCATGATGCTCACCGCCATGCGTGAGTAATCCCATCGTAGGCTTGTTGGACGGTGATGGGTTGGATGAGATTTACCATGTAACCGAGTTAGTTTTGTTAGGGTTTGATCCCTAGTATCCACTATGTTCTAAGATTGATGCTGCTATGACTTTGCTATGCTTAATGCTTGTCACTAGGGCCCGAGTGCCATGATTTCAGATCTGAACCTATTATGTTTTCATGAATATATGTGTGTTCTTGATCCTATCTTGCAAGTCAATAGTCACCTACTACGTGTTATGATCCGGCAACCCCGAAGTGACAATAATCGGGACCACTCCCGGTGATGACCGTAGTTTGAGGAGTTCATGTATTCACTATGTGTTAATGCTTTGGTCCGGTACTCTACTAAAAGGAGGCCTTAATATCCCTTAGTTTCCATTAGGACCCCGCTGCCACGGGAGGGTAGGACAAAAGATGCCATGCAAGCTCTTTCCCATAAGCACGTATGACTATATTCGGAATACATGCCTACATTACATTGATGAACTGGAGCTAGTTCTGTGTCACCCTATGCTATAACTATTACATGAGGAATCGCATCCGACATAATTATCCATCACTGATCCAATGCATACGAGCTTTTCACATATTGCTTGTCGCTTATTTACTTTTCCGCTGCTACTGTTACAATCACTATAAAAATACTATCGTTACTTTTATTGTTGTTACCGTTACTTCCATATTACCTTGCTACTAAATACTTTGTTGCAGGTACTAGGTTTTCCAAGTGCGGTTGAATTGACAACTCATCTGCTAATACTTGAGAGTATTCTTTGGCTCCCCTTGTGTCGAATCAATAAATTTGGGTTGAATACTTTACCCTCAAAAACTGTTGCGATCCCCTACACTTGTGGGTTATCAATAAGCTCTACGTTCACATATAACGGGTGTAAGACAGTTTTGCACATGCAGAATACTCGGGTTAAACTTGACGAGCCTAGCATGTACAGACATGGCCTCGAAACACTGGAGACCGAAAGGTCGAGCGTGAATCATATAGTAGATATGATCAACATAAGATGTTCACCATTGAAAACTACTTCATTTCACGTGATGATTGGACATGGTTTAGTTGATTTGGATCACGTGATCATTTAGATGACTTGAGGGATGTCTATCTAAGTGGGAGTTCTTTAGTAATATGATTAGCTGAACTTTAATTTATCATGAACTTAGTCCTGATAGTTTTTTTGTATATCTATGTTGTTCTAGATCAATGGCACGTGCTACCGTTCCCTTGAATTTTAAAGTGTTCCTAGAGAAAGCTAAGTTGAAAGATGATGGTAGCAACTACACAGACTGGGTCCGTAACTTGAGGATTATCCTCATTGCTGCACAGAAGAATCATGTCCTTGAAGCACCGCTAGGTGACAAGCCCCCTCCCGCTAATGTAGACGCTTTGAACGTCTGGCAGACATGGTCTGATGACTACTCGATAGTTCAGTGTGCCATGCTTTACAGCTTAGAATCGGGACTTCAAAGACGTTTTGAACGTCATGGAGCATATGAGATATTCCAAGAGTTAAAGTTAATATTTCAAGCAAATGCCCGAGTTGAGAGATATGAAATGTCCAACAAGCTCTATAGCTGCAAAATGGAGGAGAATAGTTCTGTCAGTGAATACATCCTCAGAATGTCTGGGTACCACAACCACATGACTCAACTTGGAGTCACAGTTGATGATGATAGTGTTATTGACAGAGTTCTTCAATCACTGCCACCAAGCTATAAAATCTTCGTGATGAACTATAATATGCAAGGGATGCAGAAGACAATTCCCGAGCTCTTCGCAATGCTGAAAGCTGCGGAGGTAGAAATCAAAAAGGATCATCAAGTGTTGATGGTTAACAAGACCACTAGTTTCAAGAAAAAGGGCAAGGGAAAGAAGGGGAACTACAAGAAGAATAGCAAGCCAGTTGCTACTCCCGAGAAGAAACCCAAGTCTGGAGCCAAGCCTGAAACTGAGTGCTTCTACTGCAAAGGGACTGGTCACTTGAAGCGGAACTGCCCCAAGTATTTGGCGGATAAAAAGGATGGCAAAGTGAACAAAGGTATATTTGATATACACGTTATTGATGTGTACCTTACTAATGCTCGTAGTAGCGCCTGGGTATTTGATACTGGTTCGGTTGCTCGTATTTGTAACTCAAAACAGGGGCTACGGATTAAACGAAGATTGGCTAAGGACGAGGTGACGATGCGCGTGGGAAATGGTTCCAGAGTCCATGTGATCGCCGTCGGCACGCTACCTTTACATCTACCTTCGGGATTAGTTTTAGACCTAAATAATTTTTATTTGGTGCCATCGTTGAGCATGAACATTATGTTTGGATCTTGTTTGTTGCGAGACGGTTATTCATTTAAATCAGAGAATAATGGTTGTTCTATTTATATGAGTAATATCTTTTATGGTCATGCACCCTTGATGAGTGGTCTGTTTTTGTTGAATCTCGATCGTAGTGATACACATATTCATAATATTGAAGCCAAAAGATGCAAAGTTGATAATGATAGTGCAACTTATTTGTGGCACTGTCGTTTAGGTCATATTGGTATAAAGTGCATGAAGAAACTCCATGCCGATGGGCTTTTGGAATCACTTGACTATGAATCACTTGGTGCTAGCGAACCATGCCTCATGGGCAAGATGACTAAAACTCCGTTCTCCGGAACAATGGAGCGAGCAACTGACTTATTGGAGATCATACATACTGATGTATGCGGTCCAATGAGTGTTGAGGCTCATGGGGAGGGGGGGTATCGTTATTTTCTGACCTTCACAGATGATTTGAATAGATATGGGTATATCTACTTGATGAAACACAAGTCTGAAACATTTGAAAAGTTCAAAGAATTTCAGAGTGAAGTAGAGAATCATCGTAACAAGAAAATAAAGTTTCTACGATCTGATCACGGAGGCAAATATTTGAGTTATGAGTTTGGTCTTCATTTGAAACAATATGGAATAGTTTCGCAACTCACGCCACCTGGAACACCACAGCATAATGGTGTGTCCGAACGTCATAACCGTACTTTATTAGATATGGTGCGATCTATGATGTCTCTTACCGATTTACCACTATCATTTTGGGGTTATGCTTTAGATACTGCTGCATTCACGTTAAATAGGGCACCATCTAAATCCGTTGAGACGACACCTTATGAACTGTGGTTTGGCAAGAAACCCAAGTTGTCGTTTCTTAAAGTTCGGGTTGCGATGCTTATGTGAAAAAGCTTCAACCTGATAAGCTTGAACCCAAGTCAAGAAATGTGTCTTCATAGGATACCCAAAGGAAACTGTTGGGTACACCTTCTATCACAGATCCGAAGGCAAGATATTCGTTGCTAGGAATGGATCCTTTCTAGAGAAGGAGTTTCTATCGAAAGAAGTGAGTGGGAGGGAAGTAGAACTTGATGAGGTAATTGTACCTTCTCCCGGATTGGAAAGTAGTTTATCACAGAAATTAGTTCCAGTGATTCCTACACCAATTAGCGAGGAAGCTAATGATGATGATCATGAAACTTCAGATCAAGTTGCTACTGAACCTCGTAGGTCAACCAGAGTACATTCCGCAACAATTGAGCCGGACGTCATAGTAGCCGTCGTCGACGAATTCACCACTGGTTGCATGCCAGCCATAAAGATAGCGGCTCTGCTCGACGGCTCATAAGGGTCCGGAATGCTGTTACCATTGGAATAGCCCCTGAGTCCGCCGTCTTGAAGCTGGTAGATTGATTCCGTCTCTCTGGTGGACTCATCATCCGAGTTGACAAGAGTCGCCTCACCAGACGCGGAATTTCCGCAAGCTCCAAGCCTTGCGTGAAACTGACGAAAAAGTGCTTCCGACCGGGTTGACACCGGGCGGGTTGCGTGCGCCGAGTCGACTCGAAGAGGCCGGGGAAGATGTCCGACTCAAGCATAGAGTCGCCGATCTTGCCTATGAAGACGTGGATTCCACCAAAGGGGACCCGGTACCCGTACTCGATTGAGTCGGCCTCGGGGCCCCAGTGAACATCGTCGATGTAGATCTTTCCTCGGCAGCTCTTAGTCATCCTGCCAACGACGTATCCCTCGGGCCGTGGAAAAGTGCCCTTCAAGAACTCGAAACCACCGTGCCCTAGCCCCACGATGGGCGCCAACTGTCGTGGGTTTGTGACAGCATATGCCCTTGTGAAAGGACTTATGTGTGAGGCCATGGTCATGGTGATTAGCTTAAAGGGGTTGAGCGGGACGAGAGAGACGAGTTTACCCAGGTTCAGCCCCTCACCAACAAGGTAAAAGCCTACTCCTACTTGTTGCTATATTGCTAGAGTATCGATTACAAGGGAGCGAATCCGCTGGACCTAGCTATCGATCAGTTGTTTCTTGGCCTAAGCCACCGCTGGGTCTCGCCTTTATATACACAGGTCGAGGCCCGGCGGCTTATAGAAGCCAGGTCGGGTCATACAACGTAACCAACTCTGGCTCTAAGTCGCCTTGCCTTGCGAGGCAAGCTACCATCAGTCAGCTTACTCCTTCGGGTCTTGAGTCACCTTTTGGTTATGGGCTTCCAATGAACCTGCTTGTAAGCCGCCTCCTGGTCTTCTCATTATGCCTTCTTGGGCCTTTTCCGGTTGAATTGCCAATAGTATAACCCGGCCCCTCCTGGGCGGGTCATACCACGGGGTTATATCCCCAACAATATCCCAGCTCACCAGGGTTCAAGTCCTGATGCTTGCGTTATTTTTGGATTTATTTTAGAATTTCCGGCGACGCCCTTTCAATGGAAGGAGACGTTCCCGTCGACGACGAGGCACGTACGGTAATTTCGTAAATCTTAAGATGATATGCCGACTTGGTCTCTTGAAGGTGTTCATAGAGATATGATGTGCGTGTGTGCCTCCATAGAGGTGAGTGTATGCGTGTATGTATTAACACACTGTGTTATAAAATAAAATAAAATTCACACGTCCTCGGTCACGGGAACTCCAAACTCGAAAGCTAGAGATCCAACCGTGCGTGGGAAGCAAAACTCCGCCGCGCCGGTGCCACACCGCCCGCTCAAGTCCAATCTCACCAGTCCACCACCTCCGCACCTCGCTCGATGCCGGATCGCGCACAGATCCCACCGCATCCAGATGCGCGGAACCCTGCACGGAAACCCCGTAGAGTGAGAGCCCACCATCGTCTCCAACCCAAGTTCACCAGCGCCAACACAACACGCGCGCACGCTCCCGCCTCGCTTCGCCCCGTCCGTCCTCGTCAAACCCCACGGCCCAAACGCTCTACCCTCCGACTCCCCTCCTCGCCTCAAATCTCACCAGTCACCACACCCGCGCGGCCGCAGCGCCGCTCAGGCTCACCTCCGCCGCCGAGACGCCGCGCGCAGCCATGGCCGGCTCCGAGCAGCGCGTCGTCGCCGTCATCATGGTCGGCGGCCCCACCAAAGGTACGCCGCAGATCTGCGCCCGCCCGCCCGCCCCTTGCCGGTGCCAACCCCCCTGCCGCGTCGCGCGTGGCTTCTTCTCTGATTGTCCGGTGGTTGCGTGTGCAGGGACGCGGTTCCGGCCACTGTCGCTCAACGTGCCCAAGCCGCTCTTCCCGCTCGCCGGCCAGCCCATGGTGCACCACCACATCTCCGCGTGCCGCCGCGTATGACCGATGCTCCCTCCCTTCCCTCTCTGCCTTCGCATTTGCTTGGTGGCTCGTGTCAGAATTAAGGCCTTTTCGATCCCGCCGCTGCAGATCCCAAACCTGGCGCAGATATACCTCATCGGCTTCTACGAGGAGCGGGAGTTCGCGCTCTATGTCTCCTCCATCTCCAACGAGCTCAGGATCCCTGTCAGGTTCGCTTCGTGCCCTCCTTAACACTAAACTTCACCTCCTGCCAGTTTAGGTGCGTCGGATTCAGATTGCGGTGAACTGCCACTGACGGGGTGATGTTTAATTCTAGGTATCTGAGGGAGGATAAGCCACGCGGGTCAGCCGGAGGGCTCTACAGCTTCAGGGACTACATCATGGAGGACAGTCCGGTCTGCTCTTGACCGATTATCATCTTCTTTTTTTAAAATGTGGAACTGAATTACTAGTTCTTTGGCATTTGCCGCTATTTGTTAGGGTGGATTCTATTGTGTTCCTTCAACCTGCGCAAGAATGTTTGAGTAATTGAGTTTAGAGCCACTGCTGTTTGCGGGATTCAGAAACACAAGAATATGTAAAACATAGGAATAAGATGTTATGACATTTGGAATCCTACATTAAATAGAAAACATAGAAATTGGTTATAGAAGTTATTTGGTTGCGCCACAGGAAAAACTCCGGAATTTTGCACAGGGACTGAATGGATGCCATAGTTGTCTCATAGACTCAAAATTTCAAGGAGGTCTAACATCTTGCTAGGATTCCTATGGAACAGTATATCCCCTAGTAGAAAACCAATCCATAGAATTTGGAGGGTCCATTCCTTTGAATTAGATGGACTCTAGCGGAAAAAATCCTATGTATTTAAAATCCTACAAAAATCCTTTGTAAATCCTCTAAATACCCTTATGTTTTTTTTTTTGCAGGCACACATTGTTTTGCTGAACTGTGACGTCTGTTCTAGCTTCCCCTTGCCAGACATGCTCGGTAGGTTGCCAAGTAGCTGAAGTTGGGATTGCATTGTGTATTAACAGTTTTGCTTTGTTAATTTTCTGTTGGACACTCATCGCTAAATGTATCACCATCTCTTCATGGCAGAGGCCCATAAAAAGTATGGAGGCATGGGCACTTTGCTAGTCAATAAGGTGTGAGAATGTCATATTAGTAACTTCTATTAGCCAGAGTTCATATAGTATTCTCATGCATAAGTCATAACATTATCCCCACAATCTTTCTTAGGTATCTGCGGAGTCAGCCAACCAATTTGGCGAGTTAGTAGCTGATGCTGAAACAAATGAACTGTTACACTACACGGAAAAACCAGAGACTTTTGTGAGTATACAATGCTGATTATTTGTTGTTTGGTTTGCTGTTCTATTTTCCATTTGGAGAATTGTGCATGTTTTATTTGGTTTTCAAATTATTTTGGAACAACCAATCGTTCTTAGTGAGTAGTTAGCTTAGCTCTAATGCATTTTATACATGTGTAGGTGAGTGATCTCATAAATTGCGGAGTCTATATATTTACACCCAAGATATTAATTGCTATCGAGGATGTCCTAAAACAGAAGAAAGACAGAGGTATTATGCTCAGTTATATTACAATTTTTTTTCCTTTTAAATTGCTATGGTTTACACATATTGTCCATGGCCCATTCCTTTACCTTTGCTCCCGTGAGGCATGTTTTGTTTTGCTAGTGTCGCCATTCAAACCATTAGTCAAAGAGGTTTGACTGTTCCAGTTGAACTAAATTCTGACAGCTTGGTGACATACAAAATCGAGAAAGTACATTAGTTCTAGTCGATTAATATTTTCTTCATTAGTCTTGTTTTGGTCCTCCTATTGGTACTTCCTATTTACAGCACAAACTTTAATCACTCTCAATGCAAAAATTTCAGCTAATTTGCGCCGTGTATCCAGCTTTGAAGCTCTTCAATCAGCAACGAAGTATGTGTATATCTTCTATTCATTTCCCTGCATATTTATTTGGGTTCTTTCTCAGTTAATGTGTACTGTATTTGATTATTTTTTAATAATGGAAATCGTCGGTAGTGTTGGCCGACTAAAAGGCGACATGTTCAACAGTTAGGTGTGGCGGAGATGCGTATGTTGAGATGGATGTGTGGCCACACGAGGAAGGATCGAGTCCGGAATGATGATATACGAGATAGAGTTGGGGTAGCACCTATTGAAGAGAAGCTTGTCCAACATCGTCTGAGATGGTTTGGGCATATTCAGCGCAGGCCTCCAGAAGCCCCAGTGCATAGCGGACGGCTAAAGCGTGCGGAGAATGTCAAGAGAGGTCGGGGTAGACCGAATTTGACATGGGAGGAGTCCGTTAAGAGAGACCTGAAGGATTGGAGTATCACCAGATAACTAGCTATGGACAGGGGTGCGTGGAAGCTTGCTATCCATGTGCCGGAGCCATGAGTTGGTCACGAGATCTTATGGGTTTCACCTCTAGCCTACCCCAACTTGTTTGGGACTAAAGGCTTTGTTGTTGTTGTTGTATAATGGAAATCGTCGGTGCTATTTTAAAGAATATGATGTCGTACTACCAAATTAATGCATCACCAGGAAGTTGAACGTGAACTGCGAGATGTCTATGTTCTAACTTGTAATACAGATGTCGTGGAACATATTAATTAATTTTACCACTGATCTTTTAGCAAATCAGTGTCTCATTAGATGGATTAATTGTCCAGAAACAAGAATTCACTTTCATGTATCCTTGAAAAAAGAATTCACTTTCATGTATCCTTGAAAAAAGAATTCACTTTCATGATACTGATAAGTACAGTACACTACTGCTATCCTTGTCTTGCTGTACCTCCAATGATTTCTCCCTTATATTTTAAAGATAGGTAAGTTCAGTGCACATGGATTGCTACCACATGATCTCATCACAATAAAACCAATGTTTGCCATGTTTTCTGAAGTTGTCTTCTGGGATGTCCCTTTGTTTGCTTGAAGGCGTCATGAACTCATGATCCTTTCTTTAGGTTCCAGGGGGGATTATGCATGCAAATATAAAATCATACTAGATTAAGCCTTACATGGCCATCATATCAATTCAGAATAAGAAAAGAAATGGTAGGAGGACTAATTGGCCATCATACTGTCCTTGCTGCTTTGTAGAAAGCATAGTTTCTTCTATCGTTGTTGGCCTGATTAAGATCGTGTATCTAGCAACACGGCTATTTTGTCTTCTCGTTAGTTCTTCCAAGAAATCTGTAGAAAAATGGTAGAGCTTCCATTAAGGTGATCCCAATGTATTTATAGGATACTGAACATCTTGTGTTAATTGTCAACAGGGCAGTTCCGGCAGATTATGTTAGGTTAGATCAAGATATCTTATCTCCTCTAGCAGGAAAGAAGGAACTTTACACATACCAGACACTTGATTTTTGGGAACAGATCAAGACCCCAGGGTAAATATAGTTCTTGATGGTGCTCTTTCTAATCTTGAAGTTGTTGATTGACCAGTGTTGCATCTATGCATAGGATGTCTTTGAGATGCTCTGGCCTATATCTCTCCCAGTTCCGCCATACCTCTCCTCATCTTTTAGCCTCTGGAGATGGCAAAAAGGGTGCCACTATTGTAGGTGACGTGTACATCCATCCATCTGCAAAGGTGCATCTAACTGCAAAGGTAACACACATCTGGTTCTTCAACATAAATTTAGTAGATTGTGATATACCATGGTGTCTGATATCCTTGACATTCTATTTATAACAGTTCAATAGTTAGTGATGGCTTTATCTTTTTATACGCTACCCATATACAGATTGGTCCCAATGTTTCGATATCAGCAAATGCACGCATTGGAGCAGGTGCCAGGCTTATCAGTTGCATCATTCTTGATGATGTCGAAATTATGGTTAGTCTTCCTCTCTTTACCAAATGATAACCCAAATTTAGGTACCTGCGTCTCAGACAATTCCTTTGGTTGCAGGAGAATGCAGTTGTCATACATTCAATAGTAGGGTGGAAGTCAACAGTAGGGAAATGGTCACGTGTACAGGCAAGATTTTCTATACCTGGCTTATCTATCCTATTAAAAATTACTATAACCCTTATTTTCACCTCTTTCATCATAGAAAGCTTAAAACCTTTCATATTCTGATGTTTCTGTTCTAGTACAATTTGAGAAGTACGTACAGTAGATTTTATCAATGTTTATGCTTCTCTGCACTGAACATATCTACTGTACTGTTTTACACATACATTTTGTGGTTCCGTGTGCAAAATACTACTCCCTCCGTCCCAAAATTCTTGTCTTAGATTTGTCTAGATAGGGAAGTATCTAACACTAAAACATGACTAGATACATCTGTATTTAGACAAATTGAAGACAAGATTTTTGGGACAGAGAGAGTATGATTTTGCTGAAAAAAGTTTACTTTGGCGTGACAGTACGTCTCGCTGTAACTGTCTTTGAGACGAAGATACAATTATGTATACTGCTAATCCAGTCTTTTCTGGGTGCATCACATAACAAAAGTACTTTCTGAATACAGGGTGAAGGTGACTACAATGCCAAACTTGGTATCACCATTCTTGGTAAGACCCTCCCTAGATGATATCTTGTTACCTTTCCATAAAAATCTTGTGATAATATGCTTTACGTAGGGATAGTTCCTATGCTCGATTTGACGTGCTAGCTAAATGCAGGTGAAGCCGTTGATGTTGAAGATGAAGTAGTTGTAACTAACAGCATCGTGCTCCCAAATAAAACTCTTAATGCCAGTGTTCAAGACGAGATCATCCTATAATATTCCTTGCACAACACATATCTTTATTTAATCCCGAATAAGGTCTTCAAACCAAATATGTAATTTTCTTTCCTTTTCTTCTTCTTTACCCCCCTTATGTATTCTTGCATTAGATTGGGGTCGTTAGTCTGTACAAGGCATGTGATGTGATATGGTGTAATTTTGTTTAGCATTCTGGCATCAAGTTCACTGGTGTAGAAATTGTACAAACAGATTACAACATTTCTATTGAGAATTGACATTTTGTTAGCTGGATCAGTTGTGAGCAATTGCTGTTCTTTGAGACCCCATCGTTTTTCTTTCTGATTATCAGCTTTGATATGTTGCTGTTGGGTGCGTTGTTAATCAGTCAATTTACGCACTCCAGTCCACTTTGGGAAATAAGTTTGTCGGCAATAAATGCTTACTGAAGTTGTACCAAAGCAGCAACAAGTAATATGGATTGGAGGGAGTACATAAACTATTTTGCTGATGACATGTGCAATAGTTGAAGTATCCATTTCACTTTGGGAAATAAGTTCGTCAGCAATCAGTGAACTGGTCAGAGGCGATATATTCTGCATAAAATGGTAGTAATGAAATGTTGTAACACGTTAGGATTTTGCCCTGAAACTTAATGTGGAATATCACCGAGTATGGCACCATCGTATTCTATCATATGTACAAAAATATGCTCCAGTCGCATATCATGTCAACATATCAATGAAGGTAGCCGCGCTGCTATCAACACAACTGGAGCTGGAACTGATTCTGCTAAAGCCTGGCAGGCATGGATAAGCAGGAAGCCGACAGATGATGCCCCAAATACCTAATGGCTGAATCAAAGCCTGTAGTCTATATCTACTAACAAAAGAACCCTATTTGTAGTTTCTGCAACGCCTGCAAAAGATGTTGCAAGAGCACTTTGGCCTTTCACTGTCGAATGTCCTTGAGGAAACGCGGAGGGATATTTTCAGGTCGATCCATTGCCGACACATGCTCAAGCTGTACAATGATCGAACAAACAAATTCAAACAAAAAAGTTCGCACGTGAAAGCCAAAAAACTGGGGAAAGCTTATCTTGCCTCGTGATTATAATACTTGACTTTGATGGTGACTTCTTTCAGGCCCGGATACGTTCCATTCAACTGCAATTCGTGTACAATCAAGATGCAAGACTTTAGATCAGAGACCTTGTATTTCGTGTTCCTTTGCAGCGTCAGGTTCTGCAGAATAAACACAAGCTAACATCAGAATATGATAAAGCATAATGCAGGTTCAACAAAGGAGTAGTCATGTCTTCTTACCCAAGGACGGGCAGTTGGGCTGATTGTGAACCTGGCCAGAAAAAGGCAGGCAGCAGCAACAACTGATGGATTGAACTGTATGCAGCCATAGTGCAGCAAACTCAATTCCGCAAGGTAGCTACACAGAAACTCCAGCTTCTTTGCTTTTGCACGCTAAGGTTTGAAGAGGGGAGAATGTTATAATAAAAGAACATTGAGTGAATACAATATCAGATGCTGCAACAGATGCTTACATTGCGTTCGCGGCAAACAGTTATGTATCTCCTACAACAGACATGCATTGAACATCAGGGTTAGGATGTTTTGAGTCCAGTGCGGCAATAATCACAATAAGAAAACATATACGTTATGCGAATTAAACATGGTAACTATTGTACATGCTGAACACGACGTGGTCGTGGCCTCGTGGGGATGGCCTGGCCATTAAAACTGTGTTCAGACCACCTAATAGATCTCGTGAAAACAAAATTATTTTCACACTCTGCCTATGTGCTATGCTAGCTATACAGACATGGATTCTGACCAGCATTTCAGTAGCCATATCTAGGATTATCTCATTCAGAAAAAAAAATTGTAGGCAGAACAGACACTACCGTACGTTAGGCTTAGGAATGTATTTGAACACAATATGGCAGTAATCATATACTCCCTCGGTCCCAAAATAAGTGACTCAACTTTGTACTAAACTTAGTACAAACTCGATTCACTTATTTTGGGATGGAGGGAGTATAATAGTACTACTTACTTACATTTCTGAACTTTTATGATAACTGTTTTACTCTGAGGATATTTTATATTCTGAATGTAGAAGTTTCAGCTAAAGTACATACCGTAGAAAAGTTCTTGCAGTGGGACTCCCCATCTCAAAGTTAAGATATTTCAGTATGTCAGCCTCCATCTTGACCACCTGCGGTGCATAAATAAAAACCACAAATGTTTCTCCACCATTGAGTCCTAGAAATTTACTGTGGGAAGTTAAGCAGAAGAAAGGCTAACCTGCTGTTTGGTGTACGTTTTGTCAGTAATGTCACTGTATTTTTTCACCTTATGCACATGTATATCATCTTCATATTTCCTGCAACATTCCATTCATTCTAGTCAGATAGTCATGCTAAGAGATAAACAAAAAAGAAAGATAAACAATGGTTTAGTTCCCTACGCAGCAACAAGCAATGCGGTCACACCAAGTAATTGCAGCTTTTTCCGGCTAATGACAGTTGCCGAGAGGAAGCGGTCGACATATGAAACAGCAAGGAGAACCATGTCAGAAGGAAGCTTGAATTCCCAAGCCACTTCCACCAGCCAGTCGACTAGGACCACCCTCATTCTGGGATTGATATCTTCCTGTGTCGTCCAGTAGTCATCCCTTGGCCTCCTCGACGCCTAGAAAATTTAGACAACAAAGCCGCAACTATTTATATCAACCCAAACACGGGGAAAAAAATATCGCATTATGTACATAGTAATGCTAGTATCTTCAGACAATTAGGATGCCATACATCCTGAAGAACCCACAGCTTCTGATATGAAATCAAGCTGTAAAGTAAAGGTACTAACATACTTAGTAGTTAGTGGTGCCTTGTGCATACCACTGGGTTCGGCATTTAATCCTGTAAATATATGTAACCTAGCTTTGGCAAAGATTTCGCCACCATTTCAGTAGAAATGAGAGCAGAAATAGCACAAACTCGTTGTTTGCTAGAGATGGAAACTCACTACTGCCGGATGGAACAGTGTCCTCATTTCACCATTTGCGCAGCCACAACCACAAGGAAAACTAACTATCACCGAACGATACAGTGTCCTAATTTCACCATTTGTGTAGCCACATGTAACTAATCAACTACTCCGATAATATCCTGCACACATAACAAAATAAAACTGATTAATTCACTCCAGCAAATCGAGATGTATCCACAGCACAATGCAATCCCCCAAATTCCAGGAACTCGTGGGTACAACGCGATCACACCCCAAAATTCCCCGATTCTATCCGAAGCAAAACCGTAACTACTCCTACCAGTCTACCAAGCACGACTAGCCCGACCGCTATTTTAGGCACTTTTCGACTCATGGCTTCGCCGCTACTCTGAAACCAGAAAAGTTTACTCGAACGCATTCTAAGCGTTGGCAGACGAGGACTACCTTGTGGCTCACAGCAATGAACGTGTTCTGGGTTGGTGGTGTGTCTCCCACGGTAACGACTGCTCCTGATCAGGAGAATGCGTTTAGGGAGGCAACCACCATCTTTGTTGGAGCCGTTCTTACTGTGATTGGAGACAAGCTAGTCGACGCATATCTTCATATGCGCGTTGCCAAGAATTTGTGGGATGCGCTCGAAGCTAAGTTCGGCGCAACCGATGGTGGAAGCGAGTTGTATGCTATGGAGCAGTTCCATGATTACAAAATGGTTGATAACCGTTCTGTATTGGACCAGGCCCACGAGATACAATGCATTGCTAAGGAGCTGGAGCTCCTGAAGTGTGAGTTACCGGACAAGTTTGTCGCGGGTTGCATTATTGCAAAACTCCCTCCTGGATGGAGGAACTTTGCTACTTCTCTCAAGCACTTGAGACGTGAATTCTTTGTTGAGGATGTCATCGGTCATCTAAGTGTTGAGCAGAACTCGAGAGCAAAGGACTCACACGTGAAAGGGGCAGAGGGTTCTTCTAGCGCCAATGTGGTGCAGAAGAACTTCCACAAGTTCAAGGGAAAGAACTCTGTCCAACAAAATACTACCTTTAAGAAGAAGGGTAAGAAGAAAAACAAGAAGAGAGATGGCTGCTTTACTTGTGGTTCAGAGCAACATTGGGCAAACAAGTGCCCAAACAAGTATAAGAAGCCAGGACAGGACGCAAAGTCTGTCAATGTCACTTTGAGCAACCATGATGGGGCATCTGGGTATGGTAATCTGTTTACCATACTTTCAGTTTGTCAGTCCACCGATTGGTGGGTTGACACTGGAGCCAATATTCATGTGTGTGCTGATGTGTCATTGTTTTCTTCTTACCAGGTCACATGAGATTGTTCCGTCCTGATGGGGAATGGCTCGCATGCTTCTGTTCATGCTGTTGGCACGGTAGATCTGAAGTTTACTTCGGGAAAGATCGTGCAACTGAAGAACGTGCAGCATGTCCCCGCCATCAAGAAGAATCTCGTTAGTGTCTCCCTTCTATGTAAAGAAGGGTTTAAGTTAGTATTTGAGTCCAACAAAGTAGTCGTATCTCGGTACGGGCTATTTGTTGGAAACGGATATGATTGTGGTGGTTTGTTCCGCCTTTCCTTGGAGGATTTATGTAATAAAGTTGTGAACCAAATTCATACCAATGTGAACGAATGTGAGGTTTGGCATTCACGTCTTTGTCACATAAATTTTGGTTGTATGATGCGGCTAGCTAAGATGAATCTAATCCCGAGTTTCACTTTAGCCAAAGGCTCTAAGTGCCATGCGTGTGTGCAAGCAAAGCAACCTCGTAAGCCTCACAAGCCCGCGAAGGAGAGACACCTGGCACCATTAGAGCTTATACATTCAGATCTATATGAGATGAATGGTGTGTTGACTAAAGGTGGAAAGAAATACTTCATGACTTTGATTGATGATTGCACTAGATTCTGTTATGTGTATTTGTTAAACACAAAGGATGAGGCTCTACACTACTTTAAAATCTATAAGGCTGAAGTTGAGAACCAACTTGAGAAGAAAATTAAACGAGTCCGGTCTGATCGTGGTGAAGAGCACTTTTCTAGTGAGTTCGATTTATTCTGTGCGGAACATGATATTATTCATGAGAGGACGCCTCCCTATTCACCCCAGTCAAATGGGGTTGCCGAACAGAAAAACCGTACTCTAACAGATTTGGCTAACGCCATGTTAGATACATCGGGTTTATCCAAGGCATGGTGGGGGGAGGCTGTATTGACATAATGTCATGTCTTGAATAAAGTTCCCGCAAAGGATAATGAGACTACTCCCTATGAGCAATGGGAGAAGAAAAGAACTACACTTTCTTACTTGTGCACTTGGGGCTGTTTGGCAAAAGTCAATGTGTCGATCCCCAAAAAGTGTAAGCTTGGACCAAAGACCGTGGACTGCGTTAATTTGGGCTACGCTAAGAATAGCGTTGGCTATAGAATTCTAGTGGTGAAATCTGAGGTACCTGACCAGAAGGTCGGTACAATTATATAGTTAAGGATGCTACATTCTTTGAGGATATATTCCCCATGAGAGATATGCAAAGCACTTCTAGACTGGAATCTGATGAGACTCCTGAACCTGCCATTCCGATGGAATATTATGAACACAAAAGTGATGAAAATTCATCGAAGGATGACGAGGAAGCTCATGTTAGGAGCAAGAGACAAAGGACTGCAAAGTCTTTTGGAGATGATTTCCTCATGTACCTCGTGGATGATGACACTCCCAGTTCCATTTCAGAAGCTTATGCATCTCCGGATGCTGACTACTGGAAGGATGCGGTCCATAGCGAGATGGATTCCATCATGGCTAACGGGATATGGGAGATCACTGATTGTCCTTATGGTTGCCAACCATTGGGATGTAAGTGGGTGTTCAAGAGGAATCTTAGGCACGATGGTACTGTTGAGAAGTACAAGGCTAGGCTTGTGGCCAAGGGTTATACCCAAAAGGAAGAAGAGGATTTCTTCGACACTTACTCACTTGTGGCCAGGCTGACCACCATTCGAGTGCTACTCGCTTTGGCTACCTCACATGGTCTTCTCGTTCATCAGATGGACGTTAAGACAGCTTTCCTTAACGGAGAGCTAGATGAGGAAATTTACATGCAACAACCGGATGGCTTTGTAGTAAATCGTCAGGAAAGGAAGGTGTGTAAGCTAGTGAAATCTTTGTATGGCCTGAAACAAGCGCCTAAGCAATGGTATGAGAAGTTTAATACAACTTTAACATCTGCTGGCTTTGCTGTTAACGAAGCTGACAAATGTGTATACTATCGCTATGGTGGGGGCGAAGGAGTTATACTGTGTTTGTATGCCGATGACATACTGATATTTGGGACCCACCTCAAGGTCATTGAGGAAGTCAAGGCTTTTCTATCTCATAACTTTGAGATGAAAGACCTGGGCGTGGCTGATGTTATCTTGAACATCAAGCTACTGAGAAATACTGAGGGTGGAATTACACTTTTGCAATCCCACTATGTTGAGAAGATTTTGAGCCGTTTTGGATATTCGGACTGCAAATCTTTTGCAACACCATATGATCCTAGCGTGCGGATTCAGAAGTTCGAAGGCACAACTGTAAATCAATTGAGATATTCTCAAGTGGTTGGTTCACTCATGTACCTAGCTTGTGCTACTCGCCCTGACATCTCTTTTGCTGTGTGCAAATTGAGCCGGTTTGTTTCCAATCCGGGAGATGTGCATTGGCATGCTGTTGAGCGAGTGATGCGCTATTTGCAAGGTACTGTGAACTACGGGATTCACTATTCTGGGTACCCGATGGTACTTGAGGGGTATAGTGATTCTAACTGGATATCTGATGCTGATGAGATGAAAGCCACAAGTGGATATGTCTTCACACTTGATGGTGGTGCTGTTTCCTGGAAGTCTTGCAAGCAGACGATCTTAACCAGATCGACTATGGAAGCAGAACTCACAGCATTAGACACATCATGCGTCGAAGCAAAATGGCTTCGTGAGCTTTTGATGGATTTGCCGGTGGTTGATAAACCAGTCATGGTTGTCCTTATGAACTGTGACAATCAAGCAGTGATTGCCAAGGCTAAGAGTTCAAAGGACAACTTGAAATCCATAAAGCACATAAGAAGAAGATTAAAATCTATCAGAAAATCAAGAAACTCCGGAGTAATAGCGCTGGATTATATCTAGACGGCTAAGAATCTGGCTGACCCTTTTACGAAAGGGCTATCACGGACTGTGATAGAAAATGCATCGAGGGAGATGGGTATGAGACCCACGTAAGTTGCCATGGGGTAACCCAACCTATGTGATCGGAGATCCCATGAATTAGGACCTGGGAAAACAATCCAGCGGTCAACTGAGGAGAGTATCCTTAATTAACCCACTCCGTTGGAGATGCAATAATACTCTCAATTCTGTAAGGCAAGCTGACTTTTGTCTTAATGTGTTCCAAAGCTTATGTAAGCAAGATGCTAACCTACAGAGCATTCTTTGGAGGAACACACCTATGTGAGCCCGACTGCTGGTCACAGTCTATGAGATTGGGTGATCTCTAGGAAGCTCATGAGAAGGTACGGAGTATGACTAATAAGCTCCATCCGTGGGGTCTAGCCTTCGACAGCCACGTATCAGCTGACAATAGGCGAAACTTCTACACGCCAAACTGACAATTCAAGGCATAGTCCATTATCCAGTTGTGAAGAAGTCTAATCCTATTGCTCTAGGTGGAAGTTCAACTTAACAATCTCCACTGAAAATTCTGGTATATCAAACATTGTTTGAAACAGTTGACAAACTTATGTGCCTCGAGATCTGGTGAGAGATTGATGGATTATGGATGGGCTTAGGCCCATATAAGACAATAATCCCTAGTTAATCTCTAAGGCCCATGCATGTGTACGGCAAGTGGTGGGAAGTGTGGAAAGTTTAGTCCCATACTACTACAGTAAGAAGAGTGAGACCTTTTTATAAGGGCTGCTCTACCACTTGCTATTGAGAGCTTGGGAATAGGAGCTGTACACGCGTGCTCCTCCTCCTCCGCCGACCGCCTCGCCTCGCCATGCCTCGCCTCGTCACGATGCGCGCGCGTGCCGCGGGTTGCGGGAATGAGCCGAGCCGAAGCTTATTTTTGCCGCTCAGGAATGGTTAATTAATTGTTAATTAATTAACGAGTCGCTTACGGAAGCGCCACTGTCCGAGACGTTGGACCGTGGACTGTTCGCGGACTCGGTCGTGGGACTGGCCCAGGCCCATCTACCCGACGGCCTATATAAGAAGGCACTGGCCAATGGAGTGAACCCTAACTCAGTTCACTCACTCCCTCTCGTACAACCCTAGCCGTCATCTACTGTTCCTCTCTCTGTGCTACTTCCGGTGATCCCATTCCGACGACCGCGTGCATGGTTGGTCGGGAGAGTAGGTGCCTCTGGAACCCTGTCGTTCGAGATCCTGCCCGGGAGAACAGCAATAAGGTTTTTGGGGAGCATCTTAATGCGACTGCTCCCGATCCGTCCCCGTCTCCGTCCGCCTCTGCTTCCACTACTTCCCCTGCATCGACCCCATGGCTGCCGCCGCCGCCGCCAAGAAGAAGGCCTCGGCCGATGTCGAGGCTGCCGCCGCCGCCGCCATGTTGGTCTGGCCAACCGGAGGGTATGATTCGTTCATCCCCTATTTGCTCGTTCATGTGCTAGCCGTATATATGATGTTCATAGATGTTTCGATTCTATGTATTGTACATGCTCACATGCTTAGGTATCGGTATGAGATGCATACCGTATTTGCCATGCTTACTGTTTACTCGTGGATTAGATTAGTCGGAAAAGTGCTAATATTTCCAACACTCCCTGCCCGGCGGCCGCGTCGTGTGCTTCGGAGCCCTTGGCGACGGTTGCAGCGGCGCCGCAGCGTTGTTCGGGGTCGAGACAATTGGTGGCTTGGCGGTTCGTGGCTGATCTTTTAAGGGGCGAGAAGACGCGGCCGGTGCTCTCCATCGCCTCCGGCTCCGCCCTCCCCTATTGCTGCTGCTCGCGTAGCTTCACTTCTTGGTGCTCGCCTGTGTTTTGGAGGGGGGCAAAGGAAAGCTGCGGCTGGGGAAGCCCGTTATCTTTGACGTTGTTTGGCTTTTGCTTTGGCCAAAATGCCCCAACACACCAGTAAACCCCAACCGTTGAGAGTCAAGGTGCTTTTCTGGACCGACCGATGGATTCAAGGCTTTGCTGCTACGGATATTGCACCCATGATTGTGACAGCAGTCGATGTACGCATCAAAAATAGAAAAACGATTCAGCAAGCAATGACAGACAATACTTGGACCCAAGACATCCGGGGAGATCTATCCTTCATGGCTCACATCCAGCTTATTCACCTCCAACATGTCATAGCTAATACTCCGTGAGATGTCAATACTGAGGACGCCTTCCGATGGCCATGCGAGCCATCAGGTGCATACACAACCAAGTCCATGTATGAGAGGCTATGCCAAGGGCTGGAGAGATCGAGCACAACCTCATGCATATGGCGAAGTTGGGCGACTCTTAAATGCAAGATTTTTGCATGGCTGGCGGTGCAATACCGCATCTGGACTTCGGATCGCAGAGCTCGGCATGGGTTACAGGATGCACCTTCGGCATGCTATACGTGCCTGTAGGAAGAGGATAACGTTGACCATATCTTGGCACAATACGTCTACGCGAGAGAAGTTTGGCACCAATGTTTCCATGTTATGCAGGTAAATGTGGAGATCCCAGACGCACTTGATACTTTCCAGGAGTGGTGGTTGAAGACAAGGAGAAACTTTTGACAACCATTCAAGCGAGGGTTTGACACTTTTATCATTGCCGCTGTGTCGGGGATATACCTCGTGGCGTAACTCGGCCGAAAGTATAACCCGGCCGGACTTGGCGACTCACTAATGACCTGCCCTGACTGGACGACTCACTAAGTGGCCCGCCCGAGCCTGGTGACTCAGGGGTGACCCGGCAAGCGGGTCAGAGGAACGACAAGACCCGGTGACCCAGAAGGCGGTTTATGGAAGGCCGGTTCATGTTATGGTGGGCCGGTTTATGAGGAAAGCACAAGGAATATTCTCCTACAAAGGAAGAAGACTAGGACTCCACCTGTAATAGAGTAATCCTAATTCTACTAGGACTAGTCATGTAACCCACCCCTTCAACATATATAAGGAGGGGCGGGGCTCCCCAAAGAGGGACATGCAAGAAGAAACAATCTCTAGGGCTGGACACAAAGAGCCGGTTTACCGGCGACTCTCTCGTGATGATAATGAGACTTAGCCACAAACAGCATGTAGGGTTGTTACCGGATGATGTTTCCCGGGGCCCGAATCTGTCTAAACCCTTGTCTTGTGTTGCGTCTCTCGATTCCGATCAACCCCTCTCAAGCTACCACATAGATGCGTTGGCCTCACGACTAAGTCCTCACACTAGGACATCTGCCGTGATAATTCCACGACAGTTGGCGCCCACCGTGGGGCCTGCGCACGGTGGTGTTGAGTTCTTGGAGGGATTTTTCTAAAGGATCGAGAAGCTCGTGATTAACCGGATGAAGAAGAACCGGCGCGATCGGATCTACATCGTCGATGAGCAGCCGGCTGTTTGAGCATGTACAAGATTGTGAGCAAGAGCTTTTTTAGGGTTAAGCGTCATGCGACCACCACGCTGATACGTCCAAAACGTATCTATAATTTCTGCTTGCTCCATGCCTCTTTTGGGTGATATTGCTATGTTATTTATACACTTCCATACACTTTTGATCATATTTGGACTAACCTATTAACTCAGTGCACCCAAGTGCCAGTTTCTGTTTTCGGCTGTTTTTGTATTTCAGGTTTTCACATTACGAGAACTGCCAGGAAAAATCCAGAAAAATTATATAAAAAATCAGCATTCCAGAAGCTACCGTGCGCCCGAAGTATAGCCGGGGGGGGGGGGGGGGG
>LR738715.1:130239940-130266055 GCA_902687465.1 Secale cereale | reverse complement strand
GGCACCCTGCCGGAGGGGAGGATCACCACCGGGAGCCTCTCCACCACCATGGACGCCTCCCGGATGAGTTGTGAGTAGTCTCCCTTGGACCATGAGTCCATGACCAGTAGCTATGTGATGTTCTCCTCCCGTTCTTGTGCTTCACTAATTAGTCCTCGTGAGCTGCCCTACATGATCGAGGCACATATGTAATCCTTATGCTGTTGCTATGATGAGTTTGCTGGGATCCGATGGATTATGAGATTATGTTCAGATTGTGTTTGAGTAATATATTTGATTCACCTCTTTTATATTTATGTTCGTAAGTAATTCTTGCATGTTCTCCGTTGTTATTTATTGCTTTGGCCAAGTAGTAGGTAGTGACTCCAAGAGGGAACGTTATGCTTGATTGTGGGTTCATGCCCCTCGATGACTAGCTTGAGTGACAGAAACATGAGTCTAGGGGATGTGCTGTTGCCACAAGGGGGAAAACAACGGTGCTTGTGCCCGTGGGTGTAAGGATTGTTTACTTTACGCAAAGTTCTTTTAATGCAGTTGTCTGTTGCTTTGAGTTTACACTATGGGTGGGACTCGCAACTTAATACCAGCGAGATGTTCTGGATAGATATCTCAAGGTGGATGATTAGTAGTAGATGCAGATGGATTTCGGTCTACTTACCTCGGCGTACCGCCCATGCTTTGAACCTCTACCTTTCTTGCAATGTAGTCAGCATTGGTTTGCGCACATGGTCCTGTCAATTGCCCAGCTGTAATTCGTTTACCTCACATAGCTGTTTTATCGTCTTTTGGGAGAGAGACATCACTAGTGAACATCATGGTACTCCGGTCCATATTACCATCATTGATCACATCCGCTATTTACTTTCCGCTTTTATCTACTATTGCAGCAATATCTATCACTACTATCATTTGCGTTTGACCCTTTGTAAACTACAAGGCCGGAGGGATTGACAACCTCTCTGTACTCGCTGGGAGCAAAGTTATTTGTATCTGTGTGCAGGTCCACGTTGATTGCTAATATCTGGCGCCGTTAGCAGTTGACACCTTCTTGTTGAAACTAGGAGTCTCAGGGGAAATCGATCCTTGGTATCTTTGCCAAGGGAAAACTTCCGCTACACTGCATCTCACACCTTCCACTTGGGGTAACCAACGAGGGGCGAGAAGCCATCAAGCAAAGTTTTCTGGCGCCGTTGCCGGGGACTCCACTCTTCAGGATAGGGGAGTTGCACGCTATCTTTTACCTTTGCTTTTTAGTCTTGTTAGTTTACCTTTCAGTTTTTGCTTTAGTATCTTTTATCGAAAATCACAAAAATAGTTATCTTGCTTGCTTGCTACTATGGGTTCCACCGAGAACACCAAGTTGTGTGACTTCACTAGTCACAACAACAATGACTTTATCAGCACACCTATCACTACACCTGCCACTTCAGCACCTTCATATGAAATTAAACCTGCTTTACTGAACTTAGTCATGAGAGAACAATTCTCCGGTGCTGGAGATGATGCTGCTTTACACTTGAACAACTTTGTTGAACTTTGTGATATGCAAAAGTACCAAGAAATAGATGGTAACATTGTTAAGCTTAAGCTTTTTCCTTTCTCCTTGAGAGGAGGAGCTAAAATTTGGTTTCAGTCTTTGCCTAGAAATAGCATAGATTCTTGGGACAAGTGCAAAGATGCTTTTATTGGAAAATACTATCCACCTGCTAAAATTATCCAACTGAGAAGTAACATAATGAATTTTAAAAAATTGGATAATGAACACGTTGCCCAAGCTTGGGAACGTATGAAATCTCTTATCAAGAACTGCCCTACTCATGGTTTGACTACTTGGATGGTTATCCAAACTTTTTATGCAGGCTTGAACTTTACCTCGCGGAACTTGTTAGATTCGGCCGCGGGAGGAACTTTTATGTCAACTACACTTGGTGCTGCCACGAAGCTTCTCGATGAGATGATGACCAACTATTCCCAATGGCACACCGAACACGCTCCAACAGGTAGGAAGGTAAACTCTGTCGAGGAGATTTCCTCCCTTAATGAAAAAGTTGACTTGATCATGTCTTTACTTTCGAAGCAATCTACTGTTGATCCTCGTGATGTTCCTTTAAATTCTTTGATTGCTCAAGAACAAGTAGACGTGAATTTTATCTCTAGAAACAATTTCAACAACAATGCTTATAGGAGTAATTTTGGTAGCAATCCTAGACCGTTCCCCTCTAATTCTTATGGGAACAATAATGCTTATCCTAGCACCAGGAACTCCACTACTGAACTAGAGATTATGCTTAAAGATTTCATCACTACCCAAAAAGCTTTTAATAATAGTGTAGAAGAAAAACTAAACAAACTAGGTGATCTCTCTTTGAAGGTACACAATTTAGCCAATGAGGTTGAATTGCTTAAAATTAGAACTTCTCCTCTTGAGGAGAGGAAGGTCACTCCTATTAATGCTATACAATTGCAAATTAATGAAAACATTAGGATGATGGCTAAACTTAAAGAGAGATGGGCTAGAGAAAGGGAGGAAGAAGATAGAATTAAGAGCCTTCCTACCCACCACACTGTTGCTACTATCCAAGTTGTTGAGGATATCCAAACTCTTAGCACCCAATGCACTCCTGGTCCCATTGGACCTATTAATGGTGATGCTATGCTATAAAAACTACCAAACAAGTGAACCTAAAGGACACCACTACCACTTTACTTGATGCTAGTGACCTTGATTTTGATAATTGCACTCTTACCGAATTATTGATTTCCTTCACAAGATGTCTAGAGACCCCCGTACTAGCACGCTTAACCTTGCCTTCACAGAGCATATCACTAATGCTCTCATCAAAGCTAGGGAGGAGAAACTTAGAGTAGAAGCCTCCATACCTAGAAAGCTAGAAGATGGTTGGGATCCTATGATAAAAATTAAGTTGAATGACTTCTCTTGCTATGCATTATGTGATGTTGGAGCTAGTACATCTGTTATGCCCAAAAGAATATATGATATGCTTAAATTGAAACCTTTTGATTCTTGTTCTTTTGGTGTTCGTCTCGTTGATTCTTCCATAAAGAAACCTTTGGGGAGGATCGACGATGTTCTTATCATTGTCAATGACAATTATGTTCCCGTTGATTTTACTATTATGGACATTGAATGTGAACCTTCTTGTCCAATTATTTTGGGACGTCCCTTTTTACGCACCGTTGGTGCTATCATTGACATGAAAGAGGGTAATATAAAATTTCAGTTTCCTCTCAAGAAAGGGATGGAACACTTCCCTTGAAAGAAGATTAAGTTACCTTTTGAGTCCGTTGTACGGGCTAGCTATTCTTTTACTCTTGATAAAACTTGATCTCTTTGCATTATGCCTAGCTTAAAGGCATAAAAGAAAGCGCTTTTGGGAGGCAGCCCAATGAATAAATTTATTTTGCTTTTGTTGTGTCTTGATGTTGTTTACTACAGTAGCATCATCATTGTATCTTTGCTTTTTAATTTTGTGCCAAGTGCAGCCTCTGATTGCTAGAAAGTTCAAAAGTTGTGACGTGCTGTCCAGGAAACAGATTCTGTCCTTGGACAGAAAAAATCGTATAAAATCACCAGATCATCTTTTTGGTCTGAATTTTTTCGACAGCGTGCTCTATATAATTGTCTTTCGTGCGTCTGTTTTGAGTTTTTTGATTAGAGTTGCAGAAGTGCCACGGAAAAATCATTTACTACCTGCTGTTCTGTTTTTCACAGATTCTGTCCTGTTTTGCCTTTCCTTCATTTTGCAAACCTAGAGCTTGCTTTTTCTTTGCAAAAAGCTTTTGGCAATCTTGAGAAACAGTAGACCTTCAAGAATATATTTATTTCCAGCAAGGAACAATTATTTTATTAAGGGTACTAATCTCGCTAACCAGATTATGATGAGTTATGTATGAAGGGAGTTTTCAAGTGTGCGAGGGAAGATGATAAAAAGATTCAGGAGTGTCAAACGCTCAAGCTTGGGGATGCCCCCGTGCACCCCCAAGAAATATTCAAGGAGACTCAAGCGTCTAAGCTTGGGGATGCCCCCGTGCATCCCCTTCTCCATCAACATTATTAGTTCGTCTTTCGTTCCACTATATTTTTATCACTTCATGTGTTATGTGCTATGCTTGGAGCGTCTTGTTTTTAGTTTTCCTTTTTCTTTAGCTTTTCATAACGAGTCAGAACTCAGCTTTCTTTATGTGGGAGAGAAACACGCTCCACTTCTACCTAGAACATAACATAGAATTTTCATGTCTATCTTTGCTGTGTGTGTTCTTTGTCTTTTAATAGCTACTATCATGCTTAGCTCTTAACTTTCATGCTTATCTTTCTAAAGAGCTTTTGTTTAGTTGGTTGCTTGAACTCTCTTTAGTTACCATGCTCACCTTATTAAGAGAGTTTGCTTCCGTTGCATTGGTTGATATGTCTATGATAAAGATGCTACGTGCATAATGGCGCTTAGTAGTTCATGTTTTCTTATGGTTAGTCTCAAATAGCTGGGGGATTTCCAATGTGTTATTGGAATACCAACATGATTTGTTTGCCTATGATGTGGTATGGTTTAGTAATATCTTCCTTCAAGAATTTATTTTGATTGACTTGGCGTATGCTCACGCATATTTAGGACTGTAAAGAAAGTCTGTCAAGCCTTGATGATCTTTTATTTCTGAGCAGCGATATAACTTCCATGCCTGATTCAATGTTGCTTTGTCGCTCTGCATGATTATGACCGTCATTGCTCTCTTAGTTGGTCACTCCCAGTCTTTTGCTAACCTCCACCTGTACTAAGCGGACTGACTGTTTGTGCATCCACATTCCTTTAAACCAGTTATGCCATATGAGTCCACCATACCTTCCTACATGGTATTTACCTGCCATTCCTAATGGAGACTTGCATGTGCCATCTCAAAATTATTCAAAGAAAAATGCATTCTTATTTTGTGCCTCTGTTGTAAGTTCATGAGGAAGTAGTAGTTAATTCATGATCTTTTTAAGATTGGACAAGCTTCACCCCGGGATTGCATGTATAATGTGCAAACCCATAATACGAGAAGGAACTGGCATTGAGTGCGCCCGGCTCAAAAAGATAATATAACAAACAAACCCTCCTTCATGCTTTGTTCATGAGAAATCAGAAAACTTTGGCAGTGATAAACAAAGGAGATTAAGAGGATGTGATCGTCCTCATTCGGGAGCCGTTCCTCGAAACTTGTCCATCTCAAGAAGTGATTGAGTTGTCTGCTACCATTCGTTGACGAAACATGCATGATCTAAAAAAATAATTATTACCTCTGTTTTAAAACCAAGAGCTCTGGTATATGCTTTGTCTTTGTTTCCGACTACGGGTTTTCAACCTTGCCAACAAAAGCCACGGTTCGAGAGTCTCCACCTTCTTTTAAAAGCACCAACTACTGAGAGCATGATTGTCATTCTGAGTGTAATGTGCATTGTCCCAAAGTAGCATTGTCTTTTGCATGATTGTGATATCGTTTATTCTGAAATCATTGTATCTAGTCATCACTTAAACCTTGGAGGTGCCCCTGCATTTATGTTTTGCTTCACTAAAGGGGGCAAGCGAGATATCACTTTATCATATTTGCACACCATGTTCATTACAAATCTATTTGATGTTTCAGTATCATATTGTAAAACTTTCAGTCCTTTGTGATTTTCTCATGAGGCAACTTAATTACTATAGATTAATGTCTCAGTAAGCTTTTGTCATATGACTATGAAAAAGTCCTATATGGTTAATAGCATGTCACCACAGAAATTATTCTTGTTATCATTTACCTACTCGAGGACGAGCAGGAATTAAGCTTGGGGATGTTGATACGTCCAAAACGTATCTATAATTTCTGCTTGCTCCATGCCTCTTTTGGGTGATATTGCTATGTTATTTATACACTTCCATACACTTTTGATCATATTTGGACTAACCTATTAACTCAGTGCACCCCAGTGCCAGTTTTTGTTTTCGGCTGTTTTTGTATTTCAGGTTTTCACATTACGAGAACTGCCAGGAAAAATCCAGAAAAATTATATAAAAAATCAGCGTTCCAGAAGCTACCGTGCGCCCGAAGTATAGCCGAGGGGGGGGGGGGGCACCAGGGCTCTAGGCGCCCTGGCGGCGCGCCCCCCTGGGCCGCGCCGGGGGGGCGCCTGGCCCCCCTGAGGCTCCGCTGATGCCCCCCTTTGGCATATATTTAAAGCGTCTCCCGAAACCCTCGAGAGGGGAACTCTTTTTCGCGATCTCATCTCTGTTCCGCCGCCGCCGCCGCTTCCAAGATCGGGAGTACCAGGAGAACTCTTCCCGGCACCCTGCCGGAGGGGAGGATCACCACCGGGAGCCTCTCCACCACCATGGACGCCTCCCGGATGAGTTGTGAGTAGTCTCCCTTGGACCATGAGTCCATGACCAGTAGCTATGTGATTTTCTCCTCCCATTCTTGTGCTTCACTAATTAGTCCTCGTGAGCTGCCCTACATGATCGAGGCACATATGTAATCCTTATGCTGTTGCTATGATGAGTTTGCTGGGATCCGATGGATTATGAGATTATGTTCAGATTGTGTTTGAGTAATATATTTGATTCACCTCTTTTATATTTATGTTCGTAAGTAATTCTTGCATGTTCTCCGTTGTTATTTATTGCTTTGGCCAAGTAGTAGGTAGTGACTCCAAGAGGGAACGTTATGCTTGATTGTGGGTTCATGCCCCTCGATGACTAGCTTGAGTGACATAAACATGAGTCTAGGGGATGTGCTGTTGCCACAAGGGGGAAAACAACGGTGCTTGTGCCCGCGGGTGCAAGGATTGTTTACTTTACGCAAAGTTCTTTTAATGCAGTTGTCTGTTGCTTTGAGTTTACACTATGGATGGGACTCGCAACTTAATACCAGCGAGATGTTCTGGATAGATATCTCAAGGTGGATGATTAGTAGTAGATGCAGATGGATTTCGGTCTACTTACCTCGGTGTACCGCCCATGCTTTGAACCTCTACCTTTCTTGCAATGTAGTCAGCATTGGTTTGCGCACATGGTCCTGTCAATTGCCCAGCTGTAATTCGTTTACCTCACATAGCTGTTTTATCGTCTTTTGGGAGAGAGACATCACTAGTGAACATCATGGTACTCCGGTCCATATTACCATCATTGATCACATCCGCTATTTACTTTCCGCTTTTATCTACTATTGCAGCAATATATATCACTACTATCATTTGCGTTTGACCCTTTGTAAACTACAAGGCCGGAGGGATTGACAACCTCTCTGTACTCGTTGGGAGCAAAGTTATTTGTATCTGTGTGGAGGTCCACGTTGATTGCTAATATCTGGCGCCGTTAGCAGTTGACACCTTCTTGTTGAAACTGGGAGTCTCAGGGGAAATCGATTCTTGGTATCTTTGCCAAAGGAAAACTTCCGCTACACTGCATCTCACACCTTCCATGGGGTAACCAACGAGGGGCGAGAAGCCATCACACGCGCACCATAGAGATCCGCCGAGTCCGAGTCAGAAGAAATTTCGACTGCTACAAGTCCCAAGGAAATTCCATAGCAGCGATGGCAGGCAAAGCCGAAAGCGTTTCGTCGTTGTTACTTTTTATGGGAAGATAAGGTTGAACCATCAACATGAGAAGGAACTACTAGTTCAAACTGATTCAATCTCAAGCCAATCAATCACTGGCTGATGTCATCGGCCGCCCGTGCTGCTATTCCAGGCCAAGCGGCTGCTCCACGCCACGTGATCTGCTGAGATGCCACCTTACTACTGTCACTACAAGCAACGACAGGACCAAGTTCGTGAGAAGAAAAATCCGTTTGCTGTAGCTGCTGTTCTACGTACATGTGAAGGGCAACCATTGAAAGGTCAAATCACCGCTCACACACCCAGCCAAAAAGGATTGGTCAAAGCAAACTGCGACCCGGAGAAAAAGACAGGGACTCGGGTTAGTCTTCGCCACGGTCTCTGCCTCCGCTGCGGCCGCGACTGCGCCCCGAGCCCCCGACCCGCCAGGTTTGCCTCGGCCGTCGACCCGCTGGTGCGCTCGTGCTGCTGTACTCCGGTGCCGGCTCATTTTTACCGCTCTTGCTGGCCGCCCGCGTCGGACTCCGAGTCATTTTCTGTGCAGTTGTTCGCCTGCAAGTTGTTCTAAGCCGCGGCCTCACCTGTGACTCACCCTTGAGCCACCGTGTTTTCACCTCTGCCATGGATACGCCTCGACCTCACGTGGAATTCCTACACGATTTTTAAGGGATTACTGATTTGAAGATCCAAAGTTGATTTGCTCTTATTACATTACGTGGAGTCAAGCTGCTAAGTAAATCAAAGTGTTTCAGATGGATATTATGTGCTGCAATACTGTCCAAATAACTGCTTATGGTAGGCGTTGGAACGTGCTACTAGCAACTACCGATTGATCGGTCATCTACTGAAGAAAAGAAGAGGGAAGAGAAGACGAGGACCCGGAAGCGGACGTACTGCGCCCGGCCCGAGCCGCCCGTCTTCGACGATTTGAGCCGCCCGCGCGCCCGGGCCAGTCGCCGCTGCTGGCTGCATCCGTACGACCCGGCCGTAGCCACTGCCGGCGAGTCGCCGCCGCGGTCTCCAGTGAGCCGCCGCTGCCGTGCTCGCCACCGTGATCCCCGTTCAAGCCGGCTTGCTGTAACACCCCAAATTTTTGAGTTGGTTTTTATTTCAAACTTTTGGTCTTTTTGGAAGGGGATTGTTCTGATCTTTTCTTTTGCCCTTCTAAAATCCCTTTTGGCCAAAGTTTGTGTGTCTTCTCAAGCTTGGTTTTTGGCCTTGAAGTTTTTCTCTTGTGTTTGGCTCAAACACAGGTTGAGTTTCAATAGAGTTGTCTGAATTGTCCCTTCTTGAGTTTAACCTCCCAAGTTTAACCTTGGGCTCATCTTCCTCTCCATCCTTCATCTTGTTATGACCCCAACAGAAATATTTCACTTCAAGACTCTCTCCACACTTTGGGACAAGTATTTCATCAATTCCAGCAAGTTATAATCTTATTGGAATTTTTCTCCTATTTATTTCACTCCAAAACAAATTCTGTCTTTTATAATGGACCATGGTGATTTACAAAGGAACCACCATTTTCATCTATCTATTTGACTCCAAACCAACTCTCCTAGATGGTCTTTAGTACCCACAACCTAGATCCATCTTGTTTCACTGGTCCATAGTTCAAAATTTTCAAATTTCACCTGCTGCAAGTTTGGACCAGATTTGCAAAATTTGGTGAAATTCATATTTATCTTCATCCAAAAATTCTGTGAAAAATCATGCAGCCTCTACATGCATCAGGAGGCCACTCCACCAAAAATCAGCCCCTGAAACATTGCACACATACCAGAATCATTTCATCAAACACCTAGCCTACACTGTTCTGTCAAATTCAGAACTGATAACTGAAACTGTCGACAGTTCAACACTTCGTCAGTTTCGATAGTCGTCGGGCGCGACGACAAAACCTCGTCTGTATCTTCCTTGGCTCGACGCTGCACTGCAGCTTCTTCTTATCCATGCGCCGCACGGTCGCTTGGCAGCTTCTGGGCATCGGTGGCGCCTTGGCCCGACCGCGTCGGCGACTGCCACGGCCACAGCGCCGCCCGTGGCGGCTGACAGACGCAACGCCGCAGCTCCACGCCGTTTCGCACCGCCCAGACCACCCCAGTGCTCCGCGTGTCCCTCTCCACAGCCAACGCACGCCTGGCACGCCGTCGCCGTGGCCTGGCACGCGCAGAGCGCCGTTTCTGCCGCCGACAAGCCGCGCGGCCGTTCCGTCGAGGACATGCCGTAACTCCACCTCTACTGCTGAGTTAAGCGCAGGAATGGAGCTCCCACAGATCATAGACGATGCTCAAGCCCCTAGCCCCGCCGTCCGACCACTGCAGCGCCGTAATTGGCTCGCCGGACTTATCCGTTCGCGGCAGCCACCTCGAGCCGCCTATAAAAGGCACCCCCGAGCTCGTGCTCGAGCACACACGCCTCCACTACTTCCCTAGACCGCGCCCAACCTCTGGAAGAGCCCCGAGAGGCTTTTCTTCCCCAGCTCCGGCCAGCTAACTCCGCCTCGGGCTCCAGCTCCGTTCACTTCGGTGAGGGCTTCTCCGCCACCGTGAACTTGAACGTAGCACCCTGGCATCCACTTAGTCCTAACCCCCAACTCAATTTCACTCCAGAAGCCTTCTCCGACGAAGTCCACGACCACCCGAGCCGTCGTCCGCCGGAGATAAGCTCACCGTCGACGTGGGGCTCGCCGACACCCAACTCTACCACCATCCGACGCGAAAGACCATCGTGAAGCCGTAGGTACCTCTCCCCTCCCCTAACTCGCCGCGGATCGACGTCGGCGATCACCGCAGCACCGGCGCCGGCACGACTCTGCTTTCTTTTTTAAACCTGACGCGTGGGGCCCTCTGTCAGTCTCTCATCTCTCCCTCTTCGAATCGTTTTCTGTTAGCGCAATCGGCAAAATACGTCTTCCCTCTGCGGCTGGCGTACCGCATACCGATTCGCTTTGTCCTTTTTTGTTCTAGCCCCTGGATCTTTTCTGTTTCACTACAGATGGGTCCCTAGACCGAAACCTTAATATCTTTTAAACTAAAAGGTATTTTGATTTGATTCTTTTTCTGTCCACCTTGATTTTCTGTCTAGTTTTTTGTCATATTTATGTGGAAATATTTTGAGCAACTTTATTTGCACGTGCGGTATTTATGTTAGTATGTATTTTTGTTTGAATACATAGATACCGGAGGCCGTGACGGAGACGCGAATCACACCGAGTTAGGCTCCGACTTTTCAGAACCAGGCAATCATGTTTGAACTCTTGATGTGATGAGTGTGTTGCATGTTTGCTCGAGTAGCTCGTTTTATAAGCATGATCATATGGGCATATGTGTATGGCATATTTCATGCAAGTAAGCTTCGGGTGAGTCCCGAAGGGGAATGTTGAACCACCTCGATCATATGGTGATATGATGGTTGGAAGGCTGGTATTGTTGAAGCATGCCAGTAGTTGGTTAACTCAATATCAACGGAGATCATATCATGACTCCGTCTGTCTCCTTTTTTGGTACTATCATAGGCCGTCCGTTGGGATTACGGTCTAGTCAGTTGTAAACCACTTCCCGAGTACACACCAAGTAGAGGGGCCGGGATGAGGGTTCCATGGCCCTGGATTAAAGCCCATCATCCGGTCAGGGGGCATGGATGTTTCCGGTTGGGACCGAGAGGGGGGCACCCCTTAGAGCGCGCATATATAAATTTGATCCCATGCTATTCGAGGTTGTAGCCTTCCCGTCTTAAGGTTTTTCGTGAATGTCATCGCGGGTGATTCCGGACGACAGGATGTTAAATGGGTGTGTATTGGTTAGTTGGGTTTCTACTAAAACACCGTAGACGGGGCTAGCCCACGTGGCTAGTAGAAACCGTTGGCTATGAGTTATTAGTACAAGCTCTGCAGAGTTAATTTCCTTCAGTAGCCATGTTTATGGCCTAGGGTCAATCGTCATATCAACCCGGTGACCGTCTCTAGCATATTCTTATGGGTAACCAAAATAGTGTTTTCATCAAGTTCATTTGGTAGATGAACTCACCGCCATCTCTGTATTGATTTTACTTTCCGGAGTATTTCATCATTATATTCTGTTATTTATAAGCCCTTTATGTGATGTCGCTTAGACGTCCGACTGTGTCATTCTTTTTATAAGCCTTTTATGTGATGTCGCTTAGACGTCCGACTGTGGCATTCTTTTTATAAGCCCTTTATGTGATGTCACTTAGACGTCCGACTGTGGCATTCTTGTTATTTAGTTTTGTTATAAGCCCTTTATGTGATGTCGCTTAGACGTCCGACTGTGGCAATCTTGTTATTTATATTTTTGTTATAAGCCCTTTATGTGATGTCGCTCAGACGTTCGACTATGGCATTCTTTTTATTTATAAGCCCTTTATGTGATGTCGCTCAGATGTCCGACTGTGGCATTCTTGTTACTTGTTTTGCTATAAGCCCTTTATGTGGTGTCGCTCAGACGCCTGACTGTGGCCTGTTATCATTTATTATGTTCCTACGAGGCGTCGTCCAGACCCTCGTTTGGTCTCGTTATTTTTATCTTTTGGATTTCGGGAGGATTACCGCCCGACTTCCATTCTTTACCTTCAGCGCATTCATATTTTATTCCGGTCGCATTTTTGCTGAAATACTCATATGCATTCATGTTGGCATTTGTTATATCTTAAGTCCGAACTGTCTTGCGAGTACATTCAAAGTACTCACATGGCTTGTTGATTTGGCCAGATGTGGACGAAGGCGATCTCATGGATGAAGAGTTCGATAGTGAGTCCGACGCTTAGAGGAGTCCCAGTCAGTCCCTTGCGATCCTGGAGTTGATCACTGTTTTATAACCGCTTCTGCCTACCACCAAATAAATTCATTGGGTCTCACTCCGACACTCGATGAAGTGTAAAATATTGGAGTCACACCACCCACTTCACTGTGACATATTCCACCACCTTTTATTACGAGTCAGTAGTATGCCACCTTGCCTTGTGCCATATCCGCCTCTATGTAATATATTGGCACACTTGTAATAAAACTGTTGAGCAAACCACCAGCTCAACCTTGTATAATATTCAGTGTACTGGAAATTCTGTATCAAGAAATTGTCTGCCGGCGAGAAATTGTATTCCCGCCGGTTTAATAAAAGGTCGGTCTTCCGCTAATTATTTTACTGAAGGACCGGTCCTGACAACCTTGGTATCAGAGCCAGGCTGACTGTAGGAAGCCACTAGGTGCGCTCGCTAATCAGTTATTAGCGAAAAATCTGCTTTTCAGCATTTTTACATCTGTAGCAACTTTCTATTGGTCAGCATAAATTTATGACTGACTATTCGTAATTTTTGTCTACTTTTGTAGATGGCCAGCAACGACTGTGATGCACAGGTGTTCGCCAACATTCCTGAGGGGTTTGTCAAGCTCCTCTTCGCCATCACCAAAGTCGCGATCGGACCATCCACTCGTCCTGAATTTACACTCTACTGTCACAAGCTCAGCGACAACGTGTCTATGCATCAGGCTGTGGTACACTTCAAAGGTGGACGCTCTGAAGCGCGCCGCCTTCGATTTGTGGGCAGAGCCATGCCTATGGAGAGGCATGCTATGCAGATGGCTGCCCGTGAGGCGATAGCTCGTCTCCGGGACATTGTTCCTTCAATGAAGACTCGTCGCTTCCGTTACCTCCCATGCCACGTGCCTTATACGTGTCATTATGCATTTGCATGTGCAAATGGGGAGCGTGACGAAGCCATTGAATCAATGGTTGAATACCTCAAGGCACTTGAGGCAGCCTTTGATAATCTGGTGGATGACTTGGTGGCCACCCGTATGGAGATGGTCCAGAGTGGCTCCGCCAACAGGAGGGAGCTACTCCATACTGCACCACCAATGACTTTTGTCTCGTCCGCCGCATCCTATGCACCTTCCATCGTAGCCACCGCTCGCCGTCTGCCTACCACTTAGGAATTTGACCAAGTCATTGCTCCTACTCCAGTCAGAGCTGCACCTGCTTCGACACCTCGTACTCATACTCCGCGCCTGGAGCCCATCAGTGAGGAGGAAGTTGAGTCTCCTGCACCACTGGGCCTTACCCTCGGCAGGCCGAGGGAAATCTTGAACATCTCCGACTAGCGCGTCATCCCGCGACGCGCCGCGCTCGCTTGTAATATTGGTGTGTTGTGTAAAATAGGTTGATGGGAGTAGTCTGTTTGCGCATCATGTAGGATCTTGGAGGAGTGCACTAGTTTTAAATAACATGTCAGGATGTGTACGCACACCCTGAGTGACGTATGTATAATTAGGATCCGCGTGTAATATATGTACTAGCAGCCTTCTCCGTGCGCAATCAACCAGTTCATTTCAAAAACATCTTTTTCGAGCTCGTGTTTGATCGCTTTTGCAAAATCTTGGTTTATTTTGCTGCTCGGTCCTTCTCAGGTTTTTCTGCCTGTCTACCCCCAGAGTAAGAAATGACTCGTCCCTGGACATGTTCCATGCCAAGTCCGCCGGAGGAAAATTATGGCACACAGACAAACAACAATTTCTCACAGGGGCAGTCAAGTCAGCAAGGCAGTGAGACATCATTTTCTCAAGTGTGCTGTCTTTACGAGCAAAGTCATCAACAACACCAAGAAATGATGAACCATGTCATTAACATGGAAAATCATCGTGAGCCATACCAACAACACTCAAAATTGTCTGAATTTCAGAAGACGCGTCCAACAACATTTTCGCACACAGACAAGCCTCTTGAGGCCGATGATTGGCTTCGAGATATTGAAAGGAAATTAATTGTGACGCAATGCTCAGACCGTGAGAAGGTGTTGTACGCACCACATTATCTTACCAGAGCAGCCGCGTCATGGTGGGAAAATTTCTTGCTTATGCATCCCGACATAAATAATATCACCTGGGAAGATTTCAAGGAAGGCTTTCGTGGGGCACACATCCCTAAGAGTATTATGAAAATCAAGAAAAGAGAATTTGATGATCTCAAGCAAAGAGGTATGACAGTACAGGAGTACAACAGTCAGTTTGCGCAGTTATCACGTTATGCCAACGAAGAGCGAATGACGAAAAATAAGAAGATGGAAAAATTCCTGGACGGACTGGCACCAGCACTAAAATGCCAGTTAGTCGTACACACATTTCCAGATTTCAAGACATTGGTAGACAAAGCCATTACATTGGAAAATGAACGTCGCATCCTGGAAGATATTCGCAAGAGAAAAAGGGATCAGACCAACCACCCCCGCAACAACAAGAACAAGATAAATTTCCAGAGGAATGGTGTGAACAGACCCACGACCAACGACACATGTCCAAATAAGAATTTTCATGCAAGAGACAATGATTTCACCTATCGCCCGGGTGTTACCTACTACGCATGTGGAGAAGAGGGACACTATGCTAAACAGTGCCCAAAGCCAAGAAACTCAGCACCGAAGCCAAACAGCAACGGAAACAATTCCGCGCCCAAGCGTAACAATTTCAACCCCAATAAAAATCACAGGAAAGGCCACCTGAACCATGTGACCAAGGAGCAGGCACAGGATGCACCGGATGTCGTACTCGGTACGTTCCCTATCAACACAATACCTGCCACGGTTTTGTTTGATTCTGGAGCTTCTCATTAGTTCATTTCGAAGAGTTTTGCTTTGCTAAATGGTTTTTCGATGCTTCCCTTGGGAAATCAATGACCATCAAGTCCCCCGGAAGTAAGCAGATCACTCAGAATTACTGCCAAGGTTTGACCATTGAAATTGAGGGATCAAAATTTCACGCAAACCTCATCGTGTTGGAAAACAAAGGACTGGATGTTATCCTGGGTATGGATTGGCTAACCACCAGTAAAGGATTTATCGACTGCTTTAACATGACAGTGATTCTTACTCATCATCATGGAAAAACAATAAGAGTCGCAGCTCAGGAAAGACCAGTGTCTCGGCAACCAAAAATAAACAAAGTTGATACATCTAAGTTAAGCAAGGTTCCAGTTGTATGTGAATTTCTGGACGTATTTCCCGAGGAATTACCAGGCATGCCGCCAGACAGAGAAATAGAGTTCATTATTGAGCTTGCACCGGGAACCACACCCATATATAAGAAACCATACAGAATGGCGCCATCCGAGTTGGTTGAATTAAAGAAGCAAATAAAGGAACTGCTGGACAAGGGATTTATACGGGCCAGCTCCTCACCTTGGGGTTTGCCAGTATTATTTGCCAAAAAGAAGGATGGGACCATGAGGTTGTGTATAGACTACCGATCGCTCAACATGGTCACAATCAAGAACAAGTATCCGATGCCACGGATAAATGATTTATTTGACCAGCTCGCACAAGCCAAGGTTTTCTCAAAAGTTGACTTAAGGTCAGGATATCATCAGCTAAAAGTACGCACAGAAGATATCCCGAAAACAACATTCACCTCAAGATACGGACTTTATGAATTTACCGTAATGCCGTTCGGACTGACCAACGCCCCCGCATATTCCGTCCACCTCATGAACAAGGTATTTATGAAATTCATGGACAAATTTGTGGTGGTATTTATTGGTGATATTTTGGTATATTCCAAGACACCGGAAGAACATGCTGAACACCTCCGCATTGTACTGGGAGAATTAAGGAAACACCAACTTTACGCCAAATTCAGCAAATGTGAATTTTGGTTGAGACAAGTGGGTTTTCTAGGACACGTATTAACACAAGAAGGAATTGCTGTGGACCCAGATAAAGTCAAGGCTGTACTTGGCTGGAAGTCACCAGCCAGTGTAACAGATATACGCAGTTTCCTCGGTATGGCCGGATATTACAGAAGGTTTATTGAAGGATTTTCTACCATAGCCAAACCTATGACACAGCTACTCAAGAAGGATAAAAAATTCGAGTGGACCGAAGCCTGTGAGAAAAGCTTCCAAGAGCTCAAAAAGAGGTTAACAACAGCCCCAGTATTAATTGTACCAGACATACACAAGAGCTTTGAAGTATATTGCGACGCATCCCGGAAAGGCCTCGGGTGCATACTGATGCAAGAAGGCAAAGTGGTCGCCTACGCATCCCAACAACTGCGAAAACATGAAGAGAATTATCCTACTCACGATTTGGAGTTGGCCGCAGTCATTCATGCACTCAAGGAATGGAGGCACTTTTTGCTTGGAAATCGCTGTGAAGTATATACGGACCATAAGAGCCTCAGCTATATTTTCACTCAGCCAGATCTCAATTTACGACAACGACGCTGGCTGGAACTGGTAAAAGATTACGACGTTGGTATCCACTATCACCCCGGTAAAACAAACGTGGTAGCGGATGCTCTCAGCCGTTACCCCAGCCCAAACAGCGGCAACATACAGAACCTGAGACCCGAATTTCAGCGAGAATTCGCCAGACTCAACCTAATGATGGTCACGGAAGGTGAAGTATCCAAGCTAGAAATACAGCCTACGCTGATAGAGCAAATAAAGAAGGCTCGGCATGGACACCCCAACATCGAAGGGATAAAAAGAAAAGTAAGTCAGGGCAAGGCCTCAGAGTTCACCATAGACAGTGAAGGAATATTATGGTTCGGAGACAGACTTTGCGTACCAAATAGCAACGACCTTAAGCAACAAATTCTAGCAGAAAGCCACACCGCTCCATACTCGATCCACCCTGGAGGTACGAAAATGTACAAGGATATTCAGGAAAGGTTTTGGTGGCACAGCATGAAGAGGGATATAGCCACATTTATCGCATGCTGCGATTCATGTCAACGCATTAAAGCCGAGCACCAAAAACCCACAGGGCTATTACAGCCAAACAAGATACCAGAATGGAAATGGGACGATATTGGAATGGATTTTATTGTTGGACTACCACGGTCACAACACGGTAACGATGCCATATGGGTCATCACTGATAGACTGACCAAGGCGGCACATTTCATACCCGTCAAGACAACGCACACCACTCAAAAGCTCGCCAAGCTTTACCTCGCCCGGATAGTATGCCTACATGGTGTTCCCAAGACTATAATATCGGACAGGGGCACTCAGTTCGTCTCAAAATTTTGGGACCAGTTGCAGCAAGCCCTCGGGACACAGCTAATGTTCAGTACGGCTTACCACCCCCAGACTGGAGGACAGACAGAACGAGTAAATCAAATACTCGAAGACATGCTAAGGGCATGTGTCCTCACCTATGGGGCTAGTTGGGAGGAAAGCTTACCATATGCCGAGTTCGCATATAACAACAGTTACCAAGCTAGCCTACAGATGGCACCCTTCGGAGCCTTGTACGGACGAAGATGCCGTACTCCATTGAATTGGTCGGAAACAGGGGACAATCGCATATTTGGCCCGGATATGTTGAAGGAGGCCGAGGAGAGAGTAAAAATGATACGGGATCGACTCAAGACCGCCCGAAGCCGACAAAAGAGCTATTACGACCAGAAGCATCGGGAAATAAGTTTTGAGCCCGGTGACGACGTATACTTGGGTGTGTCACCGATGAGAGGACTACAACGATTCAAAGTCAAAGGGAAACTAGCACCACGATTCATCGGACCCTTCTGTATAGTTGCACGGAGAGGCATAGTAGCTCACCAACTGGACCTTCCCAAGGAACTGTCCGACGTCCACGACGTGTTCCACGTCTCGCAGCTACGGAAGTGTGTAAGCAACCCAGAGAAACATGTGTCACATGAAAACCTTGACGTGCAACCAGATCTCACCTACCGAGAACACCCAGTAAAGATTTTGGAGGAGTCTGAAAGGAGGACCCGTCAGAAAACTATTAAATTTCTCAAGGTTCAGTGGAGTAATCACACAGAGGATGAGGCAACATGGGAAAGGGAAGATTTCCTTCGGACAGAACATCCACACCTATTTGAGGATCAGCTGAAATCTCGGGGATGATATTTTTCCTAAGGGGGTAGGTGTTGTAACACCCCAAATTTTTGAGTTGGTTTTTATTTCAAACTTTTGGCCTTTTTGGAAGGGGATTGTTTTGATCTTTTCTTTTGCCCTTCTAAAATCCCTTTTGGCCAAAGTTTGTGTGTCTTCTCAAGCTTGGTTTTTGGCCTTGAAGTTTTTCTCTTGTGTTTGGCTCAAACACAAGTTGAGTTTCAATAGAGTTGTTTGAATTGTCCCTTCTTGAGTTTAACCTCCCAAGTTTAACCTTGGGCTCATCCTCCTCTCCATCCTTCATCTTGTTATGACCCCAACAGAAATATTTCACTTCAAGACTCTCTCCACACTTTGGGACAAGTATTTCATCAATTCCAGCAAGTTATAATCTTATTGGAATTTTTCTCCTACTTATTTCACTCCAGAACAAATTCTGTCTTTTATAATGGACCATGGTGATTTACAAAGGAACCACCATTTTCATCTATCTATTTGACTCCAAAACAACTCTCCTAGATGGTCTTTAGTACCCACAACCTAGATCCATCTTGTTTCACTGGTCCATAGTTCAAAATTTTCAAATTTCACCTGCTGCAAGTTTGGACCAGATTTGCAAAATTTGGTGAAATTCATATTTATCTTCATCCAAAAATTCTGTGAAAAATCATGCAGCCTCTACATGCATCAAGAGGCCACTCCACCAAAAATCAGCCCCTGAAACATTGCACACATACCAGAATCATTTCATCAAACACCTAGCCTACACTGTCATGACAAATTCAGAACTGATAACTGAAACTGTCGACAGTTCAACACTTCGTCAGTTTCGTCAGTTTCGACAGTCGTCGGGCGCGGCGACAAAACCTCGTCTGTATCTTTCTTGGCTCGATGCTGCACTGCAGCTTCTTCTTATCCATGCGCCGCACGGTCGCTTGGCAGCTTCTAGGCGTCGGTGGCGCCTTGGCTCGACCGCGCCGGCGACTGCCACGGCCACAGCGCCGCCCATGGCGGCTGACAGACGCAACACCGCAGCTCCACGCCGTTTTGCACCGCCCAGACCACCCCAGTGCTCCGCGTGTCCCTCTCCACAGCCAACGCACGCCTGGCACGCCGTCGCCGTGGCCTGGCACGCGCAGAGCGCCGTTTCTGCCGCCGACAAGCCGCGCGACCGTTCCGTCGAGGACAGGCCGTAACTCCACCTCTACTGCTGAGTTAAGCGCGGGAATGGAGCTCCCACAGTGTTGGGGAACGTAGCAGAATTCAAAAAATTTCTGCGCTTTCACCAAGATCAATCTAGGGAGACATCTAGCAACGAGCATATTAGAGTGCATCTACATACCCTTTTGTAGATCGCGAGCGGAAGCGTTCGAAGAAGCGTGGATGAAGTAGTCGTACTCTTCGCGTTCTTCGTCACCGATGATCTAGCGCCGAACGGACGGCACCTCTGCGTTCAACACACATCCGGTACAGCAACGTCACCTCCTTCTTGATCCAGCAAGGGAGGAGGAGAGGTCGTCGGAGATCCTCAGCACGACGGCGTGGTGGTGGATGCAGCGGGAAATCCTGCAGGGCTTCGCCGGCGCCCTGCGGAGGAGTAGAAAGGTGTGACGGGAGGGGGAGAGGCGCCAGAGGCTTGGGGTGCGGCTGCCCTCTCCCCCCCCATTATATATAGGGGGCAGGGGGGCGCCGGCCCTGGCAGATCCCATCTGCAAGGGGGGGGGGGCGGCGGCCTAGGGGGGAAACTTGCCCCCCAAGGCATAGGGGGCGCCCCCCCTCCCCTAGGGTTTCAACCCTAGGCGCACGGAGGGGGGGCCCAAGTGGTGCGCCAGCCCACCAGGGGCTGGCCCCTTAACCCTTGAGGCCTAGGGGACCCACCGGGATGGGTGGCCCCACCCGGTGGACCCCCGGGACCCCTCCGGTGGTCCCGGGACACTCCCGGTGACCCCCAGAGTTCACCCGATGGCCGAAACTGGACTTCCTATATATCATTCTTTACCTCCGGACCGTTTCGGAACTCCTCGTCACGTCCGGGATCTCATCCGGGATCCGAACAACTTTCGGGTTTCCACGTGCATGTATCTCTACGACCCTAGCGTCACCGAACCTTAAGTGTGTAGACCCTACGGGTTCGGGAGACACGTAGACATGACCGAGACCACTCTCCGGTCAATAACTGATACGTCCAAAACGTATCTATAATTTCTACTTGCTCCATGCCTCTTTTGTGTGATATTTCTATGTTATTTATACACTTCCATACACTTTTGATCATATTTGGACTAACCTATTAACTCAGTGCACCCCAGTGCCAGTTTCTGTTTTCTGCTGTTTTTGTATTTCAGGTTTTCCCATCACGTAAACTGCCAGAAAAATCCCGGATAAATTATATAAAAAATCAGCATTCCGGAAGCTTCCACACGGCCGAAGTAGGGCCGGAGGGGGACCACCAGGGCTCCAGGCGCCCTGGTGGCGCGGCCCCCCTCCTGGCCGCGCCGGGGGGGCGCCTAGGCCCCCCAGGCCTCCGCTGATGCCCCCCTTTGGCATATATTTATATCGCGTCCCGAAACCCTCGAGACAGGAACCCTATTTCGCGATCTCATCTCTGTTCCGCCGCCGCCGCGCTTCCAAGATCGGGAGCACCAGGAGAACTCTTCCCGGCACCCTGCCGGAGGGGAGGATCACCACCGGGAGCCTCTCCACCACCATGGACGCCTCCCGGATGAGTTGTGAGTAGTCTCCCTTGGACCATGGGTCCATGACCAGTAGCTATGTGATGTTCTCTTCCCCTTCTTGTGCTTCACTAATTAGACCTCGTGAGCTGCCCTACATGATCGAGGCACATATGTAATCCTTATGCTGTTGCTATGTTGAGTTTGCTGGGATCCGATGGATTGTGAGATTATGTTCAGATTGTGTTTGAGTAATATATTTGATTCACCTCTTTTATATTTATGTTCGTAAGTAATTCTTGCATGTTCTCCGTTGCTATTTATTGCTTTGGCCAAGTAGTAGGTAGTGACTCCAAGAGGGAACATTATGCTTGATTGTGGGTTCATGCCCCTCGATGACTAGCTTGAGTGACAGAAACATGAGTCTAGGGGATGTGCTGTTGCCACAAGGGGGAAAACAACGGTGCTTGTGCCTGCGGGTGCAAGGATTGTTTACTTTACGCAAAGTTCTTTTAATGCAGTTGTCTGTTGCTTTGAGTTTACACTATGGGTGGGACTCGCAACTTAATACCAGCGAGATGTTCTGGATAGATATCTCAAGGTGGATGATTAGTAGTAGATGCAGATGGATTTAGGTCTACTTGCCTTGGCGTACCGCCCATGCTTTGAACCTCTACCTTTCTTGCAACATAGTTATCATTGGTTTGCGCACATAATTCTGTCAATTGCCCAGCTGTAATTCGTTTACCTCACATAGCTGTTTTATCGTCTTTTGGGAGAGAGACATCACTAGTGAACATCATGGGACCCCGGTCCATATTACCATCACTGATCACATCCGCTATTTACTTTCTGTTTTACATACTAGTTTCAGTTTTACCTATCACCATTATCTCTTGCGTTTGATCATTTGTAAATGACAAGGCCGGAGGGATTGACAACCTCTCTGTACTCGTTGGGAGCAAAGTTATTTGTATCTGTGTGCAGGTCCACGTTGATTGCTAATATTTGGCGCCGTTAGCAGTTGACACCTTCTTGTTGAAAGTAGGAGCCTCAGGGGGAATCGATCCTTGGTATCTTTGCCAAGGGAAAACTACCGCTACACTGCATCTCAAACCTTCCACTTGGGGTAACCAACGAGGGGCGAGAAGCCATCAAGCAAAGTTTTCTGGCGCCGTTGCCGGGGACTCCACTCTTCAAGATAGGGGAGTTGCACGCTATCTTTTACCTTTGCTTTTAGTCTTGTTAGTTTACCTTTCAGTTTTGCTTTAGTATCTTTTATCGAAAATCACAAAAATAGTTATCTCATTCTCTAGTTGTCATTATGTCGGGTCCTTTTGTCTTTGGCGAGGCAGAAGTTCTCACCTTTAAACAAAGAGGTGGGGAAAGTCTAAAAGATGCTTGGTATAGAATTAATGATTCTCAAAAAAGAGCCACCAAGAAGCAATCTACTACTATCATGCTTAGAAATTTTTATGTTGGAATTACTTCTTGGAATAGGTTTATTCTAGATACTGCTATCAATGGAAATTTCCTAGAGGCCCCAGTTTGGGAGTCCCTTAGTATTATTGAAAATCTTGTTGGAAGTCCCCCTGTTGTTAGCATTCAAGAGGACATCACCCTAGCTCACATTATGAAAAAAACTTGAAAAGATAGAGCTAGAGATGCCAAACATTAATAAGATAAATGAGTTGGATCGTAAGATCCAAGGGAATTTGAATAGGCTTGATAGCTCCATGCATACAATTTCAAAACTTTGGAGACCATCAAATCCCATGACTTGGACTCTTCTAGGATAGACAAGATTGAGGAAATCTTTGATACTCTAGGAACTACTTTCTCCTCAATCAAAACCAAAAAGGTAGAAACTCCGGCAAAGAGGGAGCCTAAGTTCGTTCACGTTCCAAAGGCTCCCCACTCTAAAAGTAATCCATCTATTGCCAAAGGGGTTGAAACTGTAAAGACTTTGGAAGAAACACCTCTCTTTGATAAATTTATAAATGAATCTTCCCTTGACTTTTATCCTTTTGGTCTTCTCCCTAGAAGTATCTCTATGAGGCCTTTACTTGAAAGTCCTCTTAAGATTAGTTGTACTATTGAAGAGCTTTTTGATGATCTTGATGATGGTTCAATTGATACAACTTGATCTTTTTTGCATTATGCCTAGCTTAAAGGCATAAAAGAAAGCGCTTTTGGGAGGCAGCCCACAATGAATAAATTTTTATTTTGCTTTTGTTGTGTCTTGATGTTGTTACTACAGTAGCATCATCATTGTATCTTTACTTTTCAACTTTGTGCCAAGTGTAGCCTCTGATTGCAAGAAAGTTCAAAAGTTGTGACGTGCTGTCCAGGAAACATATTCTGTCCTTGGATAGAAAAATTCGTATAAAATCACCAGATCATCTTTTTGGTCTGATTTTTTTCTACATCGTGCTCTATACAATTGTCTTTCGGCCATCTGTTCTGAGTTTTTTGATTAGAGTTGCAGAAGTGCCCCGAAAAAATCATTTACTACCTGCTGTTATGTTTTTCACATATTCTGTCCTGTTTTGCCTTTCCTTCATTTTGCAAACTTTGAGCTTGCTTTTTCTTTGCAAAAACCTTTTGGCAATCTTGAGAAACAGTAGACCTTCAAGAATATCTTTATTTCCAGCAAGGAACAATTATTTTATTAAGGGTACTAACCTCGCTAATCTGATTATGATGAGTTATGTATGAAGGGAGTTTTCAAGTGTGCGAGGGAAGATGATAAAAAGATTCAGGAGTGTCAAACGCTCAAGCTTGGGGATGCCCCCGTGCACTCCCAAGAAATATTCAAGGAGACTCAAGCGTCTAAGCTTGGGGATGCCCCCGTGCATCCCCTTCTCCATCAACATTATCAGTTCGTCTTTCGTTCCACTATATTTTTATCACTTCATGTGTTATGTGCTATGCTTGGAGCGTCTTGCTTTTAGTTTCCTTTTTAGTTTTCTTTAGCTTTGCTTGCTTTTCATAACGAGTTGGAACTCAGCCTTCTTTGTGTGGGAGAGAAACACGCTCCACTTCAACCTAGAACACAACATAGAATTTTCATGTTTATCTTTGCTGTGTATGTTCTTGGTCTTTCAATAGCTACTATCATGCTTAGCTCTTAGTTTTCATGCTTACCTTTTTAAAGAGCTTTTGTTTAGTTGGTTGCTTGAACTCTCTTTAGTTATCATGCTTATCTTATTAAGAGAGTTTGCTTCTGTTGCATTGGTCGATATGTCTATGATAAAAATGCTACGTGCATAATGGCGCTTAGTAGTTCATGTTTTCTTGTGGTTAGTCTCAAATAGCTGGGGGGTTCCCAATGTGTTATTGGAGTATCAACATGATTTGTTTGCCTATGATGTGGTATGGTTTAGTAATATCTTCCTTCAAGAATTTATTTTGATTGACTTGGCGTATGTTCACGCATATTAAAGACTGTAAAGAAAGTCTGTCAAGCCTTGATGATCTTTTATTTCTGAGTAGCGATATAACTTCCATGCCTGATTCAATGTTGCTTTGTCGCTCTGCATGATTATGACCGTCATTGCTCTCTTAGTTGGTCGCTCCCAGTCTTTTGCTAACCTCCACCTGTACTAAGAGGACTGACTACTTGTGCATCCAAAATCCTTTAAACCAGTTATGCCATATGAGTCCACCATACCTTCCTATACATGGTATTTACCTGCCATTCCTAACGAAGACTTTCATGTACCATCTCGAAATTATTCAAAAAAAGCATTTCTGTTTTGTGCCTCTGTTTTAGTTCATGAGGAAGTAGTAGTTAATTCATGATCTTTTTAAGTTGGACAAGCTTCACCCCGGGATTGCATGTCTAATGTGCAAACCCATAATACGAGAAGGAACTGGCATAGAGTGTGCCCGGCTCAAAAATAATATTAACAAACAAACCCTCCTTCATGCTTTGTTCATGAGAAATCAGAAAACTTTGGCGGTGATAAACAAAGGAGATTAAGAGGATGTGATCGTCCTCATTCGGGAGCCGTTGCTCGAAACTTGTCCATCTCAAGAAGTAATTGAGTTATCTGCTAGCATTCGTTGACGGAACATGCATATCCAAAAAATAATTTTTATTTCTGTTTTTAAAACCAAGAGCTCTGGTACATGCTTTGTCTTTGTTTCCGACCACGGGTTTTCAACCTTGCCAACAAAAGCCACGGTTCGAGAGTATCCGCCTTATTTAAGCACCAACTACTAAGAGCATGATTGTCATTCTGAGTGTAATGTGCATTGTCCCAAAGTAGCATTGTCTTTTGCATGATTGTGATATCGTTTATTCTGAAATCATTGTATCTAGTCATCACTGAAACCTTGGAGGTGCCCCTGCATTTATGTTTTGCTTCACTAAAGGGGGCAAGCGAGATATCACTTTATCATATTTGCACACCATGCTCATTACAAATCTATTTGATGTTTCAGTATCATGTTGTAAAACTTTCAGTTCTTTGTGATTTTCTCATAAGGCAACTTAATTACTATAGATTCATTGTCTCAGTAAGCTTTTGTCATGTGACTATAAAAAGTCCTTATATGGTTAATAGCATGTCACCACAGAATTATGCTTGTTATCATTTACCTACTCGAGGACGAGCAGGAATTAAGCTTGGGGATGTTGATACGTCCAAAACGTATCTATAATTCCTGCTTGCTCCATGCCTCTTTTGTGTGATATTGCTATGCTATTTATACACTTCCATACACTTTTGATCATATTTGGACTAACCTATTAACTCAGTGCACCCCAGTGCCAGTTTCTGTTTTCTGCTGTTTTTGTATTTCAAGTTTTCCCATCACGTAAACTACCAGAAAAATCCCGGAAAAATTATATAAAAAATCAACGTTCCGGAAGCTTCCACACGGCCGAAGTAGGGCCGGAGGGGGGCCACCAGGGCTCCTGGCGCCCTGGTGGCGCGGCCCCCCTCCTGGCCGCGCCGGGGGGGGGGGGGGG
>LR738715.1:130150706-130235744 GCA_902687465.1 Secale cereale | reverse complement strand
GATGTCGCTTAGACGTCCGACTGTGGCAATCTTGTTATTTATCTTTTTGTTATAAGCCCTTTATGTGATGTCGCTCAGACGTCCGACTGTGGCATTCTTTTTATTTATAAGCCCTTTATGTGATGTCGCTCAGACGTCCGACTGTGGCATTCTTGTTACTTGTTTTGCTATAAGCCCTTTATGTGGTGTCGCTCAGATGCCCGACTGTGGCCTGTTATCATTTATTATGTTCCTACGAGGCGTCACCCAGACCCTCGTTTGGTCTCGTTATTTTTATCTTTTGGATTTCGGGAGGATTACCGCCCGACTTCCATTCTTTACCTTCAGCGCATTCATATTTTATTCCGGTCGCATTTTTGCTGAAATACTCATATGCATTCATGTTCGCATTTGTTATATCTTAAGTCCGAACTGTCTTGCGAGTACATTCAAAGTACTCACCTGGCTTGTTGATTTGGCCAGATGTGGACGAAGGCGATCTCATGGATGAAGAGTTCGATAGCGAGTCCGACGCTTAGAGGAGTCCCAGTCAGTCCCTTGCGATCCTGGAGTTGATCACTGTTTTATAACCGCTTCCGCCTACCACCAAATAAATTCATTGGGTCTCAGTACGACACTCGATGAACTGTAAAATATTGGAGTCGCACCACCCACTTCACTGTGACATATTCCACCACCTTTTATTACGAGTCAGTAGTATGCCACCTTGCCTTGTGCCATATCCGCCTCTATGTAATATATTGGCGCACTTGTAATAAAATTGTTGAGCAAACCACCAGCTCAACCTTGTATAATATTCAGTGTACTGGAAATTCTGTATCAAGGAATTGTCTGCCGACGAGGAATTGTATTCCCACCGGTTTAATAAAAGGTCGGTCTTCCGGTAATTATTTTATTGAAGGACCGGTCCTGACACTTGCTGCCTCTGCTACGGCCTCCTATGACTAACCGAGCGGCCCTGTTGTTGCCGTTGTCGGGCATCACTTTGTTTCAACCTGTTCAACCTCCCCGCGGATGACCCGCCCCTGCTCGAGCCCCCCCTACAATTTGTCGATTGACACCGTTCAGCTGCCGCATGCCGTGGCTGTTTGCCCATCTGGACAAGGAACAAGAACAAGAAGGGTCTGGTTGGACGAAAAGTCAAAGTGGTCAAGTGTCAGGAGAAGAAGGAGATTGACGCCGTTCAGCTGCCGCCTGCCGTGGCTGTTTGCCCATCTGGACAAGGAACAAGAACAAGAAGGGCCTGGTTGGACGAAAAGTCAAAGTGGTCAAGTGTCAGGAGAAGAAGGAGAAAACCTGCTATGTGCAGGAATTATATGGCCAGGGTGCTAATCACATGCATATACTATTCACTTTCCATGCACTTTCGGTACCTTACACACGGTTCAATCTCGAACTGGGAGTGCTGGTCGTACATTCAACGAGACAGTGTCAATCAAGCACTCGACACAAAGGATCAGATTATCCAGCGATGCATGGCGTGGTTTTTCTAAATAAAAAAGAGGAAGCCAGAGGAGACATAATGATCCAGCATTATTGAACGCCAGTGTCTGTGTTCGCCCGACAAAACACCAGGTGATATCCATCTAAGTTTATTTTACTGGCACATATGGTTTTTGTCAAAGAACAGTTTATCTTTGCCCTGATCTATGGTATTGTTTTGCAGGAGAATTATTCATTATAAAGTGGCATTATACCGCAGAGATGGAGGTGTGCTAACATCATTCGGCACAGGTGGTCGTCCTTACTCCCGCGCCGGCTTATAATGCCTTGGCCGACTCGCCCGTGGGCCCGGCTTACAGCGCCTGCGGTTGACTCGCCCGTCCGCCCGATTTACAACACTGATGCGATCGTCTTTACTGCCCGTCTCTCGTGGCTTGGTCTACATCAACACACGAGCCGCACCCGTCTAGAGGGGCTGAGTATGAAGCCAGTCACGCTTGGGTAGCCCGATTTTTCTTTCAACAAAATGGAGGCAAATTATGATATACTATCAACCGCCGTCTGCACTGGGTGGCTCAATGGGTAGGCGCACAAGTCGCCGCTACTACAGTTTGGTTAAACTTCAAATCTCCAGTTGGAAGGAACCATTGGCCGAGTTGCTGACATGGCTCGTACATGATCATTTATAACCCGCTCCAGTCACCTCAACCTTCTGTGGATTCACATCGCGCTGTCAACACCAATGATATACACCTTCCGCTATGGTCAAATACAGAGAATCTCAAGACAACTCCTCGAGTCGTCTTAAGACTCGGGGGCTACGATGACATGACTCAGCAAATCCAGTTTCAGCAAATTTAAGAACCCAAGGACGATGGAGGGAAAGATAACCCGGTCCCAGAGGCAACTGCAATATTGATGAAAATTTAAAGGCCGTCAGAAAATTTCCGGCTTAAAAAGTATATGACAATTACAAAATCCCAGCTCAATGAAGAACTTTCCGGGTCATCAGAAAGGAATCCGGTTTAAAATCCGGCTCAAAGGACATCAGTCTTACTGAAGCTCTCAAATATCCGGTTTACAATCCGGTTCCAGGGAAATCTGTCTCCTACAAAGCTCTGAAGCTCTCAAATTCGGTTTAAGAATCTCCGGTTTAAAAAGAATTAATCTCTCGCAAGTTCGAGTTTAAAGGCCGTCAGAAAAACCGGCTGAAAATGAAGATTCCACTTTAAGATCCGGTTCAAGGGAAAGATGTCTCCCACAAAGCTTTGAAGCTCTCAATATCCGGTTCGAAATTCCGGTTAAAAAGAATTCATCTCTCACAAGTTCAAGTTCTCAGAAAAATTACAGGGGCCAAAGAGAGTTTGTTGCACTGCACAACTCAAACATAGGCATCGGGCCAGCACAACTCAGAAATATATCACATGGGGGTTTCTGCTTATAAAGCGGAGTTCTGACTACCCTCTTGATCCAGTTATCAAGCCAATATTATCATAAGCGCATAACTCTGGTTACTTCGGCAATCCATCTATCAAGCCAATATTATCATAAAGGGCCAAAGAGAGTTTGTTGCACAACACAACTCAAGCATAGGCACCCACTGAGCACAGCTCAAAATGTTAACTAGGGGCTCTTGTTACACAACAACAAAGAGTTTTAATGACCCTTGTAATAGGCTATCAAGCCAGGCTTGGAAGCCAGGTGTATTCACCTAAAACCCTGGGTTAACCTTCCTTCATCAAGTAAGTCACTCCGTCCAGGTAATCCTGGTATGACCCGCCGAACGTTTGGCAAGTCAACCTTATACAGACCCTGAACTTGTCAAAGTTAAAACGACGACTGGTTAATGTGGGCTCCATCTTAAAATGCTTTGTAAAATGGTTTAACTCAGTGGCCTGGGAGCCCATGAAAAGCCTCGATTTTGGGCCTGGCAGCCCATGAAAAGCCTCGCATGTTCTTTTTATGTTTTTGCCAAGTTTTTCTCCTTTGATGAGGTTTAAAATATCTTATGATAAACCGACATTTATTGACCCGGCTTGGCTTTCAACTACAAGTTGTCAGTACATGATCAGTTATAATCCGGTGCTTATTGAGCCGGCCTGGTTTTCGACTATAAGTCGCCGGTACGAGAAAGGGTAATTATCCGGTGTTTATTAACCCGACCTGGCTTTCGACTATAAGTCGCCAATATATATTTGGATTGCGCCATTGGAATCATGCGCTTATAAATCATTGGGTTATATTATTCAAATCTTTAATAGCCAACATGGCTGGATTTTTATTATGGTTATTAATAACTAGTATTATGATTGAGGGTTTCAAAGTCGCTTTAGCGCAATGGCTATTATTTTATCAATGGAAATGATTTATTCTACAATTGAAGGAATAGTCCCGAGTCGCTGCTGGCTTACGACCCGGCACTTGGGGGCTACATTATTCAAGTTGAGATTACGTCAAATATGCAAGTCTCATGTTGCTGCAAGCATGCACCATGACACTTGGGGGCTAATGCAAAGTCATTTTTGCTCACCTTATTGAAGACCCGACTCATCACATTGTAAAGAGCCGGCCCTTGGGGGCTAACAATTGCTCATGTCAACAATTCAAGCTACACAAGTCTTAAAACCATTATATTGAAAGGTCCACTGTTAGGTTGGTAAAGCACAAAGCTCTTAACCTTATGGACATGGGTTCAAAGCCCCATGGTGGAGTTACATCATATGATATTATTTTCAATGAAGCATGATAATATTTATAAAGTCCCTGCTCATTATTACATAATGACCCGGCCCTTGGGGGCTACACTGGTTGAAGTTTTTGAGCATCAGGCAATTACAAGTCCTAGGTTGCTGCAAGCATGACAACCTGGCACTTGGGGGCTACATAATATGGAGTATTCAGTTTTTACTAGTGACTGGGATGAACAATGTGGATTTCTTAAAGGTTGTAACATTTATATCGAGACAAGTCTTAAGCTATCACTATGTTCTCCTCTTAAGACTTGGGGGCTACAGGTAATATGCATATAAAGGAGGAACATCTTCAAATTCTCAGTTTCGGGCAAATCAGGAAGATTAATTGTGTGACCCGGCGTTGGCAACAGTCATAACCCGGCGTCTATAAACAATCATGACCCGGGATCATCAGTTTTTCTAACCCGGCAATCATAAACCGACAAGTTCTACATTTTCAAACCGGCTGAATATCAGTTGAATATTTTAAGACCAATATTTTTGTCAAATCAGAGCATTGAAGGCCGATTCAAATGGATTCTTTATTTACAAAATATCTTCTGCAAGCAAATTGATTATGGAGCTGGTCTCTTGACTCGGATTTTTTAGAAGGAAGAAATGATAAGGATTTAAGGATGATCAAGTGCCGGTTTATAAGAATATTTAACCCGGGGTACAAGTCGCCAAATTTGTTCTTGTGTTTATGTTGCAGATCAGTTTAACATGGATAAATCCAAATTAAACTGGGGGTAATGTCGGGGATATACCCCGCGGCGTAACCCAGCCGGAAGTATAACCCGGCCGGGCTTGGCGACTCACTAATGACCTGCCCTGACTGGACGACTCACTAAGTAGCCCGCCCTAGCGTGGCGACTCTGGGGTGACCCGGCGAGCGGGTCAGAGGAACGACAAGACCCGGTGGCCCAGAAGGCGGTTTATGGAAGGTCGGTTCATGTTATGGTGGGCCGATTTATAAGGAAAGCACAAGGAATATTCTCCTACAAAGGAAGCAAGACTAGGACTCCACTTATAATAGAGTAATCCTAATCATACTAGGACTAGTCATGTAACCCACCCCTTCAACATATATAAGGAGGGGCGGGGCTCCCCAAAGAGGGACAGGTGAAAGTGCAACTAATCCCCGGGTGGTTTTGGTAATTAATAACAACATATATATCATTGAACTAATATTCTCTTGAGAATCATTTCAGAAAAGTTCGATGATGTGGGTATGGAAATGTCTGAAGAAGTGGACCCCTCAAAATGCTAAGACAAGCATTGGCAAAAGCTCAAGACTCCATTTTTGGTTTAGTGATCAAAGATCACATTGAGTCCATAGGAAAGCCAATACTATTAAAAGGGGATGAGGTTGTGTTAATGCTCTCGTTGCTCAAGTGCTTGGTGATCTAACTCCCTCAACTATCAGCACTATTCACTACTTAACACACACCCATAAGTAATCTCGGTCACACCGATTTCTCCAACTCAGTCCCACCGAGATGAACCACTTCAGTTGTTTCTCCAAACCCTAAATTCTCGGTCACACCGATTCTGAGTTTCGGTCTCACCGAAAAAGGGCTGCCAACCTTCTGTGATCAGTTGACATCAATTCGGAATATCCGAGTTTATATTTCGGTCTCACCGAGATGGCAAACCCTAACCTTTGACTCACTTCGGTCTCACCGAGATGGTATTTTCGGTCCCACCGAAAATCCCAACGTTCACTATATTTGAACTTTCGGTCTAACCGAGTTTTCACTTCGGTCTGACCGAGATTGGTCAAATGTGTGTGTAACGGTTGGATTTTGTGTGGAGGCTATATATACCCCTCCACCCCCTCCTCATTCGAGAGGAGAGCCATCAGAAAGTACCACCACTTCTATCATACACTTTCTGAGAAGTGAACCACCTACCCTTGTGTTGAGATCAAGCCATTCCATTCCTACCATATGAAACTTGATCTCTAGCCTTCCCAAGTTGCTTTCCACTCAAATCTTTCTTCCACCACAGCCATATCAGTGAGGAGAGTTGAGTGTTGGGGAGTTTATCACTTGAAGCACAAGAGCAAGGAGTTCATCACCATCAACACCGTCTATTACCTTTTGGGGGGTGGTGCCTCCTAGATTGGTTAGGTGTCGCTTGGGAGCCTCCGTCGTGATGTGGAGTTGAACCAAGAAGTTTGTAAGGGCAAGGAGATCGCCTACTTCGTGAAGATCTACCCCGAGTAAGGCTAGTCCTCCGTGGGCGTAGGCCGTGATGGAATAGACAAGGTTGCTTCTTCGTGGACCCTTCGTGGGTGGAGCCCTCCGTTGACTCGCGCAGCCGTTACCCTCCGTGGGTTGAAGTCTCCATCAACGTGGATGTACGATAGCACCACCTATCGGAACCACGACAAAAATCTCCGTGTCACCAAACTGCGTTTGATCTTCTCCACCTCTCTTTTACATGTGCAATTTACTTTCCGCTGCATAAACTCTAGAATTGCATGTGTAGGGTGTTACTTGAACTGATCTTGTTTGTGAAACTGCCAAAAACATTGCATGATCTAAAGGCAGATTTTTTATATTGTCAAGTAGTCTAATCACCCCCCCTCTAGACCTACTTTCGATCCTACAAGTGGTATCAGAGCTTTGGTCTCCATTGCCTTGGTTTCCATTGCATTGGACTCCATAAGCTTGGTTTCACAACCTAGGAGAGTATGGCGTCTAGTGAGGGTAATTATCGTAGAGGTCCCTACTTTGATGGTACAAATTTTGCTAGTTGGAAGCATAAAATGAAAATGCATATTCTTGGTCATAACCCAGCCGCATGGGGCATTATTTGTGTTGGCATGCAAGGTGACTTCTTTGAAGAAGGAAATGTTCCGGATCGCGAAGCTACACCCGAAGAACTGAAGATGTTGCAAAATAATGCTCAAGCTTGTGACATTCTCTTCAATGCTTTGTGTCCCGAAGAGTTCAACAAAATCAGCCGTCTTGAGAATGCTAAGGAGATTTGGGATACTTTGGTTGAAATGCACGAAGGTACTGAATCTGTGAAGGAATCAAAGCTGGATATTCTTCAAGGTCAGCTTGACAAGTTCAAGATGAAGGATGGTGAAGGAGTCGCTGAAATGTACTCTAGGCTTGCTCTCATCACAAATGAGATTGCTGGCTTAGGAAGCGAAGAAATGACCGACCGATTCATCATTAAGAAGATTCTCAGAGCTTTGGATGGAAAGTATGACACCGTGTGCACTTTGATCCAAATGATGCCAAACTACAAGACTCTCAAGCCAACTGAAGTCATTGGAAGGATTGTTGCTCATGAGATGACACTTAAGGATAAGGAAGAGCTTCACAACAAGTCAAGTGGTGCTTACAAAGCTACAAGTGATGCTCCTACTACCTCAAGTGACAAGTTAATTTCCAATGAAGACATAAGCCTAATGGCCAGGAACTTCAACAAGTTCTACAAGAATAGAGGCAAAGAGAGAAGCTCAAAGTCTAGATCATATGATGGAAAGAGATCTTCTAGTCGTGATCGAAACTGCTACAATTGTGGAAGACCCGGACACTTCTCAAATGAGTGTACGGCTCCCCACAAGAGAAGAGAAGAATCTCCAAGAAGAAGAGCAAGAGATGAGTCACCTCGGAAAGAGAGAAGGAGTAGAGATGATCGTTATGAACGAAGACCTTCTCGGAGAAGCAAGGATTCGGAGAGGAAAGACAAGTCATCAAGGAGCTACACAAGAAGAAGACATCAAGCTCATGTTGGTGAATGGGTCTCCGGCTCCGACTCTGACAGTCAATCCGATGGAAGCTATCACTCCGACTCCGACTATAGTCAAGATGAAGGTGTTGCCGGACTTGCACTCGTATCCTCCAACTCCAACTCCTACGACTTATTTGATTCACCGAATGAGGGAATTGGAAGATGCTTCATGGCTAAAGGCCCCAAGGCCAAGGACAAGCTTCAAGAGGAGATTGATGCATTCATTGAAGCACCTCAAGCCATGGTCAAGTGGGTTCCCAAGGACACATCAAGTTCTACTTCGTCAAGCTCAACTACAACACCAAGGATTCCCATCAAGATGATGTGGATCCCAAAGAAGAAGAACTAGTAGGTTCTTGAGGGCGATTCCGCCAACAAACTTCACTCATATTCATTTTGGCAAGAACTTGTGCAATCAACTTCCACATCATGCACTTGTTCATGGAGTCACAAACCCTCTTGTTGGTAAGTCAAGGGACAAGGTAATCATTGCTTTCATGGACATCATCTTTTGTGCACTTCACTCTATGTCCATGGATATTCCTGTTTGTTCCTTGTGGGACTAACCCATGTAGGTATTGAAAGTGCCCTAATCCAAAGGATTGCTCCCAACTCATGATGATCTACATCAACATTGAGCATCCACATCTTCAACATCTACATGAAGTCTTCTACGACAACCCAAGGTTAGTTTGACCCTTTAAAAGGGGTTCTCACATCTAGGGGGAGCTTTGCTCTAAAAATGAGCTAAAGCATCTCCAAATGATGTGAACACATAAATGCTTTATGTAAAAGTGGTAACCCCACTTGTGCTTAAACGATGAGTATGACCTATGATCAAATGTTCTCATTTGACTCCTAAGTCAATATACTCATATATAGATGACCTAGTCATCGACATTTTGTGTGCTAGTAGCTAGAGTTTTGGTTGTGCATGTTTGACACATATTTCAGTTGCTATCTTATTGTGTGAGCATGTTGAATGCACGATTTTATCCATTCAAGGACATCCATTTGTTGTTTTGATTGTTTTGGTTTCTTTTTCTGGCCAAATGGATGGACAAGAATGCCTAAGCACCTTCCCTAGCTATCTATGCTTTCTTGTCTCAAAATTCTATTCATGCTTATATCACAACTTTGAACAAGTCTTTTTCGGACAGTCCGAGTGAGGAGCACTCGGAACCACCGATTCGTCTAAGGCTGACTTCCAAAACCTTCTAAGTCTATTTCGGTCTGACCGGCTTCTCAATCTCGGTCCAACCGAAACACTTAGATTGATCTAGGTTTCATCTCGGTGAAACCGAGTTCAAAATCTCGGTCTGACCGATATGTGTAACTGCACAGCAGAAATACATCTCGGTGACACCGAGTTTTTCAACTCGGTCCCACCGACAGTACGGGGTTATATATACTGAGGGCTGCGCGCGATCTATTCCTTTCAAACCGTTCGCCCTCCAAGACCCCTGCTGCCGCCGCCCTGATCTAAGGATCGTCGCCGTCGTCGCCTGTGTGCCCTTGCCGCAGGTCTCCGCCGCCGTCAACGGTAATCTTCTCCTCCGTTGCCGCCGTAGAGGGACACCACCAAGTTAGGGTGTGTCTCAATCCCTATTCATGCTCCAATTCTGATTCTTGCATGATAGGACTGCCCTGATTCAATCCACGTTTGATATGATCCCAATACATTGCTCAGATCGTTTAGTTTCGAGGAAAATTCTTAGGTTTAGGTTTCCACGGAATGCATCTCGGTGAAGCCGATTCCTGAAACTCGGACTGACCGATTTGGTCTCTGACCATTGCACTACACAGTTCGGTCTGACCGAGTTGTGAAAATCGGAATGTCCGAAGTGAAGTTTCTATGAAACCCTAGTTTTTCGGTAGGACCGAAACCCATTTCGGTCTGACCGAAAGTGGTGTGTAGGTTCTGTTGAACACTTCGGTTACACCGAAACTTGAAATCGGTTTGACCGAAATACATTCTGTGAAAACTCAAAACTAAGTTTTTAACTCATTTTTTTTGCAAAAACTTCTGCAGTTGTGATAACTCTTCTATTCTGCCTATACCTTATCTATTCACAGGTCTTTCAGCCATGTCAGATGTCAGTGACAGCCAGAACAGGTCCGAATCACCATTTGCTGAGATTCCAGAGGCAGGTACAAGTCCTGAGGCTAGCAGCTCTAGTGATGATGGTGAGAGGAGTACCCCCAGTGGTCTGCCTCCTGCTGCTACAAGAACCAGGAAGAAGAAAACGTCTGATTCTGAGGATTCCGATTTCGTTGCTGAGGAAGTTACCTCCAAGCCAAAGAGGCAAGTGGTCGCCAAAGAGCTCCAAGGGCAGCAGCCAAAGAAAGGCACGAGCAAAGTGAAGCAGTCTGCAGTTGCCAAGAAGCTAAACTTGGAAGAGCCAGCTCCAAGCAAGGTGAAGAAGACTTCCAAAAGGAAGAGAGTTGTTTATGCTGAACCTCAAGTTGATGATGCTGAAGAAGAAGAAGAAGATGCACCCCAGCCTCCTCCTCAGAAAGCTAAGTTCATGGGTGATGCTATTCGGGCTCAAGCCTCCTCCAAGCCCAAGAAGCCTGCTCCAGCTAAGGCAGCTCCAGCAAAGCCTAAGAGGACAACCAGAAGCATTCCAGCTTCTGAGAAGAACAAAGGTGAGATGCCACCTTCTGAGTCAGATGAAGAGCATGTGTTGCTCAAGCTCCGTCCCAAATTGCCACTCCACAATGATGCTCATCCTCAAGCTGAGGATATGAAGGCAAGGAAGGACAAAGGTCTCAGGCTATGGAGACAATCTGATCCATATGCCGTAAGAAGAAGGACTGCTGTGGACCCCAGATTCCACACCAAAGAGCAGCAGGATTTCTATGAGACCGTGCTAATGGATAAGAAGCCCATTGTTGCTGACACCAGGTATGTCGACTGGAAGTACATTGACAGCAGAGAGCATCGGGACTTCTTTCCCCATGTGCATGAGAGCTTTACTGCATGTGGAGTTGCTGACTTTGTGGGTCAAGAACTGACAGCATGGAACGACGAGATGATCATGCAGTTCTATGCCACAGCCCATTTCTACCCCGATGGCAAGATCACATGGATGACTGAAGGTCAACGGTTTTCTTCAACTGTTGCAGAATGGGCAGAACTTCTGAACGCTCCAGTGCAGAGAGAGGACGACATTGATGTCTATGGGATTCCTAAGAAGAGTCATGATTCCATGAAGAATATGTACAAGGAGATCCCAGCTGCTGATTTGGAGGGATGGAAACTCGGCTCAGTGTATTATCTCCAGGCAGGTCTGACCACCACTAACACTATCCTGAGGCATACTTTGATGCCTAAGTCAGGTGACCACCGGATGATACGAGGCTATTCTATCAACATGCTGCACATTCTCGATGAGAAGGCACCTTTTATGGTGATGGACTTGATGGTAGAGACCATCAAGAGGACTGCAGCTGACCAGAAGAGGTCGTGTGGGTTTGCACCGCAGATACAGATGCTTATCAACGCCAAGTTTGGCACGGGCAAATTCATGTTGGATAGGAAGCACTTACCACTGCAGCCAGAGCATGAGGACAACGTAGTTGTGATGGATGAAGAGGATCCCACCTCAGTTGAAGGGCAAGCCAAGATCGAAGCTGCAAAGAAAGCCAAAGCTGACAGAGAGGCAGCAGCAGCAGCAGCTAAGCCAAAGAGCTTCGGAGATCAGATTCTTGAAGCAACCCGGAGAATTGAACAACGCCTGGCCAGCATTGAGCAATCTCAGGAGAGCCTTGAGAGGATCGTCGAGGACAAGATCCACGCTCTAGACGTGAAGCTGACTGAGATTCAGGTGTCTGTCAACAAGCTTGAGGCAGACATGGAGGAGACTAGGCAGGAGAGAGCAGAGCTTATGCAGGATGATATAGTCCAGGACTCTCATCGCCAGACTGCTCCGGTTCCCAGAGGATCCAGGTCTGCAGCTATCCCAGTGACAGACTCCAGGGCTACCACTTCAGCACCAGCTACAGCTCCAGCAGTTCCTTCAGCTCCAGCATCCACTCCTCCAGCGCAGACATCAGCAGAAGTCTTCGCCGATGCAGCTATCTCTACACCGACATCGACCCAGACGGGAGCAGCCAGCCGAGCCCGCAGTGACGTTTAGCTCTATACCTTTTCGAACTTTTTGGTAACTTGTTGCCAAAGGGGGAGAAATTGTTATAGATCATAGGGCTTCGAGAGAGAGAGTGCTCTTTCGTCTTTTCGTTCTTTTGCCGTTTTCCTTGAGATACATTGGTTTCTTTTGGTTCCAGATACTTTATGTGTGCTTGATACTATGTTTGATGCTACCTTAATGAGTGCTTAGTCATACTATGCTTTAATGTGTGCTTATTGTTTATCATATGCTATTTCTTATTGTATGGCTATTTACTCTTGTCTTGGTGATTGAGTGCATGTTATTCATTCTTATCATTTTGTGCGCTCCACCAAGATGTATGTGACATGGAAGAGTGACCCATAATCCTAATCGATTGTGCATTTGCATTCAAACGCAAATTTTAAATAATGCACAAATTTAGGGGGAGCTCTTGCTTATCACATACTTCTCAAAGCGACGATATTATTCTTTGATTATATCTCTTGTCGAAGCTTTGATCTATATGTTGTCATCAATTACCAAAAAGGGGGAGATTGAAAGTGCAACTAATCCCCGGGTGGTTTTGGTAATTAACAACAACATATATATCATTGAACTAATATTCTCTTGAGAATCATTTCAGAAAAGTTCGATGATATGGGTATGGAAATGTCTGAAGAAGTGGACCCCTCAAAATGCTAAGACAAGCATTGGCAAAAGCTCAAGACTCCTTTTTGGTTTAGTGATCAAAGATCACATTGAGTCCATAGGAAAGCCAATACTATTAAAAGGGGATGAGGTTGTGTTAATGTTCTTGTTGCTCAAGTGCTTGGTGATCTAACTCCCTCAACTATCAGCACTACTCACTACTTAACACACACCCATAAGTAATCTCGGTCACACCGATTTCTCCAACTCAGTCCCACCGAGATGAACCACTTCAGTTGTTTCTCCAAACCCTAGCTTCTCGGTCAAACCGATTTCGAGTTTCGGTCTCACCGAAAAAGGGCTGCCAACCTCCTGTGATCAGTTGACATCAATTCGGAATATCCGAGTTTATACTTTCGGTCTCACTGAAATGGCAAACCCTAACCTTTGACTCACTTCGGTCTCACCGAGATGGTATTTTCGGTCCCACCGAAAATCCCAACGTTCACTATATTTGAACTTTCGGTCTGACCGAGTTTTAACTTCGGTCTCACCGAGATTGGTCAAATGTGTGTGTAACGGTTGGATTTTGTGTGGAGGCTATATATACCCCTCCACCCCCTCCTCATTCGTGAGGAGAGCCATCAGAAAGTACCACCACTTCTATCATACACTTTCTGAGAAGTGAACCACCTACCCTTGTGTTGAGATCAAGCCATTCCATTCCTACCATATGAAACTTGATCTCTAGCCTTCCCAAGTTGCTTTCCACTCAAATCTTTCTTCCACCACAGCCATATCAGTGAGGAGAGTTGAGTGTTGGGGAGTTTATCACTTGAAGCACAAGAGCAAGGAGTTCATCACCATCAACACCGTCTATTACCTTTTGGGGGGTGGTGCCTCCTAGATTGGTTAGGTGTCGCTTGGGAGCCTCCATCGTGATGTGGAGTTGAACCAAGAAGTTTGTAAGGGCAAGGAGATCGCCTACTTCGTGAAGATCTACCCCGAGTAAGGCTAGTCCTCCGTGGGCGTAGGCCGTGATGGAATAGACAAGGTTGCTTCTTCGTGGACCCTTCGTGGGTGGAGCCCTCCGTGGACTCGCGCAGCCGTTACCCTCCGTGGGTTGAAGTCTCCATCAACGTGGATGTACGATAGCACCACCTATCGGAACCACGACAAAAATCTCCGTGTCACCAAACTGCGTTTGATCTTCTCCACCTCTCTTTTACATGTGCAATTTACTTTCCGCTGCATAAACTCTAGAATTGCATGTGTAGGGTGTTACTTGAACTGATCTTGTTTGTGAAACTGCCAAAAACATTGCATGATCTAAAGGCAGATTTTTTATATTGTCAAGTAGTCTAATCACCCCCCCTCTAGACCTACTTTCGATCCTACAACAGGCAAGAAGAAACAATCTCTAGGGCTAGACACAAAGAGCCAGTTTACCGGCGACTCTCTCGTGATGATAATGAGACTTAGCCACAAACATCATGTAGGGTTGTTACCGGATGATGTTTCCCGGGGCCCGAATCTGTCTAAACCTTTGTCTTGTGTTGCGTCTCTCGATTCCGCTCAACCCCTCTCAAGCTACCACATAGATGCGTTGGCCTCACGACTAAGTCCTCACATTAGGACATCTGCGGTGACAATTCCACGACACGCTGCATGGTTGCTTTGGAAGCAAAGAAATGAAAGAGTGTTCAACCGGGCCGAGCAAGTTAGTTCTCCCACTAGGCTAGCTCAGCAAATTCTAGATGAGATTAAAACTTGGGAGCTTGCGGGAGTTGGTATGGTAGGCTTGAGTAGATTTGTGAGAGAGTAGTTGCATCATCTTAGTTGGAGTTTGGAGTTGGTGTAACCTGGTCGATGTTCGCATCGTTGTAGAGATCTTGTAAATTGTTTGCTTCCTTCTATAAAAAAATGTACGCTATTGGCGCACTCTCGAAAAAGGTGGCAATGGTGATTACCCACGCGGGTATTAGATACAGATCCCCATTTTTGTGACAGACTGCCCATGCTGATCCCCGTCCTCATTCCCATTCTTGTTGGGGTTTTCGTTCTCGCAGGGAAACTCATGCCCACAATCTCTAGAAATATTCAACAACATTTTAGCAAAGAAAATATTATTTCAGTAAAAAATAAAAGGATTTAAGACACAAACATTTTCTCAAGTTTATATGATAAGTTAAGTTAGTGTTCGCCTAATCAGCTATTTATTCGGCGTAACTTCTTGTAATTGGACCTATAATTGTCAGAGTCATGTCGACGGTGGTGATGTCCTCATCAACCTTGTAGAAGTGAATTAGAGAAACTTCCTCATGAAAGTGGCTAATCTTTGTTGCCCCCACCTCTTGGAGGCAGTGCCTTCTCCAGTATCCTTGGAGCAACTACCCTCAACAACAACCTTGGGATAGCACTCAAGGATCAGCTTGCCGGTGGAGCAATGCAAAAAATATGCCTTATAATTAGAATGCTAACACAAATTTAGGTCTAATCACTGATTTAAGACTAAACATTGAACTTACCCAAATCCAGCTAAGACGAGGCCCTAACCAAACAATATCCCCAAATCAGGAAAACCTAAATCAAACCCTGCCAATATATCCACACATTATCAATCGTGCATGCCATCAAGGACATTACTAGCCTTCAACATACATAGGGATGTACATCGGCGGCGGGAAGATCGTGACGGCGATCCTACATGCATTGTATGAGTGGATTCATGGCTTACCACCATTTACAGAGGGATGTAGTGGATGTTATAGTGGTGATGAAGTGCGTGTAGATGGAAAGAGCGAAGGTCGCCGTCACGATCTTCCCGTCACGTCATGGTCTATGTGGTGTCGGCGTTGGTAGAACCGCGGAAGGTGAGAGAAGAGTGAAAAGGAAGGCATGGGAGACTGAGCAGTGAAGGGATTTATAATGCGCCTTCTGGAAACATCGCATCGTCTCATCGCTCTTCTGTGTGCATGCATTCACATGCCTTTTTGCACCCCGTCAGGCCTGGCTCCATGAAAATTATCGATTCGGTCGTTCCTCCAGAGATGGGATATGGGATGCATTGAGAATCCTGTGCCACATGCCCAAGCAAACACGCTTGTAACCAAACGGCCCAAAGTTGGCCACAAAGTCTGCATGGGTGTTATGCGAGCAAGCAAACAAACACTAGGTGCCTGGAACACAAAATTGCTCCATGGCATTCGCTTGCTGCGACAATTGATCCGACCAAACCCATCAACCAACATGCTTTCTATTAGGACCACATTGAGAAGTGGACCCCATTACATTGGACGGGGTGACGCGAGTGATGACCCACAAGTATAGGGGATCAATTGTAGTCCTTTCGATAAGTAAGAGTGTCGAACCTAACGAGGAGCAGAAGGAAATGAAAAGTGGTTTTCAGCAAGGTATTCTCTGCAAGTAATGAAAGTAGCTGTAACAGATAGTTTTGTAGCAAGGTAATTTGTAACAAGTAACAATAGTAACCAAGGTGCAGCAAGGTGGCCCAATCCTTTTTATAGCAAAGGACAAGCCGAGAATTCTCTTATAATAAGCAAAGCATTCTCGAGGACACATGGGAATTGTCCTCTGGTCATGTTCATCATGTTTAGTTGATTCACGTTTGTTACATTGATAATTTGATATTAGGGTGGACCGATGCTAGGGTGATGTTCTTATTGAACAAGCAACCCTCTTATGATTACCCCCCCCCCCTGCAAGCATCCACAACTACAAAATAAGAATTAAGATAAATCTAACCATAGCTTGAAACATATGGATCCAAATCAGCCCCTTACGGAATAACGCATAAACTAGTGTTTAAGCTTTTGTCACTCTCGCAACTCATCTTCTACTTATTACTCCTCTATGGCTTCCCTTAGGCCCAAGTATGGTGAAGTTTCATGTAGTCGACATTCACATGACACCACTAAAGGAAGGACAACATACATATCATCAAAATATCGAACGAATAGCAATTTCACATGATTACTTATAACAAGACTTCTCCCATGTCCTCGAGAACAAAAGTAACTACTCACAAATAATATTCATGTTCAAGATTAGAGATGTATTGAATATGCTTAAGGATCTGAACATATAATTTTCCGCCAAATAAACCAACTAGCATCAACTACAATATGTAATAAACACTACTAAGTACTAACAACCCAAAGGTACCAATATGAGGTTTTGGAACAAAGATTGAATACAAGAGATGAACTAGGGTGTAACACCCCTAGTGTCATGCTATAGTGGTCTCACACTAATGGTGCCATGTCATCAAGATTGACTAAGCCAAACTGCCCCTTGATAAAAATCCAAGTCAAATTCGAAATTCAAATTTAAAATGAGAATTTTAATTCACAAACATGGTGGGAAAATAGTTCACCAATTAGCAAATATTACATAACATATTATGGTTGAGGAAAACAACATCACTTATTTGCTCATCTGAGCTCTAGCTATTAAAACAGTGCCAAAACAATAATTTAAAATGCTTTTTTAAATTATGAAAAATACAAACCATTTTGATTAACTCTCGAACTTTTTGTGGCAGTGTCTAATTTTGCAAAGTAAATTATGGGCCAAGTTCCACATTTGACTTAACCCATTTGCTATTAGATTTAAATGCTAAACAAAAGCAATTAAAATAAAACAGAAATAATAAAATAAATAGAAAATAAAAAAGAATAAAAGAAAAAGGACCCTATACACTACGACCCAACAACGCTACAGGCTGGCCCAGCCCGCGAACGCCGGCCTTTCACTTACCTCCCGTTGCGCGTCTGCAAAGGCCGCGCCATGGCCACTGCGCCCGGCCTCCTCGAGTTGCAGTGCCGCAGGAGGGGATAAGAGAAGCCCCTGCTCCCTCTCACTCTCCCATGAAACCCTAGCTCCTCCTCATTCCCCTCACTCACCCCTCTCCCTCTCTGTCTCGACGCCCGAGCGGGACGTCACCGCGCCGTCGTCAATCCCGCGGCTACCGGCCACCACTCGCCGTTCTATATTGTCCAGGAGCTCCGTTGGGCTCGTCTTCATCAACCGCACCACTTGATCAAGGCCAGCGAGCACCCGTAACATTGCCCGCAACTGTTCCCCTCGTCGGAATCCGGCTCGACCACCGTTTCGATCCGCCGCCCTCCGACCATCCCGGCTTCCCTGAGCTCCCTTCCCACCTTCGTTGTGAGCTCACGCACCTCCCGCACCTTCTCCTGGCCTCGGCCGCATCCTCTAGCCGTCGATCCATGTAGTGCCACTCGTCCCCGTCGTTGGGCGTGGTCGTCCCCGTCGTTCCCGGCAGCCCTCACTTGCATCACTACTACAGCTCGACGCAACGCGTCACTCTCGTTCCATAGACCCCCGTGCCGTTCCATTTGGTCTCCGGAGTGCAGCTCCAATGGATGTTGCCGCTCTGCCACTCGTCGGCGGGCACGCGTGTCTGCCGACGCATTCTAACCAGTGGGGTGACCAACTGATGTGTGGGCCCGCCCGATGTTTATTTGATCCTAACAACTAATTAACCTAAGCCTAACCGAGACCACCCACTGATAGCGGGGCCCCATGCAGATTAATTAGACCTAATAAAAATGATTTAGTCAGCCAGCAGTGGGCCTACCAGTCAGCCTTTGTTGACTGGACCCTTGACCTAGTCAACAGGCCAAGTGTCAACCTCTATTCACTGTGCTAGGTACACTTTTCTGGGTACACATAGCATTTAACATTTAGAAATTTTTGGATTAAAAAGAGGATCATATAAAAATAATCTATAACTCGGATGAAAACAATTTATATATGAAAGTTGCTCAGAAAAATATGATGAATCTTTTGTTAGAGTTGTGTCGAATATTATTGTACAAGGTAGGTTACAGTTGGACTTGGTTTTGGACTGTGTGTAGACAAGGTAGGAGTTGTGTCCTAATAGGACACTTGTATCCTATGCCTCTCATATATAGTGGGGGTAGACACACGATGTAACCGATGCCAACATAATAGCATAGGTACGCGGGGGAGCCGGCGGCGTGTTCCGCGCCCGGGCTCCACATACATGTCACATGTCTCTAACAATGCAAACATGAAACCTTCCTCGGGTTCGTCTGTCCGATAATTGCCTGGAGCCATGAAAATATTCATGGATATTTTCCCGCTACGTCTATAACACTTAGCACCGTGTTAGGTGACCCCTAGCATAGCTTACTGTCATGTAATGCAATATGATGCATTTGTTTGCTTTGTATTTATTGTTTCTTCCCCCTCTTCTTCTCCAGTAGACCCCGAGACCGACGCTGACGCCATTGAGTACAACTACGCTCCAACTATCTAGCCCCTTGTCACCATAGCAACCAGGCAAGCAAAAACCCCTTGATAATTCCGATACCGCATATTATTTCCCTCTTCTGCTTGCATTAGAGTAGTGTTACTGTTACTGCCTTATCGGTTGATCATATACTACTGCATAGCATGTCCTTGCTACTTCTGTTGATACTTTTACCTGTTTTCCTATATGCTTAGTATATGTATGCTACTATTCCATCAGTGGCCCTACATTCTTGTCCGCCTGCTATGCTATACTATCGGGTCGTGATCCCTTTGGGCGGAGACCATGGGTATATATATACATACTATACATGATACTTGATATGATTAAAGCCGGGTCGGATCGAAGAGTACTCATGAGCGATTCATGGACTGGGGGCTGAAAGGTCATTTTTTTCCGACCCCCCGAGTGATTCTTTGTGGCAGAGCGACATGGCAGGTTGAGACCACCTAGGAGAGAGGTGGACCTGGACCCTGGTCGGTGTCCGCGGGTACTTCATCGTAACACGCTTAACGATATTGTGTTTAATCTGAGTTGACCGCTGGCCTTTTCGCACTAACCACCACGCAAGATGAGTTATGGGCACTCGGCGTCGCATGATTTCTTCTTGAAGCTTTACATACGTCATAGTTGAGCGGCACGCGTCTGGGTGGTCCGCGTAAGCACCTGCTTTGTATAAAGAGGTAGCCAGGACTAGGCCAGGACACCCATGCAAGGTGCTGGAGTGCAAAGGGCGATGCGCCCAAGACCCCTGAGCGCTTAGGATGTAGACCGGCGTGCTGAACTCTCTGGAGAGCCTAGGTAGGACTATGACGTGTTGATATTTCGAGGCTGGACATTACCCAAGAAAGTGTGTCTGGCCAGAGGTGATTGGGCGTATTAGGTAATGTGGTGCACCCGTGCAGGGAAGTAATCTATTTGAATATCAGTGTCCATGGCAACAGGATGACTTGGAGTTGTATTCCGACCTCTTACAACTAAAACTAGATACTTGATAAAAACACACCCAGATAAGTGATGACCCACAAGTATAGGGGATCAGTTGTAGCTCTTCCGATAATTAAGAGTGTCGAACCCAACTAGGAGCAGAAAGAAAAGACAAGTAGTTTTTAGTAAGGTAATGTCTGCAACTGCTAAAACTGTAAGTAGCGAGTTGTTTGATAGCAAGATAATTTGTGACGAGCAAGTAACGATAATAGTAACAAGCATGCAAGAAGGTAGCCCAATCCTTTTGAGGCAAAGGACATGCCGAAACGGTCTCTTATGATAAGCAAAGCGTTCTTGAGGGTACATGGGAATTTCATCTAGTCACTTTCATCAAGTTGGTTTGATTTGTGTTCGCTACTTTGATAATTTGATATGTGGGTGGACCGATGCTTAGGTGTTGTTCTTACTTGAACAAACCTCCTACTTATGATTAACCCTCCCGCAAGCATCTGCAACTACGAGAAAAGTATTAAGAATGAATTCTAACCATAGCATTAAACTTTTGGATCCAATCGGTCCCTTACAGAATAGCGCATAAACTGGGGTTTTAGTTTATGTCACTCTCGCATACCACCATCTATTGCTACTCCACAATGCATTCCCTTAGGCCCAAATATGGTGAAGTGTCATGTAGTCGACGTTCACATGACACCACTAAGGGAATCACAACATACATACTATCAAAATATCGAACACATATAAAGTTCACATGATTACTTGCAACATGATTTCTCCCGCGACCTCAAGAACAAAGGTAACTACCCACAAATGATAAACATGCTGATGATCAGAAGGGTATTAAATAGCATAATGGATCTTAACATATAATCTTCCACCAAATAAACCATATAGTAATCAACTACAAGATGTAATCGACACTACTAGTCACCCACAAGCACCAATATATAGTTCCGATAACGAGATTGAATACAAGAGATGAACTAGGGTTTGAGATGAGATGATGCTGTTGAAGATGTTGATGGAGATTGCCCTTGCCCAAGTTCCGCCTCGAGACGGTGGCGTTCCATCCCAAAAGCCTTCTTCGCATTTTTTTCTAGGTTAGAATCACTTATATACCAGAAGATGGGCACCAGAAGTGGGCCGAGGAGGCCACAACCCACCAGGGCGCGCCTGGGGGGCCTGGCGCGCCCAGGTGGGTTGTCCCCACCTGGTGGCCCACCTCTGGTGTTTACTCGCTCCAGTATTTATTAAATAATCCATGAAAATTCTTTGTGAAGTTTCAGCTTGTTTGGAGTTGTGCAGAATAGGTGGCCTGCTGTAGCTTTTCCAGGTCCAGATTTCTAGTTGCCAGAATTCTCCCTCTTGGTGTGTTCCTTGCAAATTATGAGAGAAAAGGCATTAGAATTACTCTAAAAAGTATTATTATGGATAAAAGCATTATAAATAACAGTAAGAAAACATGATGAAAAATGGATGTTTCAACTTCCCCAAGCTTAGACCTCGCTTGTCCTCAACCGAAAACCAAAATCGAAAAACATGTCCACATGCTTTAAGAGAGAGGTGTCGATAAAAAAATACGGACATAAAAGCATCATGTTGATTATTATAACATCAATAGAATTAAACATAAGACATTTATCATAGAACTTGTATCATAAACTTCTCATGAATAAGTGACATCTCATCACACAACTGAAGTATAAAGCATAAACTCTATTAGAAACAAACAAACTATGTTTTCAGTCAACTATTGCAACTACAATTCATCATCTTTTTAGGAATGGCCACGTATCGGAGCCTTTAGGCAAGTCCACATACTCAACCATCATATAGTCTTCTATGATTGCTAACACTCACCGCATACACATGAGCAAAACGTCAATCGGACATATAGAAAGATAGGGGCTTATAGTTTCGCCTCCCAACATACTCAACTCAAGGGTGATGTCAACAATTAATAACTCATGCCATCTATATTCAACTGCATATGTGCCTAGATCTTTCCTCACCACATGATGCTTGCCAAAGGAGAAAAATAAAAGGAATAGAAGGAAAACTTTGACTCTTTGCATAAAAGTAAATACATAAAAGTAAAAGATAGGCCCTTCGCAGAGGGAAGCAGAGGTTGCCATGCACTTATTTGATTGCATGCTCAATCCCTTAGTGCAAAAGAATGTCACGTTGTATTTCCCCTTAAGATGACAACCTTTATTATGCAGGCTGTCGCTTTTATTCTTTTTCATCCAAGTTCGTACAATGCTCAATTTTCTCTTACACTAAATGATCTCACATATTTAGAAGCAATTTTTATTGCCCTTTTGCACCGATGACAACTTACTTGGGATCTTGCTCAATCCCTAGGTAGGTATGGTGGACACTTGAAAAATATTTGGGTTTATGGGTTTTTGGATGCACAAGTAGTATCTCTACTTTGTGCGGAAGTTTTGGCTAGCAAAGATAGGGGGCAAGCATCACATGTTAAAGGATCTATGACAATATGACTTCCATGTGAATATAAACATGCATAGATCATTAAGTTGTCTTCCTTGGCATATAATATTTTGATGAGGTCTCACAATCACAAAAGATTTCTAGGATAGTATATTTATATGTGAATCTTCTCTTCCCTTATTAATTCTTTCATGAGTTGCATCATTGACTAATGCTATGTTTGTCACTCTCTTAAAAAAATTTGCTACTTATACTTTTCCTTATGTGGTGCTAACACCTACCATAGGATTAGTATATGATCTTATTGATTTATTTCTTTCCTTTTTTCCTTTTCTTTATTTGCAGCATGAAAGTAAAGAAAGCAAAAACTTAAACTAAACTTTATTATAGAACTTGCACACGATTACAAGGATAGATCACTAAGCAAACTCTCGAAAAGAAAGGATCGACCTAAACTTTATTTCATCTAAAGCAAAAAGATTTAAATAAAATAAGTAAAAGCAAAAATATAGTGGGATGATACGATACCGGGGCACCTCCCCCAAGCTTGGCGAAAGCCAAGGGGAGTGTCCATACCCGGTACTCAATTCTCCTTTGGTGGTGAAGAAGATGATGGTGGTGATAATTGTGCCTTCAAATTTTTCATATTATAGTGGAGGAGAGTGATCTCCTCCTTTAAATCACCGACTTCCAACTCCAGCTTCAAGATCTTGTCACATAAATCCCCTTTGCTTTTCTGCTTAAAACGAAGATGAATAGATTGGTTGTTAGATTGGTTAGCCCTTTTTGGGAGGCTGGACTTCTTGAACTTCACGTGCATATCCCATGGTTGAGGTAGAGGGACATCCTCCTCCTCCGGACTTGAATCATCAATCCTCATCAAGTGAGAATCCTCCTCGTCATCAGTAGTTCGACCATAAGGAGATACGTCCCCATAGATCTCTGGGTCAGCAATGAGATGTGAGACATAGCTCTCTCCGTCAGAGCCTTGGGAGGACATATTTTCATATGTGCGTAGAAAACAGCAAGAGAAAAAGAGAACAGAGGATTTCTCCGCGATACGATGATTAACAGGTTCGGGAAGTATATATAGATTTTTTCTCTTGGGGGACAAGCAAGCTGTAGAAAAACAGAATCCGGAAGGTACCCGAGGTGGGCACAACCCACCTGGGCGCGCCAGGCATGCCTGGCAGGCCCTGGTGTCTTGTGCCCACCAGGGTGTGCTTCCGGTAGTTTCTTATTTTCCTATTTTTGTAAATATTCCAAAACTGGTAAAAATATTTTTGCGGTTTTTCGGGAGTCCGCTTACTTACCGTATCACGTACCTCCTTATTTTGACGATTCTGGAATGTCCCGGAAGGATTCTTTTATGTGTTCCTCCGGTGTTAAAGTTTGGATAATATTGCTTTCAACATTAATGGGCGTACCTGAGATATAATGCTTTATTTGTTGCCCGTTAACATCCTTCGGGTTAGTTCCTTCGGAATTATTTATCTTGATGGCACCAGACCGGTAAACCTCCTCGATGACATATGGGCCTTCCCATTTCGAGAGGAGCTTCCGTGCAAAAAATCTAAAACGAGAGTTGTACAAAAGAACATATTCTCCGACTTTAAACTCACGCTTTTGGATTTTTTGTCATGCCATCTTTTAACTTTTTCTTTGAATAACTTTGCATTTTCATAAGCTTGGGTTCTCCATTCATCTAATGAGCTAATATCAAATAACCTATTTTCACCAGCAAGTTTGAAATCATAGTTGAGTTCTTTAACTGCCCAATATGCTTTATGTTCTAACTCAAGGGGCAAATGACAAGCTTTTCCATAAACCATTTTATAAGGAGACATACCCATAGGATTTTTATATGATGTTCTATAAGCCCAAAGTGCATCATCTAATTTCTTAGACCAATTCTTGCTGGACCTATTGACAGTCTTTTGAAAAATTAATTTTATTTCTCTATTGCTAAGTTCAACTTGACCACTAGACTGAGGATGATAGGGTGATGCAATTCTATGGTTAACATCATACTTATCAAGCATTTTAAAGAAAGCACCATGAATAAAGTGTGAACCACCATCAGTCATTAAATATCTAGGGACTCCAAACCTTGGGAGAATAACTTACTTAAGCATTTTAATAGAGGTGTTGTGATAAGCATTACTAGTTGGAATAGCTTCTACCCATTTAGTAACATAATCAATAGCAACCAAAATATGTGTATACCCATTAGAGGAAGGAAAAGGTTCCATGTAATCAAATCCCCAAACATCAAAAGGTTCAACCACAAGTGAATAATTCATATGCATTCTTGACGCTTACCAATATTACCTATTCTTTGGCATTCATCACAAGATGAGACAAACTTACGGGCATCCTTGAAGAGAGTGGGCCAATAAAATCTAGATTGCAATACCTTGTGAGCAGTTCTATCTCCAGCATGATGCCCTCCATAAGCCTCAGAGTGACATTTCCGTAAGATTTGTCCCTGTTCATGCTCAGGTACACAACGTCTAATAATACCATCTACTGCTTCTTTATAAAGATGTGGGTCATCCCAAAAGTAGTGTCTTAAATCATAGAAGATTTTTTTCTTTTGTTGGTAAGTAAAGCTAGGTGGCAAATATTTAGCAACAATGTAATTAGCATAATCAACATACCAAGGAGTACTATGAGGAGAAACATTCATTGCCGCTAATTGCTCATCAGGAAAACTATCATCGATAGGTAGTGGGTCATCAAGCACATTTTCAAGCCTAGACAAGTTATCGGCTATGGGGTTCTCAACTCCTTTTCTATCAATGATATTTAGATCAAATTCTTGCAACAAGAGAACCCAACGAATAAGTCTAGGCTTAACATCTTTCTTTTCCATAAGATATTTAATAGTAGCATGGTATGTGTGAATAGCTACTTTAGAATCAACAATAGAAGGTCTAAATTTATCACAAGCAAACACCACTGCTAATAATTCTTTTTCAGTAGTAGCATAATTTCTTTCAGCACTGTCTAGAGTTTTACTAGCATAATGAATAACATTCAATTTCTTATCAACTCTTTGTCCTAGAACAACACCAACAACATAATCACTAGCATCACACATAATTTCAAAAGGTAAGTTCCAGTCAGGTGGTTGAACAATATGTGCAGATATTAAGGCTTTCTTAAGTGTTTCAAAGGCTTTGATACAATCATCATAAAAAACTAAAGAATATCCTTTTGCAAGAGACTAGTAAGAGGCCTAGAGATTTTAGAGAAGTCTTTGATAAATCTCCTATAGAAACCAGCATGACCTAGGAAACTACGAATACCTTTGATGTCCTTAGGACATGACATTTTCTCAATTGCATCAACCTTAGCTTGGTCCACTTCAATACCACTTTCAGAAATTTTATGGCCCATGATAATGCCTTCATTAACCATAAAGTGGCACTTCTACCAATTCAAGACGAGATTTGTTTGTTCACATCTCTGCAAAACTGGCTCAAGATTGCTTAAACAATCATCAAAAGACTTCCCATAAACAGAAATGTCATCCATGAAAACCTCAACAATCTTTTCACAAAAGTCAGAGAATATAGCCATCATGCATCTTTGAAAGGTAGCAGGTGCATTACATAAACCAAAAGGCATACGTCTATAAGCATAGGTTCCAAAAGGACAAGTAAAAGTGGTATTTTCTTGATCAGGTTGAGAAACAGGTATTTGTGAAAAGCCAGAATATCCGTCAAGGAATCAAAAATGTGTGGGCTTAGATAGTCTCTCAAGCATTTGATCAATAAAAGGCAAGGGGTAATGATCTTTTCTAGTTGCTTTGTTTAATTTTCTAAAATCAATTACCATTCTATAGCCTATAACAATTCTTTGTGGAATAAGTTCATTCTTGTCATTAGGAACAACAATTATACCACCTTTCTTAGGGACACAATGAACATGACTTACCCATCTACTATCAACTATAGGATAGATTATACCTGCTTCCAGAAGTTTTAGTATTTCCGTTCTTACCACTTCTTTCATCTTTGGATTTAACCGACGTTGGTGATCAACAACTGGTTTAGCATCAGGTTCCATATTAATCTTATGCTGACATAGAGTGGGACTAATGCCCTTTAAATCATCAAGAGTATATCCAATAGCAGCTCGGTGCTTCCTTAGGACCTTCAATAATCTTTCTTCTTCATGTTCTGAAAGGTTAGCACTAATAATAACAAGATATATTTTATTTTCATCAAGATAAGCATATTTCAAAGTATCTGGCAATTGTTTTAATTCAAACACATGATCACCTTTAGGTGGAGGAGGACCTCCAAGAGTTTCAATAGGAAAATTGTGTTTAAGTAGAGGACGGTGTTCAAAGAATTTTTTATCTATTGCATTTCTTTCATGCATATGTAAATCATTTTCATGGTTCAGTAAATATTTCTCTAAAGGATCAGTGGGTGGCACAACAATAGAAGCAAGACCAATTAATTCATCCTTACTAGGCAATTCTTATTCATGAAGATTCCTACTAAACTTGGAAAAATTAAACTCATGAGACTCATCACCAAAACTAATACCAACAGTTTGCTTCTTACAATCTATCTTAGCATTAACTGTATTCAAGAAAGGTCTACCAAAGATAATGGGACAGAAGTCATCTTGTGGGGAACCAAGAACAAGAAAATCAGTAGGGTATTTTATTTCCCACACAAGACTTCAACATCTCTACCAATCCCAATTGGTGATATAGTGTCTCTATTAGCAAGTTTAATAGTGACATCAATGTCTTCTATCTCTGCAGGTGTTATGTCATTCATAATTTCTTGGTATAAAGAGTAGGGAATAGCACTCACACTAGGACCTATGTCACATAAACCATGATAGCAATGATCTCCTATTTTAACTGAAATAACAGACACGCCCACAACGAGTCTATGTTTATCTTTTCTATCAGGTTTGGCAATTCTAGCAGCCTCTTCATTAAAGCAAATAACATGCACATCTACATTTTCTTCCAAGAGATCCTTTACCATAGCAATAATAGCCTCTACTTTAATTTGCTCATCTGGTTTAGGTGTTCTAATATAACTTTTGTTAACCACAGTTGAAACTTTAGCATGTTCCTTTATCCTAACAGGAAAAGGTGGTTTCTCAATATAAGCAGAAGGAACAACTGGATCAACATTATAAAGTATAGCTTCTTCTTTAAATGGTACATGTTCTTTAATTTCTTCTTTAATAGGTGGGTGATATTTAAACCACTTCTCTTTAGGGAGTTCAACATGAGTAGAAAATGATTCACAAAAGGAGGCTACTATCTCAGAGTCAAGTCCATATTTAGTGCTAAACTTTTGAAAAGCATTGGTATCCATTAAAGATTTAACACAATCATACTTAAGTTTAATACCCGACTCTTAACCTTCGTCGAGTTCCCAATCTTCAGATTTGTGTTTAATTCTTTCCAAAAGATCCCACCGGAATTCAATAGTCTTCTTCATAAAAGAACCAACACAATAAGTATCAAGCATGGATCGATCATTATGAGAAAGCCGAGCATAAAAATTGTGGATAATAGTTTCCCTTAAGAGCTCGTGATTGGAGCATGAATATAACATTGAATTAAGCCTCCCCCAAGCTAGAGTGATACTTTCTCCTTCACAAGGACAAAAATTATATATATAATTCCAATCACGATGAACTAGATGCATAGGATATTTTTTTTGGTGGAACTCCAATTTCAGACGATTCCAATTCCATGATCCAATATCATCACATAGCCTATGCCATGCCAATGCTTGTACCTTCAAAGATAAAGGGAAAAACTTTCTCATAACTTCATCCCTGGGTAAACCTGCAAGCTTAAACAATCCACAAATATGTTCCACATATATCAAGTGCATGTCAGGATGTTCAGTTCCATCTCCTGCATAAGGATTAGCTAGCAGTTGTTATATCACACATGAAGGGATTTCATATTCAATATTTTCAGTAGGTGCAGCGGGTTGAGGGGTAACTAATTGTGGTTTCGGACGGAGTGAAGATACCTCGAACAAACCCCTCGAAGGATTGTTTTCCATTGTAACAAGTGACTATAAATTTCAGCACACTATATAAATGTTTCCTTACCGAATTCCACTTACCAAAGGCGCTTCACTCCCCGAAAACGGCGCCAGAAAATAGCCTTGATGACCCACAAGTATAGGGGATCTATTGTAGATCTTTTTGATAAGTAAGAGTGTAGAACCCAACGAGGAGCAGAAGGAAATGACAAGTAGTTTTCAGTAAGGTAATGTCTGCAAGTGCTGAAATTGTAAGTAGCGAGTTTTTTGATAGCAAGATAATTTGTAACGAGCAAGTAACGATAATAGTAACAAGTATAAAGCAAGGTAGCCCAGTCCTTTTAAGTTAAAGGACAGGCCAAAACGGTCTCTTAAGATAAGCAAAGCATTCTTGAGGCTACACGAGAATTTCATCTAGTCACTTTCATCATGTTGGTTTGATTTGTGTTCGCTACTTTGATAATTTGATATGTGGGTGGACCGGTGCTTAGGTGTTGTTCTTACTTGAACAAACCTCCTACTTATGATTAACCCTCCCGCAAGCATCTGCAACTACGAGAAAAGTATTAAGAATAAATTCTAACCATAGCATTAAACTTTGGATCCAATCGGTCCCTTACGGAATAGCGCATAAACTGGGGTTTTAGTTTCTGTCAATCTCGCAACCCACCATCTATTGCTACTCCATAATGCATTCCCTTAGGCCCAAATATGGTGAAGTGTCATGTAGTCGACGTTCACATGACACCACTAAGGGAATCACAACATACATACTATCAAAATATCGAACACATATAAAGTTCACATGATTACTTGCAAGCTGATTTATCTCGTGACCTCAAGAACAAAGGTAACTACTCACAAATGATAAACATGCTCATGATCAAAAAGGTATTAAATAGCATAATGGATCTGAACATATAATCTTGCACCAAATATACCATATAGTAATCAACTACAAGATGTAATCGACACTACTAGTCACCCACAAGCACCAATATATAGTTCCGGTAATGAGATTGAATACAAGAGATGAACTAGGGTTTGAGATGAGATGGTGTTGTTGAAGATGTTGATGGAGATTGCCCTCCCCAAGATGGGAGAGTGGTTGGTGATGATGATGACGATGATTGCCCCTCCGGGAGGGAAGTTCCCTCGGCGGAATCGCTCCGCCGGAGGGCAAAAGTGCTACTGCCCAAGTTCCGCCTCGAGAAGGTGGTGTTCCATCCCGAAAGCCTTCTTCCCATTTTTTTTCTAAGTCAGAATCACGTATATACCACAAGATGGGCACCGGAGGTGGGCTGAGGAGGCCACAACCCACCAGGGCACGCCTGGGGGGCCTGGCGCGCCTAGGTGGGTTGTGCCCACCTGGTGGCCCCCTCTGGTGTTTATTGGCTCCAGTATTTATTAAATAATCCGTAAAAGTTCTTCGTGAAGTTTCAGCTTGTTTGGAGTTGTGTAGAATAGGTGGCCTGACGTAGCTTTTCTAGGTCTAGATTTCCAGCTACCAGAATTCTCCCTCTTGGTGTGTTCCTTGCAAGTTATGAGAGAAAAGGCATTAGAATTACTCCAAAAATCATTATTATGGATAAAAACATTATAAATAACAGTAAGAAAACATGATGCAAAATGGACATATCAATAAGTGACAGATACAACCCGGTGATCGCTTTCTCCCAGGGAGACAAGGAAATGATCTCCGAGTAGGTTTATTGCTATACGTTGATACTTGTTACCATACCAACTACTCTCTTCTACTTCTTCAAGATGGTGGATGACAGAAGACGTAGTCTTTGATAGGATGAGTTTCTCCCCCTTTATTCTGGCATTCAGTAGTTTAGTCCATAGATACTACCCCATACCTTTGATACCGATGCTTATGTAGTGCAGATGTGATGTAAGTCCTGCAAGTACTTTGGATGAGTACTCACGGTTTCTTTGCTACCCCTTTTGCCCTTCAACCTGGATGTTCCCAAAAAATGATGGCGCCACAGATGGAGGTCCCCCAAGTGGAGCTAACTACGTGGAGACCGACGATCAGGAGTAGTCCAGAGGTCCAGGCAGGAGGCCTCGCCTTTTGATCTAGCGGCGTTGTTTTTCTCAACCTTCTTAAGGCAGAATTTCCTAACTATGTGTGTACTCACATAGTATTTTCTTTGAAGACTTATGTATTAGGGTACTCATGACCCTTGGCTTGTAATATAAAGACTTATGTTTATCTTTTGTGTGGTAGAGTTGTGTTGTGATATCTTCCAGTGTGTGGGTCCCCCGACTTAGAAGTCGAGATCACCGAATGCACGTGTACAGTGATCCCAGAGATCAATGCTCACTGAACACACAGAAGCTGAAATAACAAGAGTCTTACATCCATACAAATAGTCTTACACGAATTAAGGCCATCACGGCCAAGTCTTACATAGATAGAGTCCTCACGGGCTGAATAGCAAATAACTCAAGTAGCGGAAGTCTTCGATAAAACGGGTAGAACCCATGCCATTTGCCTTAACCCTACAAGCATTCTGACTGGGATAGCGTCCTAGTTCGCATGGTCGTCTCCAAAGAACTCTTCCTCATAATCTTGTTCTTCCATGCCTGGCCAATTAAATAACCAGTGGCAAGCCAATGAGTACTTTGAATGTACTCGCAAGCAACCCATGATGTGGTTCAAGTAACAATGCAATTGAATAATAATGAACAATCTGGCAGGAGGCTAAAACAATATGCTATCATTAAGTTATGCATCAATAACCTCGCGTAACCTCGGAGACAGGTTACCGATACCAACATGAATGTGATTCATCTCATCGAGTCAAGTCACCACCTTGACTCACACTCACACGCATGGTTTCACAAACATTGGACGTAGCCCAAGAGCGGTTACCCAACCGTCCATGACCGTGGACACGGCTATTCGAATAGTTTGACACTCTGCAGAGGTTGTACACTTTACCCACAAGATCCGGGGAACTTCCGTGTCATCCACGACCCGCGGTACCTCAAGTACCCGGGGTGAGCACCCGGTCATTACCTTTCCTTAGACGACACTAACATAGAGTCCACTCGTTGGCACACGGCCTTTGGGTACAACAATAGATCACGGGACTTGCCCTAATTCAATGTTACGCGTACCCGCAGGGACCAACGGTGTGTCCGGTGCCCTGTGAAAACAGTCATGGTCGCCTATCCAAGCACGACCTCGTCCCGGGAAAGACCTCGAGTCTTCCCGTCACTAGTAATGCGGGCACCATGCTAGTATCGACCTAAGTAATCAATAAAGCCTCGTCCCATAAGGGGTAGTGTGGTTGCACATGTATGGTTGGAATAACGGTCGCAACTTCAACCAATCCGTTTGAAAAACACACACACTTGCCTTGGCACACCACTTCGTCATCAAGTGGTCACCCAATTCATCATCATCATCTCCCTCGGGCTTAAATGGCACCCGACGGGGTTTCATGCAAAGACTTCAACCATGAAGGTTCATGTCACTCATGCATCACTATCATAACCACTAACCATATGCAAGTCATCTAGCATATAGCAAGATCAAGATCATGTCATGTATCATATAAGCATCATGACCACCTATTGCATGTCATCTAGCATATGGCAAGATTGACAATAAAGCATGCATCATGTGGTAGTTCATTTAGGTTACCATCGTAACCCTAATCATCATGCATCGGAAACTAACGGGTTCCGAAGAACAAGTGTATCATGGTCAAAGGGCTGCTTGCCTGGATTGGCTTGGTCTTCAAGGTCTTCTAGTCCTTCTCCTTCTTCTTCCACAGCAACCTCGTCAAATACGGGATCTATACGTCGCATAATAATAATGGAAAAATAAGAATACAAATAAAACAGAAAAACCAGAGTGCTCAGAAAAATGTCAACTCATTTTTTTAAAATACTAGAGAGATTTCTAAGATGGGGAAAAATCTTAGTTGGAGTTTTGGAGTTACAGAATAGGATATATTGATTTTTGAACATGAGTTATACTGCTCAAATTTGAATTTAAATTTGAACAGTACAGAAAAGTTTCATGGATTTGAATGAAAGTAGTACCATTAAATAGGTTGGAATATTACAAGATTTTAGGAGTTGGAAATATTTAATTTGGATCAATATTCTTTTCTGCATAAATGTTTAAAACATTAACAGAAAAGAAAAAGAGAAAAAGGGGGTCCTGTGCACTGGGCCAGAAGAGGCCACAGTGCACGGCCCAGACGGCTCGGCCTGGCCGCACGGAGCCAGCGCGCGCGCACGTCAGGTTTCAAACCTGACGGGCGGGGCCCGTGGGTCAGCGGCACAGAGGAGGGGAGAGAGGTGGGGGGATGATAGGCGGGGCCCGCCTGTCATCTCTAACCCCGCGGTCACGGCGGCGGCGAGCTCACCGGCGACGACTCCGGCCACGGCGACGGCAACGGAGGGCAGGGTCGGACTCAGCGTCGTGTCGCGGTTGCAGCGGTGGTAGCGCGGCACGGCGGGGAGCCCTGGTTCGCCGGCGATGAGGTGCGACGGCGGAGGCTCGTCGGAGGGGAGTTGTTGCGGCCGTTTCCGACTGCAAACAGAGGGGGAAAGAGAGGGGAAAGGTTCAGTGGTGTGTTGCGGTTCCGAAACAGGTGGAAGGAGAGGCAGGGGAGGCCTGTACCTCGAGATCGCCGGCGGCCCGACGCGGCGGAGCTCCGGTCGATCCCGAGCACTGGGGCGCTCCGGGGTCGAACTGAGGGTGCAGGAGGGATCAGTGGAGAGGTGTGAGGCTTGTGGTGGAGTTGGAGAAGCTCGGGGAGGTATATTTATAGGGGCCCGACGGGGACCCGTGGTCCAGTGCGCCGGCGAGCTCCGGCTCGTCGCTACAGCGCACGGGAGGCTACGGGGGTGAGTCAGGGGAGTTGCTGGACGAGTCCTACGCCCAGCTGAGGTAAGAGGAGGAGCGGGGGAGTGCCAGAGGAGCGTGCGCGTGTGGAGCAGAGGAGTGGCCGAAGCGGGCGGCCGGTGCGCGTGCGGCGACGCTCACTGGAGGGCGCAGGAGGAGGGGGGACAGCGCCGGGGACGTTGCGGACGTCGAGGCGCCTCGACTGGCGCGAGGGGGAGGCTCGAGGTTGTCGGGGATCAACGATTGGCCCGAGCCAGCGTACGGGAGCACTGTTCACGCGCTCCAGAGCGCGCGTGTGACCGGCATCGACGCGCTCTCGCTGGTTTGGTCCGCTCCAGCGTGCCCAACAGTGTCTGGGGCGTAGAGGGGGGAGTAAAGAATTGCCCTGAGGCCTTGGATGCTCTGGGGTGCAGAGAGAGAGAGAGAGAGTGTTGGTAAAAATGGTGAAAGATGGGTGCACAGCAAGGTAAAGCTGGGGTTTCACCCCCCAATCATGGAGATGAGGTGCTGGGGGAGTTACTGGGGTTTGCTGGTAACCCAATGAGTCTGTGGTAAGGAGTTGAGGCCATGGAGAAGAGTGAAAGTGGTAAAAATGGGGGTTTTAGAATTTCTGCAGAAGGTGTTTGATCATGGTTTGATCAAGTAAATGAGGTCCAATTGACATGGCACTTGACAGGGTTGAAAGACATGAGAAAATAGGGTGCTTCACCAAATTTGGGCTCATTTGAAGAAACTAGCCAATGTAACTTTGGTGAACCCTAGAAATCAACAGAAACAGTTTCATCTTGATTGAGTCAAGCTAATCATCTCCCCTTGATGCACCACTTGGTGTAGCATCATCATTTGGGGTATTGATCATGCTTACAAAGTTTGAGGCTCCAGATAAAAAGTTGGTAATGTAAAGTTGTTCAAATTTGCATTTGAACAGAAAGGGTTTTGAGGTGATCTGATCAAGTTGCTCTATTCCAAATCTTGTGCCATTTGGTCTAGGTGCCTTATTAGGCCATTCTAGAATGTGCATCAAGTTTGAGAGTATTTGGACAAGTTTGGCAATGTAAAGTTGCTCAAACTTCAAATATGGACAGAATGGTTATGAAGGGGTTTGAGGAGGTTTTCTTGCTTCCCAAGGCATGGGACTTGGCAAGATCATCAAATATGTCATATATGACATGATAGAATTTCCCTGGAATTTTTGGAGAAAAATTCCTTTGTAAATATTTCAAAAGCTTGAAATATCCAGAAAGGGTTTTAGAGGGTTTAGCCCATTATTTTGAACATGACCAAGTGTTGAAACTCTTATATATGGACAATATATGTCCTCTGAGTCTCTCTGAATTTTGGCAAATATTTCTGAAATAGTTAAATAATTTTCCCCTATTAAAGACCATTTCTGGCCTCAAGAAAAAGCTTTTAAATAAAATAGGAAAATAACTTTTAAAATTATACCTTTGTGGTTTCTGGGAGTCCTATGACTACTAGGTCTCAAATAAACCTTTTGAAAATAATTTTCACACCCTTAATCAAGTACTTGCAGTGCAATCTCAATTCAGGGGTTTTTGGAAAACTAAATTTATAAAATACTTTTTGGCCAAAATAATTTTGTAAGAAAATACTATACTGCTATATATCACTTGGTATGATCATTGGGCAGAAGTTTTGGGTGTGGAGATGAAATCTACAAGAGATCATAGTTGACTTTAATGAGCACATGAAAAACAAATGAAGAAAACTCAATTCCAAATAAAAGCCAAATGATGCTAAAAATTTTTGCTGGTCCAAATTTTTCATGCTTCAAAGATACAAATATCATGTTACAAAATGCAGGGTGTGACAGACCTACCCCCCTTACAAGAATCTCGCCCCCGAGATTCCTAAACTAGGGCTTAAAAGAGGTCGGGAAACTCGGATCTAAGATAGTCTTCTCGTTCCCAGGTTGCTTCTGCTTCGGTGTGGTTGCTCCACTGGACCTTGAAGTACTTGATGGTACGGCTCCGCGTACGTCGTTCTGCTTCGTCCAGAATACGAATGGGCTTCTCGCGGTAGGTCAGATCAGGCTGCAGATCAATGGCTTGGTGATCCACATCCTTGTAGAGACTGGGCTTGTCTGGAACTTGGAGACATTTCCGGAGTTGTGACACATGGAATACATTGTGCACATCGGATAGCTCAGGTGGTAGTTCCAACTGATAAGCCACTTCTCCTCGTCGGTCGGTGATCTTGAAAGGGCCAATGAACCTTGGTGCGAGCTTCCCCTTGACGTGGAAACGCTTGGTTCCCTTCAGAGGAGTTACCCGCAGGTACACATGATCTCCGACACGGAAGCTCATGTCTCGGCGTCGAGTGTCAGCATAACTCTCCTGCCTTGACTTGGCTGCCTTTAATCGCTCTCTGACTAGTTGGACTTGCTCTTCTGCTGCGCGGAGAATATCCGGTCCAAAGACTAGTCCTTCTCCAGTCTATGACCAGTTGAGGGGTGTGCGACATCTGCGTCCGTACAACACCTCAAATGGTGCCATCTGAAGGCTTGACTGGTAACTGTTGTTATAGGAGAACTCGGCAAAAGGGAGACAGTCTTCCCACTTGGCTCCATATGCCAGGACACAGGCTCGGAGCATGTCCTCGAGAATCTGATTGACTCGCTCAGTTTGACCTCCAGTCTGTGGGTGGAAAGCTGTGCTGAAAGACAACTTGGTTCCCAAGGCTTCTTGGAATCTCTTCCAGAACCTTGAAGTGAACTGGGTGCCTCGATCTGACACAATCTCCTTGGGAACACCGTGAAGACTTACGATTCGGTTGATATAGAGAGTTGCCAGCTGGTTGCCTGAGTAGGTAGTCTTGACAGGAATGAAATGAGCCACCTTGGTCAAATGATCGACTATGACCCAGATGGAGTCATGTCCTCTATTCGACCTTGGTAGTCCAGTGATGAAGTCCATTCCGACTTTATCCCACTTCCACTCAGGAACCTTGAGTGGTTGAAGCAATCCAGCGGGTCGCTGATATTTAGCCTTGACCCTTTGGCATACATCACACTTTGCAACATAGGTTGCAATTTCTCTCTTCATACCGTGCCACCAGAATCGTGCCTTCAAGTCTTGGTACATCTTGGTTCCTCCGGGGTGGATGGAATACGGGGTATCATGGGCTTCTTGCAGAACTAGCGTCTTCAGCTCGGTGTTGTTTGGTACGCAGAGGCGACCTTTGTACCAAACAATCCCGTGCTCGTCTTCGGAGAATCCTGGGGCCTTGCCCATCTTCACCTTCCTCTTGATACCTTCGATGCTTGCGTGTCCACCTTGATCCTTCTTGACGTCGTCCAGCAGGGTTGGTCTGACTTCCAAATGATCCAGAAATCCAGGGGTGACTAACTCCAAACTGAATTGTTCGATCTCCTTAAACAAGGCAGGTTGCCTTTCCTGAATAATGACATTCAAGGAGCAAGCCTTCCTGCTTAAGGCATCGGCCACCACGTTGGCCTTCCCAGGGTGATACTGAACACTGAGGTCATAATCTTTGATGAGTTCCAACCATCTCCGCTGCCTCATGTTCAACTCTTTTTGGGTGAAAATATACTTCAGACTTTTGTGGTCTGTGTAAATCTCACACCGTTTCCCTAGGAGGTAATGCCGCCATGTCTTCAAGGCATGAACTACTGCCGCTAGCTCAAGATCGTGAGTAGCGTAGTTCTCCTCATGGGGTCGTAGCTGCCTGGAGAGGTATGCTATGACGCGGCCTTCTTGCATCAGAACGCTTCCCAATCCGGTTCGAGAGGCATCACAATATATCACGAACTCCTTGTGAATATCAGGTGTTGCCAGAACTGGGGCGGTGGTCAATCTCTTCTTGAGCTCTTGGAAGCTCTCTTCGCATTTTGGCGTCCACACGAACTTCTTGTCCTTCTTGAGGAGCTGAGTCATTGGTCGTGCAATGCTAGAGAATCCTTCCACGAACTTGCGGTAATAGCCCGCTAATCCGAGGAAGCTTCTGACTTCCTTGACGGTCGTTGGAGATTGCCATTGGGTCACAGCTTCGATTTTTGCAGGATCAACAGATAATCCTTCCTCGGTCAAGACATGACCTAAGAATCCAACTTTATGCAGCCAGAACTCACACTTGCTGAATTTGGCATATAGTTGGTGCTCACGAAGCTTGTCTAGGACCATTCTCAGATGCTGCTCATGCTCTTCCTCCGACTTCGAGAACACAAGGATGTCATCAATGAAGACAACAACGAACTTGTCCAAATATTCCATGAAGACTTTATTCATGAGGTACATGAAATAAGCTGGGGCATTGGTTAACCCAAAAGACATGACCGTGCACTCGTACAGGCCATATCTGGTTACGAATGCCGTCTTCGGAATATCTTGGGGTCTGATCTTCAGCTGGTAATACCCAGATCTGAGGTCGATCTTGGAGAATACCTTGGCTCCGCTGAGCTGATCAAACAGATCTTCGATCTTGGGGAGTGGATACTTGTTCTTGATTGTAACTTCATTGAGGGAACGATAGTCAATGCATAAGCGGATGGTACCGTCCCTCTTTGCCACAAACAGAACAGGAGATCCCCAAGGGGAGGCACTCGGGCGGATAAATCCTTTCCTTAGCTGCTCTTCTAGCTGCTTCTTCAACTCGGCTAATTCTTCCGTCCCCATTCTATAAGGCTTCTTATAGATGGGTCCTGCTCCGGGCACGAGCTCGATGATGAACTCAATGTCACGGTCAGGGGGCATTCCCGGTAGTTCATCCGGAAAGACATCAGGATACTCACATACCACCGGTACTTGATCTAGCCCAACTTCAGACAGACAGTTGACTTTAGCGGCTTGAGCGGAAGAGGAGTTGGGGGCAAACTTGACTTCTACTCCTTGGTCATTGGTCACAGTGACTGTCCGATTGGCACAGTCTAACAAGCCTTGGTGCTTACTGAGCCAATCCATCCCTAAGATCACATCCAAGCCTTGCGATCTCAGGATGATAAGGTCTGCTAGGAAGTCTACACCGTTAATGGTAATACCGACTCCTTTACAGCCTATCTTGGCCCTCATCTCGGCTCCGGGGGTTTGTACCACCATAGGGTTATTCAGGGGTGTAGGGGTCATGCCACTTTTTAATGCAAATCTTTGAGTGACAAATGAATGCGTTGCTCCAGAATCAAACAAGACAGTTGCAGGTGCTGAGTTGACAAGGAACGTACCCAGCACGACGTCCGGGTCTTCCTGGGCTTCTTCAGCAGTGACGTGATTTACACGCCCCTTCCCATAGTTCGGTGGATTGCGAGGAGCTGGGTTCCTTGGTGGCATTCCACGGCCTTGACCCTGGTTCTGCGCATTGGGGCGCAGGGCATCAGGCTTCTTGTTGGGGCATACCCTGGAGATGTGTCCGGGCTGACCACACCCAAAGCAAGTGACTTGGTTTGGAGTGTTGATCTTGTTGCCACCACTGGTATTGGGGTTGAAAGCTGGCCTGGGGTTGGCATACTGCTGAGGCTGGGGATTGGCACGAGCGGCAGGAGCTCTTGGCTGCTGATAGGTTGGCTTGGCCGGGGCTGACTGCCACGGACGAGGCTTCTGGTTGCTAGAACTTCACTTACTGACCAACTTGCGCTTGCAAGTATCTTCCAAAGCACGCCGCTTGTCTTCAAGCATAAGTGCCTTGTTCACCAGGTCAGGGAAAGACGGGCAGTCGCACACGACAAGCGAGTATTGCAGAGTCTGATTAAGGCCTTCCATGAAGCGCTCCCTTTTGGCAGCATCAGTGCTGACATCCTCAGGGGCATACCTTGATAGAATACTAAACTTCTGCATGTACTCCTTGACAGTGCCACTTCCTTGCTTCAGGGCTCGGAACTCACGCTTTTTGATAGCCATGACTCCAGAGGGAATGTGGGCCTTGCGGAATTCCGCCTTGAAGTTAACCCAAGTGATGTCTTGTTCAGCATGCATGACCTTGAATCCATCCCACCAAGCTCTTGCGGTTCCCCCGCAGCAGTGGGCTGCATAAGCCACTTTCTCACGATCTTCGGTGCATCCGACTAGTTCCAGGATTTCCTCAATGGAACGGACCCAGTCATCTGCATCCAGGGGTTCAGCAGTCTCGATGAAGGTTGGCGGTGCATGCTTCTTGAACTCTGCCAACGTGGAACGTCCATTGCCATTCCCCGCCGGCTGGCGGTTGTTGGCGACAGCTTGAGCAATCAGCTGAAGAGCTGCAGTGTTGGCTTGGCGTTCCTCTCGGAAAGCTTGGAGAAGCTGAGCCATGTCCATGCTTGGAGGAGGTGGTGGTGGAGCTTGGTCGTTGGTTTGGTCGCGGTCTGCCTCTGGCTGAGAGGATGCTCCGGCTTCGGGCTGCTAGGTAGAGGTACCAGTACGAGTTACAACAGGCATCCTGTTGGAGCGGTAAAAGGTCTCATGACTCGGAAGAGGAAAAGCAAGATAGATGGGTGCCTAGTAAGGGGGTGGGTGTGACACTAAATCAAATCATGCAAGGGCCGAGAGGCCAAAACACATTCATTAAAATCCAGATGGGTGATGTAGTCGTTTGCACCTTCCCGAAGGAAGAATACGACATACATCCAGACACAACAAAAGCAAACGCTAGATGGTTTCATATGAACCATACAAGGACTCGACTGCGCATAGGGGTTACACGACCTATCCTACCGTAGGGGTTACATCTGGCATATCCGAGTAGCGAATAATGCCTAAGCGGCGGAATGCTCGGTCGCGTATTCCGGCTCTTCTGGGTCTTCCTCCTTGTCTTCATCTGTCTGGGCCCCCTTGTCACTTGAGGGAGTGGGAGAGTGGAGGAGTTGGATACGACGGTGCTTCGACGGTGGTGCAGGGAAAAGCTTGCGGTATTCCCTTGCGGTCATCCGGCGTCGCCGAGGTGGTTCTTCACCCTTGGAAGACACATCCTCGGAGGGCCTTCCGCCACGATATGCGATAGCGGATTGTCCTGAAGGTGCTCCTTCCTTCTTGATCCTGTTTGCCTTCTCTTGAGCTCGTCGAAGAAGTTCCTTGGTCTTGTAAAGTTCTTCTCGAAGCTTCATTGATTCCGAGGCCAAGTCTTGTGCCAAGTTGTCGGCACATAGACTGAAGTAGGTCTGGAACCGAAGCGAGAGTCCTTCCTTCAGTGGAGGGGCTAGTGCGCTGCTTTCTTCGTCACCTTCCTTCCGGTAAGGTAAGAAGCGAGTTGCCATCTTGGCTGCCATCTCCGGAAGAAGCTCGCGGAGACGGGTTAGTGCCTTGAGTGCAGCAGCCTCGGCAGCGAGTGGTAGTGTCGACATCTGGGGTCCCTCGAAGAACCAACTTGTGGGAGGATCGTTTGCCTTCACGATCACTTCCACATGGTACTCCACCTCAGTATCGCTCACCCAATGCTCGTGGTAGGTGAGGATGGGTGCTCGGTGGAACTGACACTCCTGGAGGCTATCCTCGAGAAGTAGGGGAAACCCAGCGGTCAGATGCTCTTCGGGAACAGCGGCCATCTACAAAGGTGGAATAGGAGGGTTAATAAGCTGAGAAAATCTCAGGTTTAGAAAAGAAGAGAGGTTCAGAAGGTTTTGAAAAAGGGGTCTCAACTATCTAACGCCCATGCTAACTAAGGCTTCCTACAGTCAGGATGGCTCTGATACCAGCTCTGTGGGTACCCCGACTTAGAAGTCGAGATCACCGAATGCACGTGTACAGTGATCCCAGAGATCAATGCTCACTGAACACACAGAAGCTGGAATAACAAGAGTCTTACATCCATACAAATAGTCTTACACGAATTAAGGCCATCACGGCCAAGTCTTACATAGATAGAGTCCTCACGGGCTGAATAGCAAATAACTCAAGTAGCGGAAGTCTTCGATAAAACGGGTAGAACCCATGCCATTTGCCTTAACCCTACAAGCATTCTGACTGGGATAGCGTCCTAGTTCGCATGGTCGTCTCCAAAGAACTCTTCCTCATAATCTTGTTCTTCCATGCCTGGCCAATTAAATAACCAGTGGCAAGCCAATGAGTACTTTGAATGTACTCGCAAGCAACCCATGATGTGGTTCAAGTAACAATGCAATTGAATAATAATGAACAATCTGGCAGGAGGCTAAAACAATATGCTATCATTAAGTTATGCATCAATAACCTCGCGTAACCTCGGAGACAGGTTACCGATACCAACATGAATGTGATTCATCTCATCGAGTCAAGTCACCACCTTGACTCACACTCACACGCATGGTTTCACAAACATTGGACGTAGCCCAAGAGCGGTTACCCAACCGTCCATGACCGTGGACACGGCTATTCGAATAGTTTGACACTCTGCAGAGGTTGTACACTTTACCCACAAGATCCGGGGAACTTCCGTGTCATCCACGACCCGCGGTACCTCAAGTACCCGGGGTGAGCACCCGGTCATTACCTTTCCTTAGACGACACTAACATAGAGTCCACTCGTTGGCACACGGCCTTTGGTTACAACAATAGATCATGGGACTTGCCCTAATTCAATGTTACGCGTACCCGCAGGGACCAACGGTGTGTCCGGTGCCCTGTGAAAACAGTCATGGTCGCCTATCCAAGCACGACCCCGTCCCGGGAAAGACCTCGAGTCTTCCCGTCACTAGTAATGCGGGCACCATGCTAGTATCGACCTAAGTAATCAATAAAGCCTCGTCCCATAAGGGGTAGTGTGGTTGCACATGTATGGTTGGAATAACGGTCGCAACTTCAACCAATCCGTTTGAAAAACACACACACTTGCCTTGGCACACCACTTCGTCATCAAGTGGTCACCCAATTCATCATCATCATCTCCCTCGGGCTTAAATGGCACCCGACGGGGTTTCATGCAAAGACTTCAACCATGAAGGTTCATGTCACTCATGCATCACTATCATAACCACTAACCATATGCAAGTCATCTAGCATATAGCAAGATCAAGATCATGTCATGTATCATATAAGCATCATGACCACCTATTGCATGTCATCTAGCATATGGCAAGATTGACAATAAAGCATGCATCATGTGGTAGTTCATTTAGGTTACCATCGTAACCCTAATCATCATGCATCGGAAACTAACGGGTTCCGAAGAACAAGTGTATCATGGTCAAAGGGCTGCTTGCCTGGATTGGCTTGGTCTTCAAGGTCTTCTAGTCCTTCTCCTTCTTCTTCCACAACAACCTCGTCAAATACGGGATCTATACGTCGCATAATAATAATGGAAAAATAAGAATACAAATAAAACAGAAAAACCAGAGTGCTCAGAAAAATGTCAACTCATTTTTGTAAAATACTAGAGAGATTTCTAAGATGGGGAAAAATCTTAGTTGGAGTTTTGGAGTTACAGAATAGGATATATTGATTTTTGAACAGGAGTTATACTGCTCAAATTTGAATTTAAATTTGAACAGTATAGAAAAGTTTCATGGATTTGAATGAAAGTAGTACCATTAAATAGGTTGGAATATTACAAGATTTTAGGAGTTGGAAATATTTAATTTGGATCAATATTCTTTTCTGCATAAATGTTTAAAACATTAACAGAAAAGAAAAAGAGAAAAAGGGGGTCCTGTGCACTGGGCCAGAAGAGGCCATAGTGCACGGCCCAGACGGCTCGGCCTGGCCGCACGGAGCCAGCGCGCGCGCACGTCAGGTTTCAAACCTGACGGGCGGGGCCCGTGGGTCAGCGGCACAGAGGAGGGGAGAGAGGTGGGGGGATGACAGGCGGGGCCCGCCTGTCATCTCTAACCCCGCGGTCACGGCGGCGGCGAGCTCACCGGCGACGACTCCGGCCACGGAGGGCAGGGTCGGACTCAGCGTCGTGTCGCGGTTGCAGCGGTGGTAGCGCGGCACGGCGGGGAGCCCTGGTTCGCCGGCGACGAGGTGCGACGGCGGAGGCTCGTCGGAGGGGAGTTGTTGCGGCCGTTTCCGACTGCAAACAGAGGGGGAAAGAGAGGGGAAAGGTTCAGTGGTGTGCTGCGGTTCCGAAACAGGTGGAAGGAGAGGCAGGGGAGGCATGTACCTCGAGATCGCCGGCGGCCCGACGCGGCGGAGCTCCGGTCGATCCCGAGCACTGTGGCGCTCCGGGGTCGAACTGAGGGTGCAGGAGGGATCAGTGGAGAGGTGTGAGGCTTGTGGTGGAGTTGGAGAAGCTCGGGGAGGTCTATTTATAGGGGCCCGACGGGGACCCGTGGTCCAGTGCGCCGGTGAGCTCCGGCTCGTCGCTACAGCGCACGGGAGGCTACGGGGGTGAGTCAGGGGAGTTGCTGGACGAGTCCTACGCCCATCTGAGGTAAGAGGAGGAGCGGGGGAGTGCCAGAGGAGCGTGCGCGTGTGGAGCAGAGGAGTGGCCGAAGCGGGCGGCCGGTGCGCGTGCGGCGACGCTCACTGGAGGGCGCAGGAGGAGGGGGGACAGCGCCGGGGACGTTGCGGACGTCGAGGCGCCTCGACTGGCGCGAGGGGGAGGCTCGAGGTTGTCGGGGATCAACGATTGGCCCGAGCCAGCGTGCGGGAGCACTGTTCACGCGCTCCAGAGTGCGCGTGTGACCGGCATCGACGCGCTCTCGCTGGTTTGGTCCGCTCCAGCGTGCCCAACAGTGTCTGGGGCGTAGAGGGGGGAGTAAAGAATTGCCCTGAGGCCTTGGATGCTCTGGGGTGCAGAGAGAGAGAGAGAGAGAGTGTTGGTAAAAATGGTGAAAGATGGGTGCACAGCAAGGTAAAGCTGGGGTTTCACCCCCCAATCATGGAGATGAGGTGCTGGGGGAGTTACTGGGGTTTGCTGGTAACCCAATGAGTCCATGGTAAGGAGTTGAGGCCATGGAGAAGAGTGAAAGTGGTAAAAATGGGGGTTTTAGAATTTCTGCAGAAGGTGTTTGATCATGGTTTGATCAAGTAAATGAGGTCCAATTGACATGGCACTTGACAGGGTTGAAAGACATGAGAAAATAGGGTGCTTCACCAAATTTGGGCTCATTTGAAGAAACTAGCCAATGTAACTTTGGTGAACCCTAGAAATCAACAGAAACAGTTTCATCTTGATTGAGTCAAGCTAATCATCTCCCCTTGATGCACCACTTGGTGTAGCATCATCATTTGGGGTATTGATCATGCTTACAAAGTTTGAGGCTCCAGATAAAAAGTTGGTAATGTAAAGTTGTTCAAATTTGCATTTGAACAAAAAGGGTTTTGAGGTGATCTGATCAAGTTGCTCTATTCCAAATCTTGTGCCATTTGGTCTAGGTGCCTTATTAGGCCATTCTAGCATGTGCACCAAGTTTGAGAGCATTTGGACAAGTTTGGCAATGTAAAGTTGCTCAAACTTCAAATATGGACAGAATGGTTATGAAGGGGTTTGAGGAGGTTTTTTTGCTTCCCAAGGCATGGGACTTGGCAAGATCATCAAATATGTCATATATGACATGATAGAATTTCCCTGGAATTTTTGGAGAAAAATTCCTTTGTAAATATTTCAAAAGCTTGAAATATCCAGAAAGGGTTTTAGAGGATTTAGCCCATTATTTTGAACATGACCAAGTGTTGAAACTCTTATATATGGACACTATATGTCCTCTGAGTCTCTCTGAATTTTGGCAAATATTTCTGAAATAGTTAAATAATTTTCCCCTATTAAAGACCATTTCTGGCCTCAAGAAAAAGCTTTTAAATAAAATAGGAAAATAACTTTTAAAATTATACCTTTGTGGTTTCTGGGAGTCCTATGACTACTAGGTCTCAAATAAACCTTTTGAAAATAATTTTCACACCCTTAATCAAGTACTTGCAGTGCAATCTCAATTCAGGGGTTTTTGGAAAACTAAATTTATAAAATACTTTTTGGCCAAAATAATTTTGTAAGAAAATACTATACTGCTATATATCACTTGGTATGATCATTGGGCAGAAGTTTTGGGTGTGGAGATGAAATCTACAAGAGATCATAGTTGACTTTAATGAGCACATGAAAAACAAATGAAGAAAACTCAATTCCAAATAAAAGCCAAATGATGCTAAAAAATTTTGCTGGTCCAAATTTTTCATGCTTCAAAGATACAAATATCATGTTACAAAATGCAGGGTGTGACACAGTGAGTCGGGGGCGTCACATAGCGTTTGAGAGGAGATGGCGTTGGTCAAGATTTTGATGAAGATTGATCCTACCATGATGAAAGGATCGTTGGTGATGTCGATGGCTTCGATTTCCCCCTCCCAGGGGGAAGTATCCCCGACATAATTGCTCCGCCGGAGAGCAAAAATGATCCTGCCCAGGTTCTGCCTCACGACGGCGTCGCTTCGTCCCTAAAGTTTTCTTATGATTTTTTCTAGGGAAAATAGCATCATATAGGAGAAGATGGGCCCAGAGGCCTGCTGGTGGAGCCACGAGCTCACCAGGCGCGCCCCTGAGCTCGTGACTCTCTGGTGGCCCCCCTTCTCGTATTTCTTCCGCAATTCTTCGGAAACTTTCAGGTCATTTGGAGCTGTGGAGAATATCTATCTCTGTTGTAACTTTTTCAGGTACATAATTCCAGCTGTCGGCAATCTCCCTCTTCATGGGAAACTTGCAAAATAAGAGAGAAAATGCATTAGAATAACACCGTAAAGTGAAATAATGACCCAAAATATAATAAATAATAGTAGGGAAACATGATGCAAATGGACGTATCAGCGAGTTACGAGCATTGAGGCGTGCACGAGAGTGCGTCTTTTTGGCATGCAGTCCGACATTAATTTCCTCACATAATCCCCTTGCCTGAATTTAGACACACATATCTTTATTTAGTTCTGAATAAGGTTCTCATACCAACAAGAACAACAAGTTATTTAATCCCAAACAAGTTGAGGTAGGCTAGAGCTGAAACCCATAAGATCTCAAAACCAACTCATGATTCTGGCATATGCATAGCTAACTTCCATGCACCCATGTCCATGACTAGTTCTTTTGTGATATTCTAGCCTATCAAATCTCTCTTCACGGACTCCTCCCATGTCAAGTTTGGTCTACCCCGACCACTCTTCACATTCTCAACATGTTTTAGCCATCCACTATGCACTGGAGCTCCTCGGGCCTACCCTGAATATGCCCAAACCATCTCATACAATGTTGGACAAGCTTCTCTTCAATTGGTGCTACCCCAACTCTATCCCGTATATCATCATTTTGGACCCGATCCTTCCTTGTGTGGCCACATATCCATCTCAACATGCACATCTCTGTTATACCTAAATGTTGAACATGTCGCCTTTTAGTCGTCCAACACTCATCGCCATACAATATTGCGGGTCCAATTCCCGTCCTATATATAGAACATGCCTTTTACTTTTTGTGACACTTTCTAGTCACAGAGAACACCAGAAGTTTGGCGCTACTTCATCCCTTCGGTTTTGATTTGATATCTCACATCTTTATCAATATCACCATCCTCCTGCAACATCGACCCCAAATATCGAAAGGCGTCGTTATGAGGTACCACTTTCCCACCAAGGCTAACCCCCTCCTCCTTCTTGTGCCTAGTAGTACTGAAACCACACCTCATGTACTCAGTTTTAGTTATATATACTAAGCCTAAAACCTTCGATTCCAAGGTTTATCTCCAAAGCTCTTACTTTTGGTTAACCCCCGTCCGACTATCATCGACTAGCATCACATCATCCGCAAAGAGCAGACACAAAGGGGTATCTCCTTGTATATCCCTTGTGACCTCATCCATCACCAAAACTAAAAGATAATGGCTCAAAGCTGACCCATGGTGCATCATATTTTAATTGGGAAGCCATCAGTGTCGTCATCACTTGTTCGAGTACTTATCACAAGATTATCATACATGTCCTTGATGAGGGTAACATACTTTGTTGGGAGTTTATGTTTCTTCAAGGTCCACCACATAAAATCCCGCAATGTTTTATCGTAGGACTTCTCCAACTCAATGAAAACCATATGCAAGTCCTTCTTTTGCTCCGTATATATATTCATAAGTTGTCGAGCCAAAAGAAATGGATTCCATGGTCGACCTCCCAGGCATGAAACCAAACTGATTTTTGTTCACGCTTGTCATTCTTCTTAAGCGGTGCATAATAACTCCCATAGCTTAATTTTATGGCTCATCATCTTAATTTCATGGTAATGAGTACAACTCTGAACACCCCCTTGTTCTTGAAGATTGGTACTAATGTACTCCATCGACACCCTGTTTGCCCAAAAAATGAGGTTGAAAAGCTTAGTTATCCATACGATCACTATGTCTCCGAGGCATCTCCACACCACAATAGGGATACAATCAGGGCCATCGCCTTGCCTCATTTCATCCTTTATAAAGCATCACTGACCCCAGACTCCTGAATTTGCTACTCAAAATGTCTACTTGTATTGTTAAAGCAGTCGTCTACTTAAATGCTAGAACTCTCATTCTCTCCATTGAACAACTTGTCGAAATACTACCGCCATCTATGCCTAACTTATTCGTCCTTCACTAGGAGATGATATGCTTGTTCGTTGATGCATCCGATTTGGTTTACATCCCTCGTCGACTTTTTCTTCTTCCTTCGTGTCTAAGCACTGGTAGAGGTCCTCATACGTCCGACCCCTTGCTTCACTCACAACTCACTTTGCGGCCTTCTTTGCCACCTTGTACTTCTTTATGTTGTCTGCACTCCTATCCAGGTGTAGGCACCTGAAAGAGTCTTTCTTATCCTTAATAGCCTTCTGGATATCATTGTTCCACCATCGGGTATCTTTAGCTTCGTGAAAACATAGGAATGACATTGTATTCGACGGAGACTCTCCATCCATACAAGGAATTAGCAGGAGGATTTTGGTTGAAGGGAGAGCTTGGAAGCAGGCGGGACTGCTCAACAGGGACCTGGAGAGTTTTTTCCATGAGTTATCACGCTGGGTTGATCGGGAGTAGTCAACTAACTTTGTGTCTAGCGTGGATTAGGGTCCGTGCTTTTAGCATACCATGTAGAGGGGCTCTTTGTCCCCCTCTCTATCATTAATATATGATACACATGCTAGTGCATATTCGAGAAAAAAGTATCTACCACCGCATCCTATTCCACCTATATTGCTATACCCATGGCTTGCGCTCATGTATTGCGTGAGAGTGAAAATGCTGAAGCGCGTTAAAAAGTATGAACCAATTGCTTGACTGACACCGGGGTAGTACATGATTTATACTTTGTGCTAAGAATACAGAGCATGACAAGGCTATATGATTTTGTAGGGATAACATTCTTTAGCATTTGATATTTTGAAAGACATGATTGTTTGTTGGGATGCCCGAGTATTGATGTCTTTATGTCAAATTATAGCTATTGCTTTGAATCACTCATGTCTTAATATTCATGGCATGATTAGACTTATGATCAAGTTTATGCTAGGTAGCATTCCACATCAAATATTATTATTTTTATCATTTACCTACTCGAGGACAAGCAGGAACTAAGCTTCGGGATGCTGATACGTCTCCGTCGTATCTATAATTTTTTATTGTTCCATGCCAATATTATTCAACTTTTACATACTTTTGGCAACAATTTATATGATTTATTTGGACTAACTTACTATTCCAGTGCCCAATGCCAGTTCCTGTTTGTTGCATGTTTTTGTTTCACACAAAATCCATATCAAACGATGTCCAAACGTGATAAAAATTTACGGAGCATTATTTTGGAACATATGTGATTTTTGAGACTTGGAATCAATGCAAACTGGGGCCCACAGTGACCACGCCCACCAGGGCGCGCTCGGGGGTGCCCGACGCGCCCAGGTGTCTTATGCCCTCCTCGAATGTCGGTTGGGGCCCTTATTCGGGCACAAGAAAGCTAATTTATTGAGAAAAACTCATGTAAAAATTTCAGCACAATCGGAGTTACGGATCTTTGGGAATTTAAGAAACGGTGAAGGGCCAGATCTGGGGAACGTAAAACAAAAGAGAACAGAGAGACATATCCAATCTCGGAGGGGCTCTCGCCCCTCCGCCACCATGGAAGCCATGGGCGAGAGGGGGAACCCTCCTCCCTTCTAGGGGGAGGCCAAGGAAGAAGAAGAAGGAGGGGGTCTCTCTCCCCCTCTCTCTCGGTGGCGTCGGAGTGCCACCGGGGCTAGGATCGTGACGACGATCTACATCGACAATCTTACTACCGTCAAGGCGTCACCACCAACTCTCTCCCCCTCTATGTAGCGGTGTAACCTCTCTATTCCCGCTGTAATTATCTACTTAAACATGGTGCTCACTTTCATATATTATTTCCCAATGATATTTGGATCTTGGTTGGTATGATTGTATATTTTATTTTGGTCCTATCCTACGGTGCCCTCCATTCTCGCGCAAATGTGAGGGGTCCCCGCTGTAGGGTGTTGCAATATGTTCATGGTTTGCTTATGGCGGGTTGCTAGAGTGATAGAAGTTTAAACCCGAGTAAGGGGGTATGACGTATGGGAGTAAAGAGGACTTGATACTTAATGCTATGGTTAGATTTCACGACCTTAATGGTCTTTAGTAGTTACAGATGCTTGCTAGAGTTCCAATCATAAGTGCATATGATCGAAGTACGGAAAGTGTGTTATCTCATGCCTCTCCCTCATGTATAAAATTGCAAGAATTATTACCGGTACTTGTTATCGATTGCATAGGGACAAATAATTCTCTTGTGTTATAAAAAGCTTGCTACTACACTACTTTTATTGTCTTGCAATTTATTTCAAGTTTTATTCCCGCTAAGTACTTCTAGTTTAATTCTTATTTTAGATAAGCAAACGTTAAGTGTGCGTAGAGTTGTATCGGCGGTCGATAGAACTTGAGGGAATATTTGTTCTACCTTTAGCTCCTCGTTAGGTTTGACACTCTTACTTATCAAAAAAGGCTACAAATGATCCCCTACACTTGTGGGTTATCAGGTGCGCTTATCCCACTGGGCACGAATTCAAAAGCGGAAGTCAAACACCACAAGCTTGTGTTGAGGGACAACACTCTCTCCATGTATCACCTTAGAATCTAGGAAAGCACACTTGTCTTCTCATCGAGAGGACGAAATTAATCCGACTAGAGTATTGACCACCACTAGAAGTCACTAGATGTGATTCTCTCTTCTAAAGAGGGTGTTAGCTATGATCATGCCATAGGTCAGAGAGAAGCTTAAGACATATTCTCCTTCTTGATTTCTGATGCCATAGCCAAAGCCTTCATGCACTTCAAAACCTCTGTGAGATGTGCCCATGTGGCCATTGAGGTCTCCCTCTATGAAAAGCTTCTCCCTAATAGGTATACTGCTAACCATGTCTTCCATGCCTTCCTAAAAACTCTTTTGGTTATCTCATTGTGGCCTACTTGCAGGGCATACACCCTGATAACATTGAGAACTAAGTCCCCAACTATCAGCTTGACTAGGATAATCCAGTCCCCACGCCTCTTGACGTCTATCACTCCAAACTTGAGGATCTTGTTGATCAAGATGGCTACCCCATTTCTGTTTGCAGTTGTCCCCGTGTACCACAACTTGAAGCCGATATCCTCCACCTCTTTGGCTTCTGTCTCCACTATTTGGTTTCTTGGACACAAAGGATATCAACATCTCTCCTCATCATTGTATCAACTAGCTCATGCAGACCTTACGTTCGAGCTACCTAAGCGGATCCTTCAAGATCTTCATACCAAATATGTAATTTTCTTCTTATTTACATCCCTCATGTAACCTTCTATTAGATTGAGATACTTTAAGGTCTTCATACCAAATATGTAATTTTCTTCTTATTTACATCCCTCGTCTAACCTTCTATTAGATTGGGATAACGTCTGTATAAGTCTGATGTACTCCATCCTGTTGATTCCATGGATCGGGTAGGTTTAGGGATTCGTGGTGGATTACTGTGGTATTACCTTCTGCCTGGCCTAACGAGCTCGAGCCGGAGGCCATGGTGGTGCTGTGGCGGGGGTGATTGCAATGAGGTGGCGAGGTGGTGGCGGTGCTTCCCGTCACTACTGCGAAAACCCTAGATCGGAAGGGATTGTCGGTGGGGTGTGCGGCTTGCGACAAACCTCATGTTGCAAGCCGTCGGCCCCCACCTCTTTATATAGCGCAGTGTGACAGGGGCCCGCCAGCCATAGTGGGTTGGGCGCCCCTGATCAGGGCGCAGATCTAAGGGCCCGGTGGGCCGTTGGGCCCACGCGGAGGAGATCAACCTAACATTCTCCCCCTTGATCTCAACTTTACGTTTAACCTTATACTTTCTAGTTTATTTGTTTCATCACATATTGGTACATAGAGCATGTTTCATCGTCACAACTTAATTGTTGATAGAATCATACATCTACACCATACGTTTTGTTCAGAAACAAATTCCGTTCCTTTTGGGCCTATCCAGGAATCATAGGCTTTCCCTTAAACCCATGCCGGCTAAGTGTTCCTTGAACACACTGGGTGGTAAGCCTTTCGTTAGCGGATCCAAAAGCATGTCTTTTGTCCTTATATGCTCGAGACTTATAGTGTGATCCTGGATTTTATCCTTCACAACATAATACTTTATCTCTATTGTTTTTGCAGCATTACTCGACTTGTTGTTGTGAGCATAAAATACTGCAGGCTCGTTGTCACAGTACATCTTTAGTGGTTTGTGAATACAATCTTCCACTTTCAAGTCGGGTATAAATTTCTTTAGCTATATCGCCTGCCTTGTGGCCTCGAAGCATGCTATGAATTCTGCATACATCGTGGATGATGCAACTACTGACTGTTTTGTAATGCCCAGGATGGGACTATACCTCCTACGTGTCAAGGCACGACTTAAAGGTATAAGCCCATCCTAGAATGATCTCAAGTTTGGTATCTTTGCACGACTCATGTAAAAGAGGGATTAAATTGCAAAAGGAGGTAGTTGGCTTACACTCGCCACTTCACACAATACATTACATAAGCAAAAACATCATTCAAAACATCACAGCCCATCTAAGGGTAAGATCCAAAGAAAGATACCAAAACAAACATAAAGCCACAAGTCAGGATCGAATCCTAGTAGAAACCACTACTGATCGTCGAAACGTCACAAGCATACGGCCACGCTCTTCATCGAGCTCCCAGTGAAGTACTTGAGCCAGCTTCTGCATCAAACTCGGCTGAACCTGCATCTGGTGTGGTGAAGTAACTGTGAGCCACAGAGGACTCAGCAATCCCGTTCCCGGGTAACAAGACTATTTAAGCCTTGGGTGAGGTCAAGGCTGAATAAAGAACAAGAGGTGAAGGAACAACAAGAGTCTGCAGCAGCAACTAGCACTAACTTACATAAAAGAGAGCGAGAAGAGAAGAGCCTCGGTCGAGAGATGATCATGAAGTGATCCTAACTAAAGCACGTCAAACATAACCCCACCGTGTTCAACTCCCGAATCCCTATTCGGAAATTGACAGTCACGGTACACACGCTGGTAGTGTATTGAAACATTGTGTCAAGTTATCTACAACCGGATATTAACAAGCTCCCATCTGCCACATAACCGCGGGCACGGCTTTCGAAAGTTCAAACCCTGCAGGGGTGTTCCAACTTGACCCATTACAAGCCCACGATCCGCGGAGTCGCAACTCCAAAAGTGGGAAGACCCGAGTATTCTTGGAATCCCGTGCTCAAGTTAAACCGAACTAAGGTAAGGCTAATCCAGCAAATCCTCCCGGCGTGTCGATACCCTGATAGTAGCCGCGCGTATCTAAGTCTCAGGACACGACTGGATGGGTGATTCTACAGGTATACCAGATACCTCGGGTTTCCCCAAGGCGGCCCCGCAGACTCCCCGTTTGGGACCAACACCATCAGCACTGGCCCCCCTGCTATGTAGAATTAAGAATCCTCGGGGACGCGACCCCCTATGCAATTTTAATTAATTAATTAAGTTGTTATTATGAGGCAAATAGTACCAAATGTTGGGACTTGCTGGAAAAGACTTAGCACTTAGCGGTTTATCAAGGGGGTCCCATACACCCCAACCGTGTTAGGAACGCATAATCAAGGAACATAACACCGGTTTATACGGTTCCTAACGGCATGAGTGGAACAAAACACCAAGCAAAAGGCTTAGCCTTCCACCCTTGCCAATATATAGATGATTTCAATTTTAAGCATATATATAGTGTGATATAACCCAACCAAACTTCAACATGAAGCGAGCATCTTCGATCTTCACCTGCAACTAGCAATGCTATAAGAAGGGCTGAGCGAAGCGTACTTAGCCAAGCAACGGTTTGCATAGGTAGGGTGGTTAAACAGGTTCATGGTTACAAGTAGGAGGCTGACAAGAAAGACATGGGCATCGAGGCAAAACTATAGAGCGGAACTACTAGCAATATGCAAAGATAGTAATGGTATCCGGGTTCGGTCATCTTGCCTGGGATTCCACAAGGGAGAAGAAAGGATCCATGAAGTAGACGGAGCAACACAGACGAGAGAATCCTCACAACTCCGGAACGAAACCGAAGCTAACAAGAGAAGCAACCGGAAAGAAACAAACAACACGGTAAACACACAAGCATAAACATGGCATGATGCACATCCAAGTATGATGCATGTCCGGTTTAAATATGCATGGCATGGCAAAGTGCACAAACAACACTACAAGTTAAGTGGAGCTCAATATGCAACGAGTTGCATATTGACGAAACACCACATTTAATTATTTAGTTGACTCACATTTAATTACAAGACAAGATTAATTGTTTTTAACATAGCAAGAGGTGAAGCATAATAAAACTACACTAACTAGGCAATTTAAATGAGGCCGGAAGAACAACAACAAATCCGGAAAATCCCCATGAGCATGTTTAATAATTATAAAGCAACAACAATTAAACATTTAATGTAGTTAACATGATGCGGATGGCATGATCAAGTTTATGCAAGTTTATTAAAAGGTTGACAAGAAGATGTGAAGTATTTGTCACCGCGGTGGAAAGAAAGGGTGCCACGGCAACGATCCGAAAATGATGCAACGGCAACATCTCGGTACCGGTAACTCGGCGAGAGACCGGTGCAAAAGAAAGGTGGCGAGCGAGTCAAACAAGATGAAAGGTGGGGGCGATCCCGTTACCGGGTTCCCACGAATCGGCGACGAGGCAACCGAGGAGCACGACAAAAGAGATGAAACGGACACGGAGCACAAGTGGAGCACAACTCATACAACACAACATTCATCCACGGGCATCGTCTCGAGGTTATACCTTCGAAACACTCGTTTCGGGGCGGTTCGAGATCGTAGAGGAAGGAGGCGTTCCGTTTCCGAAGAGGAAGAAGTCGTTCACATGGCGGTAGTGGAAGTAGATGTTCCGTTCGGAGAGGAAGTAGACGTTCTCATTTCTTCATCGAAGGTAGTCGTTCTCGTAGCGGTAGTTGTACTCGGGCGACGGTAGTGGTACTCGAGCGAGTCGTCGAGCGACGGTAGTGGTACACGTTCCGTAGGGGTACTTGTCGCATCGCCATGTAGTTGTTCACGTTCTTCGGAGAGGTACTCGCCATCGTAGCCGTTCGGTCGTCGTGGTACTTGGGTCTTCAACTCGCCGGTCTTGACAAAATGAAGGGGTACTTGATGATCCCTCGAGTAGTCGAACTTGCCGAAACTTGGGGTCCTCGTGCACTTGGCGAAAAACAAAACAAAAACAGCAGCAGGTCTAGGCGAACATCATCAGCAACAAAACGACGGCAGCACGGGGCGGAGGCGCACGGCCTTGGCGCGAAGCAGGGGACGAAGGTGCGCGGCTGCTGGCTCCTGGAGATGGAGGGCGCGGCGGCACAGGACGAGGGAGCCGAGGCGCATCTTGGCGCTGGAGAAGAGGAGCTCGGCTCCTGGCTTGCGGGGCGAGGCAGGGAGGAAAGGCGAGGCAATGAGGAAAGGACGCTGCGGCCTGGAGTGGCCGGATGCATCGGGCTCGGGTGGCCGCTCGCGCGACGGGATGACGAGGCAGAGGGACTGCGGGCGCTGGAGGGGGGCTAGCTCGCGGGGCGACGGGGATCCTGCAAGGGCGACGGGGAGGCCGGCGACTGCTCCTTCGAGGAGGAAGGAGGGAGGCAACCGAGCTGGAGGCCTTGGCGCGGTCGCGGCGCAGGGGCCTTGCTGGAGGCCTACGGTCACGGGCAGGCGACGCTGCGAGGGAAACGAGGAAGGGGCACGGGGAATCGGGGTTGAGGGAAACGGGCGCTCGAGGGAGAGTGGGTCGGGAGGAACGAGGGGGTCGAGGGAGAGTGAGACTCGAGCGAGGGGAGGCTGCGGCGGCGCTAAGAGGGAGAGGGAGGAGCGATCGCTAGGGGCTAGGGTTCGGTAGGGAGTTGGGCCGCGGGGGAAGTTTGGGCCAGGGAGGCCTGAAGGCCTGGAGGAGGCTGGGCTTCCTGTGGCTGCTGGGTTGCTCTCCTTTTTAATTCCCTTAGCAGAAAAACGAAAGAGAAGGTAAAAGGAAAAGAGGAGGGGGGGGGGTTAAGGCAAGAATTAGGACAAGGTTAATTTTCTCGGGCTCGTAAAAATGAGCACGACCGGAGAAAAATATAAAAGGCTAGATCGGAAAATAATTCAAACATATTTGAATTTAATTCAAATGGGTTTGAACTAAGACTTGAATATTGAAGTGTCCAAAAATGTTCCAATTTTCGGAGGAACCTCGAAACAACGGAAAAGAATTATTGGCAAGATTTTGAAGGTGAAACTCGAAGTGAAAAGACATGGGGAAATTATGCAAGTGTGTTATGGTGATTCCGAAGCAATGGAATAGTTAATAAATATAGCTCCCTAAATATTGAGAGACTTTTATATGTTATAAAGAGAAGACATTCTTCCCTCGATTTAAATGGACCGAAGGTCCACACGATTTATTTAGTTGCAAAAATTAATGAGATGATGGCATGATGATATGATGCAATGCAGAATAAATAAAGCAAGCACAAAGAACACACGGGAGACCCCGGAACATCTGGAATCTTCTGGAATCTTCTGGGACGTCGGTCTCGGGCGTCACATGTTTGGAGCTTTTCCACGAAATAGCTCCCCCTGCGAGAGTGAATACGTATCCTGACGTGGATTTTCTATCATCACTGTCCCCTGCTAAATCTGCGTCTGAATACCCTTTTATCTCTAGGGAATCACATCTCCTCTATGTTAGCATGTAATCCTTCGTGGCTTGCTGTGGGGACCCCGACTTAGAAGTCGAGATCACCGAATGCACGTGTACAGTGATCCCAGAGATCAATGCTCACTGAACACACAGAAGCTGAAATAACAAGAGTCTTACATCCATACAAATAGTCTTACACGAATTAAGGCCGTCATGGCCAAGTCTTACATAGATAGAGCCTCACGGGCTGAATAGCAAATACTCAAATAGCGGAAGTCTTCGATAAAGCGGTAGAACCCATGCCATCTGCCTTAACCCTTCAGGCATTCTGACTGGGATAGCATCCTAGTTCGCAGGGTCGTCTCCAAAGAACTCTTCCTCATAATCCTGCTCTTCCATGCCTGGCCAATTAAATAACCAGTGGCAAGCCAATGAGTACTTTGAATGTACTCGCAAGCAACCCATGATGTGGTTCAAGTAACAATGCAATTGAATAGAAATGCACGATCTAGCAGGAGGCTAGAACAATATGTTATCATCAAGCTTATGCATTAATGACCTCGTGTAACCTCGAGAACAGGTTACCGACATCAACATGAATATGATTCATCTCACTGAGTCAAGTCACCATCTTGACTCATCACACACAATGTATCACCAAAGAAGTAAAATTCTGGACATAGTTTAAGTAGCACCACCCAACTGTCCATGACCGTGGACACGGCTATTCGAATAGTTTTACACTCTGCAGAGGTTGCGCACTTTACCCACAAGATCCGGGGAACTTCCGTGTCATCCACGACCCGCGGTACCTCAAGTACCCGGGGTAAGCACCCGGTCATTACCTTTCCTTAGACGACACTAACATAGAGTCCACTCGTTGGCACACGGCCTTGGGGTACAAACCATAGATCACGGGACCTGCCCTAATTCAATGTTTACGCGTACCCGAAGGGACCAACGATGTGTCTGGTGCCCTGTAAAAACAGTCATGGCCGTCTATCCAAGCACGACCCCGTCCCGGGAAATACCTCAAGTCTTCCCGTCACTAGTAATGCGGGCACCATGCTAGTATCGATCTAAGTAATCAATAAAGCCCCGTCCCATAAGGGGTAGTGTGGTTGCACATGTTTGGTTGGGACGGTAGTCACACATAAATCTAATCCATCATTCCACCATGCACATGATATTACCGGCACATCACTTCTTTCTCAAGTGATGACCTAACACTTCATCACCCTCGGGCATTAGGGGCACCCGATGGGTTCATGCAAAGTTTCCACTACGGGGGTTCATATCACACATGCGTCATATGAGCATCAAGACCAACTATTGCATGTCATCTAGCATGTAGCAAGATCAACAATAAAGCATGCATCATGTGGTGGTTCATCTAGGTTACCATCGTAACCCTAATCATCATGTATCGGAAACCAACGGGTTCCGAGGAACAAGTGTATCATGGTCAAAGGGCTGCTTGCCTGGATTGGCTTGGTCTTCAAAGTCTTCAAGTCCTTCTCCTTCTTCTTCCACAGCAACCTCGTCAAATACGGGATCTATACGTCGCATAATAATAACGGAAAAATAAGAATACAAATAGAACAGAAAAACCAAAGTGCTCAGAAAAATGTCAACTCATTTTTGTAAAATACTAGAGAGTTTTCTAAGATGGGGAAAAATCTTAGTTGGAGTTTTGGAGTTACAGAATAGGACATATTGATTTTTGAACAGGAGTTATACTGCTCAAATTTGAATTTGAATTTGAACAGTACAGAAAAGTTTCATGGATTTGAATGAAAGTAGTACCATTAAATAGGTTGGAATATTACAAGATTTTAGGAGTTGGAAATAATTAATTTGGATCAATATTCTTTTCTGCATAAATGTTTGAAACATTAACAGAAAAGAAAAAGAAAAAGGGTTCCTGTGCACTGGGCCAGAAGTGGCCACAGTGCACGGCCCAAACGGCTCGGCCTGGCCGCACGGAGCCAGCGCGCGCGCACGTCAGGTTTCAAACCTGACGGGCGGGGCCCGTGGGTCAGTGGCTCAGAGGAGGGGAGAGAGGTGGGAGGATGACAGGCGGGGCCCGCCTGTCATCCCTAACCCCGCGGTCACGGCGGGGGCGAGCTCACCGGCGTCGACTCCGGCCACGGCGATGGCAACAGAGGCCAGGGACGGGTTCAGCGTCGTGTTGCGGTTGCAACGGTGGTGGTGCGGCACGGCGGGGAGCCCTGGTTCGCCGGCGACGAGGTGCGACGGCGGAGGCTCGTCGGAGGTCAGCTGCAGCGGCCGTTTTCGACTGCAAACAGAGGGGGAAAGAGAGGGGAAAGAGTCAGGGGTGTTCTGCGGTTCCAAAACGGGTGAAAGGAGGGGCCGGGGAGGCCTGTACCTCGAGATCGCCGGCGGCCCGACGCGGCGGAGCTCCGGTCGATCCCGAGCACTGGGGCGCTCCGGGGCTGATTTGAGGGTGCAGGAGGGGCTAGAGGAGAGCTGTGAGGCTGGTGATGGTGTTGGAAAGGCTCGGGGAGGCCTATTTATAGGGCCCCGACGAGGACCCGTGGTCCAGTGCGCCGGCGAGCTCCGGCTCGTCGCTACAGCGCACGGGAGGCTGCGGGAGTGAGTCAGGGGTGTTGCAGGACGAGTCCCACGCCCAGCTGAGGCAAGAGGAGGAGCGGGGGAGCAGCAGAGAGGCGTGCGCGTGTGGAGCAGAAGATTGGCCGAAGCGGGCGGCCGGTGCGCGTGCGGCGACGCTCACTGGAGGGCGCAGGAGGAGGGGGGACAGCGCCGGTGACGTTGCGGACGTCGAGGCGCCTCGACTGGCGCGAGGGGGAGGCTCGAGGTGGTCGGGGACCAACGATTGGCCCGAGCCAGCGTGTGAGCCGCACTGTTCACGCGCTCTGGAGCGCGCGTATGGCTGGCATCAGCACGCTCTCGCCGGCTTGGTCCATTCCAGCGTGCCCAACAGTGTCTGGTGAGTAGAGGGAGTAGTAAAGAATTGCCCTAAGGCCTTGGATGCTCTGTGGTGTAGAGAGAGAGGGAGGGTGCTGGTAAAAATGGTGAAAGAGGGGTGCACATCAGGGTAAAGCTGGGGTTTCACCCCCCCCCCCAATCATGGAGATGAGGTGCTGGGGGAGTTACTGGGGTTTGCTAGTAACCCCATGAGTCTGTGGTAAAGAGCTGAGGCCATGGAGAAAAGTGAAAGTGGTAAAAATAGAGGTTTTAAGATTTCTGCAGAAGGTGTTTGATCATGGTTTGATCAAGTAAATGAGGTCCAATTGACATGGCACTTTACAGGGTTGAAAGACATGAGAAAATAGGGTGCTTCACCAAATTTGGCCTCATTTGGAGAAACTAGCCAATGCAACTTTGGTGAACACCAGAAATCAACAGAAATAGTTTCATCTTGATTGAGTCAAGCTAATCATCTCCCCTTGATGCACCACTTGGTGTAGCATCATAATTTGGGGTATTGATCATGCTCACAAAGTTTGAGGCTCCAGATAAAAAGTTGGTAATGTAAAGTTGTTCAAATTTGCATTTGAACAGAAAGGGTTTTGAGGTGATCTAATCAAGTTGCTCTATTCCAAATCTTGTGCCATTTGGTCTAGGTGCCTTATTAGGCTATCCTAGCATGTGCACCAAGTTTGAGAGCATTTGGACAAGTTTGGCAATGTAAAGTTGCTCAAACTTCAATTATGGACAGAATGGTTATGAAGGGGTTTGAGGAGGTTTTCTTGATCTCCAATGCATGAGGCTTTGCAAGATCATCAAATATGTCATATGTGACATGATAGAATTTCCCTGGAATTTTTGGAGAAAAATTCCTTTGTAAATATTTCAAAAGCTTGAAATATCCAGAAAGGGTTTTTGAGGGTTTAGCCCAATATTTTGAACATGACCAAGTGTTGAAACTCTTATATATGGATAATATATGTCCCCTGAGTCTCTCTGAATTTTGGCAAATATTTTTGAAACAGTTAAATAATTTTCCCCTATTAAAGACCATTTCTGGTCTTAAGAAAAAGCTTTTAAATAAAATAGGAAAATAACTTTTAAAATTATACCTTTGTGGTTTCTGGGAGTCCTATGACTACTAGGTCTCAAATAAACCTTTTGAAATAATTTTCTCACCCTTAATCAAGTACTTGCAGTGCAAACCTCAATTCAGGGGTTTTTGGAAAACTAAATTTATAAAATACTTTTTGGCCAAATTAATTTTATAAGAAAATACTATACTGCTATATAACACTTGGCATGATCATTGGGCAGAAGTTTTGGATAAGGAGATGAAATCTACAAGAGGTCATAGTTGACTTTAATGAGCACATGAAAAAGCAATTGAAGAAAACTCAATTCCAAATAAAAGCCAAATGATGCTAAAAAATTTTGCTGGTCCAAATTTTCATGCTTCAAAGTTACAAATAACTTGTTACAAAATGCAGGGTGTGACAGACCTACCCCCCTTACAAGAATCTCGTCCCCGAGATTCCTAAACTAGGGCTTAAAAGAGGTCGGGAAACTCGGGTCTAAGATAGTCTTCTCGTTCCCAGGTTGCTTCTGCTTCGGTGTGGTTGCTCCACTGGACCTTGAAGTACTTGATGGTACGGCTCCGCGTACGTCGTTCTGCTTCATCCAGAATACGAATGGGCTTCTCGCGGTAGGTCAAATAAGGCTGCAGATCAATGGCTTGGTGATCCACATCCTTGTAGAGACTGGGCTTGTCTGGAACTTGGAGACATTTCCGGAGTTGTGACACATGGAACACATTGTGCACATCGGATAGCTCAGGTGGTAGTTCCAACTGATAAGCCACTTCTCCTCGCCGTGCAGTGATCTCAAAGGGTCCAATGAACCTTGGTGCGAGCTTCCCCTTGACATGGAAACGCTTGGTTCCCTTCAGAGGAGTCACCCGCAGGTACACATGGTCCCCAACATGGAAACTCATGTCTCGGCGTCGAGTGTCAGCATAACTCTTTTGCCTTGACTTGGCTGCCTTTAGTCGCTCTCTGACTAGTTGGACTTGCTCTTCTGCTGCGCGGAGAACATCTGGTCCAAAGACTAGACCTTCTCCAGTCTCTGACCAGTTGAGGGGTGCGCGACATCTGCGTCCGTACAACGCCTCAAATGGTGCCATCTGAAGGCTTGACTGGTAACTGTTGTTATAGGAGAACTCGGCAAAAGGGAGACAGTCTTCCCACTTGGCTCCATATGCCAGGACACAGGCTCGGAGCATGTCTTCGAGAATCTGATTGACTCGCTCAGTTTGACCTCCGGTCTGTGGGTGGAAAGCTGTGCTGAAAGACAACTTGGTTCCCAAGGCTTCTTGGAACTTCTTCCAGAACCTTGAGGTGAACTGGGTTCCTCGATCTGACACAATCTCCTTGGGAACACCGTGAAGACTTACGATTCGGTCGATGTAGAGAGCTGCCAGCCGGTTGCCATCATAAGTGGTCTTGACAGGAATGAAATGAGCTACCTTGGTCAAATGATCGACTATGACCCATATAGAGTCATGTCCTCTATTTGACCTTGGTAATCCAGTGACGAAGTCCATTCCGACTTTGTCCCACTTCCACTCAGGAACCTTGAGTGGTTGAAGCAATCCAGCGGGTCGCTGATATTCAGCCTTGACCTTTTGGCACACATCACACTTTGCAACATAGGTTGCAATCTCTCTCTTCATACCGTGCCACCAAAATCGTGCCTTCAAGTCTTGGTACATCTTGGTTCCTCCGGGGTGGATGGAATTCGGGGTGTCGTGGGCTTCTTGCAGAATCAGCTTCTTCAACTCGGGGCTGTTTGGTACGCAGAGACGACCTTTGCACCAAACAATCCCGTGCTCGTCTTCAGAGAATCCTGGGGCCTTGCCCATCTTCATCTTCCTCTTGATACCTTCAATGCTTGCGTGTCCATCTTGAGCCTTCTTGACGTCGTCCATCAGGGTTGGTCTGACTTCCAAATGATCCAGAAATCCAGGGGTGACCAATTCCAAACTGAATTGTTCGATCTCCTTAAACAAGGCTGGCTGTCTTTCTCGAATAATGACATTCAAAGTGCAAGCCTTCCTGCTTAAGGCATCGGCCACCACGTTGGCCTTCCCAGGGTGATACTGAACACTGAGGTCATAATCCTTGATGAGTTCCAACCATCTCCGCTGCCTCATGTTCAACTCTTTTTGGGTGAAAATATACTTCAGACACTTGTGGTCTGTGTAAATCTCACACCGTTTCCCTAGGAGGTAATGCCGCCATGTCTTCAAGGCATGAACTACTGCCGCTAGCTCAAGATCGTGAGTAGCGTAGTTCTCCTCATGAGGTCGTAGCTGTCTGGAGAGGTATGCTATGACGCGGCCTTCTTGCATTAGAACGCTTCCCAATCCGGTTCGAGAGGCATCACAATATATCACGAACTCCTTGTGAATATCAGGTGTTGCCAGAACTGGGGCGGTGGTCAATCTCTTCTTGAGCTCTTGGAAGCTCTCTTCGCATTTTGGCGTCCACTCGAACTTCTTGTCCTTCTTGAGGAGCTGAGTCATTGGTCGTGCAATGCTAGAGAATCCTTCCACGAACTTGCGGTAATAGCCCGCCAATCCGAGGAAGCTTTTGACTTCCTTGACGGTCGTTGGAGATTGCCATTGGGTCACAGCTTCAATTTTTGCAGGATCAACTGATAATCCTTCTTCGGTCAAGACATGACCTAAGAATCCAACTTTGTGCAGCCAAAACTCACACTTGCTGAACTTGGCATACAGTTGGTGCTCACGAAGCTTGTCTAGGACCATCCTCAGATGCTGCTCATGTTCTTCCTCCGACTTCGAGAACACAAGGATGTCATCAATGAAGACAACAACGAACTTGTCCAAATATTCCATGAAGACTTTATTAGGTACATGAAGTAAGCTGGGGCATTGGTTAACCCAAAAGACATGACCGTGCACTCGTACAGGCCATATCTGGTTACGAATGCCGTCTTTGGAATATCTTGGGGTCTGATCTTCAGCTGGTAATACCCAGATCTGAGGTCGATCTTGGAGAACACCTTGGCTCCGCTGAGTTGATCAAACAGATCTTCGATCTTGGGAAGTGGGTACTTGTTCTTGATTGTAACTTCATTGAGGGAACGATAGTCAATGCATAAGCGGATGGTACCGTCCCTCTTTGCCACAAACAGAACAGGAGATCCCCAAGGGGAGGCACTCGGGCGGATAAATCCTTTCCTTAGCTGCTCTTCTAGCTGCTTCTTCAACTCGGCTAGTTCTTCCGTCCCCATTCTATAAGGCTTCTTATAGATGGGTCCTGCTCCGGGCATGAGCTCGATGATGAACTCAATGTCACGGTCAGGGGGCATTCCCGGTAGTTCATCCGAAAAGACATCAGGATACTCACATACCACCGGTACTTGGTCTAGCCCAACTTCTGACAGACAGTTGATTTTAGCGTCTTGAGCGGAAGAGGAGTTGGGGGCAAACTTGACTTCTACACCTTGGTCATTGGTCACAGTGACTGTCCGATTGGCACAGTCTAACAAGCCTTGGTGCTTGCTGAGCCAATTCATACCTAGGATCACATCCAAGCCTTGCGATCTCAGGACGATAAGGTCTGCTAGGAAGTCTACACCATTAATGGTAATACTGACTCCTTTACAGCCTATCTTGGCTCTCATCTCGGCTCCGGGGGTTTGTACCACCATAGGGTTATTCAGGGGTGTAGGGGTCATGCCACTTTTTAATGCAAATCTTTGAGTGACAAATGAATGCGTTGCTCCAGAATCAAACAAGACAGTTGCAGGTGCTGAGTTGACAAGGAACGTACCCAGCACGACGTCCGGGTCTTCCTGGGCTTCTTCAGCAGTGACGTGATTCACACGCCCCTTCCCATAGTTTGGCGGATTGCGAGGAGCTGGGTTCCTTGGTGGCATTCCACGGCCTTGTCCCTGGTTCTGCGCATTGGGGCGCGGGGCATCAGGCTTCTTGTTGGGGCACACCCTGGAGATGTGTCCGGGCTGACCACACCCAAAACAAGTGACTTGATTTGGAGTGTTGGTCTTGTTGCCACCATTGGTATTGGGGTTGAAAGCTGGTCTGGGGTTGGCATACTGCTGAGGCTGAGGATTGGCACGAGGTGCAGGAGCTCTTGGCTGCTGATAGGTTGGCTTGGCCGGGGCTGACTGCCACGGACGAGGCTTCTGATTGCTGGAACTTCCCTTACTGATCAACTTGCGCTTGCGAGTGTCTTCCAAAGCACGCCGCTTGTCTTCAAGCATAAGTGCCTTGTTTACCAGGTCAGGGAAAGACGGGCAGTCGCACACGACAAGCGAATATTGCAGAGTCTGATTAAGGCCTTCCATGAAGCGCTCCCTTTTGGCAGCATCAGTGCTAACATCCTCAGGGGCATACCTTGACAGAATACTGAACTTCTGCATGTACTCCTTGACAGTGCCACTTCCTTGCTTCAGGGCTCGGAACTCGCGCTTTTTGATAGCCATGACTCCAGAAGGAATGTGGGCCTTGCGGAATTCTGCCTTGAAGTTAACCCAAGTGATATCCTGTTCAGCATGCATGACCTTGAATCCATCCCACCAAGCTCTTGCGGTTCCCCCGAGGCAGTGGGCTGCATAAGCCACCTTCTCGCGATCTTCGGTGCATCCGACTAGTTCCAGAATCTCCTCAATGGAACGGACCCAGTCATCAGCATCCAGGGGTTTAGTAGTCTCGATGAAGGTTGGCGGTGCATGCTTCTTGAACTCTGCCAACGTGGAACGTCCATTGCCATTCCCCGCCGGCTGGCGGTTATTGGCAACAGCTTGAGCAATCAGCTGAAGAGCTGCAGTGTTGGCTTGGCGTTCCTCTCGGAAAGCTTGGAGAAGCTGAGCCATGTCCATGCTTGGAGGAGGTGGTGGTGGAGCTTGGTCGTTGGTTTGGTCGTGGTCTGCCTCTGGCTGAGAGGATGCTCCAGCTTCGGGCTGCTGGGTAGAGGTACCAGTACGAGTTACAACAGGCATCCTGTTGGAGCGGTAAAAGGTCTCATGACTCGGAAGAGGAAAAGCAGATAGATAGGTGCCTAGTAAGGGGGTGGGTGTGACACTAAATCAAATCATGCAAGGGCCAAGAGGCCAAAACACATTCATTATAATCCAAATGGGTGACGTAGTCGTTTACACATTCCCGAAGGAAGATTACGACTTACATCCAGACACGGCAAAAGCTAGCACTAGATGGTTTCATATGAACCATACAAGGACTCGACTGCGCATAGGGGTTACACGACCTATCCTACCGTAGGGGTTACAACGGGCATATCCGAGTAGCGAATAATGCCTAAGCGGCGGAATGCTCGGTCGCGTATTCCGGCTCTTCTGGGTCTTCCTCCTTGTCTTCTGACTGAGCTCCCTTATCGCTTGAGGGAGTGGGGGAGTGGAGGAGTTGGATACGACGGTGCTTGGACGGTGGTGCAGGGAAAAGCTTGCGATATTCCCTTGCTGTCATCCGGCGTCGCCGAGGTGGTTCTTCACCCTTGGAAGACACATCCTCGGAGGGCCTTCCGCCTCGATATGCAATAGCGGATTGTCCAGAAGGTGCTCCTTCCTTCTTAATCCTGCTTGCCTTCTCTTGAGCTCGACGAAGAAGTGCCTTGGTCTTGTAAAGTTCTTCTCGAAGCTTCATTGATTCCGAGGCCAAGTCTTGTGCCAAGCTGTCGGCACATAGACTGAAGTAGGTCTGGAACCGAAGCGAGAGTCCATCCTTCAGTGGAGGGGCTAGTGCGCTGCTTTCTTCGTCACCTTCCTTCCGGTAAGGTAAGAAGCGAGTTGCCATCTTGGCTGCCATCTCCGGAAGAAGCTCGCGGAGACGGGTTAGTGCCTTGAGTGCAGCAGCCTCGGCAGCGAGTGGTAGTGTTGTCATCTGGGGTCCCTCGAAGAACCAACTTGTGGGAGGATCGTTTGCCTTCACAATCACTTCCACGTGGTACTCCACCTCAGTATCACTCACCCAATGCTCGTGGTAGGTGAGGATGGGTGCTCGGTGGAACTGACACTCCTGGAGGCTATCCTCGAGAAGTAGGGGAAACCCAGTGGTCAGGTGCTCTTCGGGAACAGCGGCCATCTACAAAGGTGGAATAGGAGGGGTTAATAAGCTGAGGAAATCTCAGGTTTAGAAAAGAAGAGAGGTTCAGGAGGTTTTGAAAAAGGGGTCTCAACTAACTAACGCCCATGCTAACTAAGGCTTCCTACAGTCAGGATGGCTCTGATACCAGCTCTGTGGGGACCCCGACTTAGAAGTCGAGATCACCGAATGCACGTGTACAGTGATCCCAGAGATCAATGCTCACTGAACACACAGAAGCTGAAATAACAAGAGTCTTACATCCATACAAATAGTCTTACACGAATTAAGGCCGTCATGGCCAAGTCTTACATAGATAGAGCCTCACGGGCTGAATAGCAAATACTCAAATAGCGGAAGTCTTCGATAAAGCGGGTAGAACCCATGCCATCTGCCTTAACCCTTCAGGCATTCTGACTGGGATAGCGTCCTAGTTCGCAGGGTCGTCTCCAAAGAACTCTTCCTCATAATCCTGCTCTTCCATGCCTGGCCAATTAAATAACCAGTGGCAAGCCAATGAGTACTTTGAATGTACTCGCAAGCAACCCATGATGTGGTTCAAGTAACAATGCAATTGAATAGAAATGCACGATCTAGCAGGAGGCTAGAACAATATGTTATCATCAAGCTTATGCATTAATGACCTCGTGTAACCTCGAGAACAGGTTACCGACATCAACATGAATATGATTCATCTCACTGAGTCAAGTCACCATCTTGACTCATCACACACAATGTATCACCAAAGAAGTAAAATTCTGGACATAGTTTAAGTAGCACCACCCAACTGTCCATGACCGTGGACACGGCTATTCGAATAGTTTTACACTCTGCAGAGGTTGCGCACTTTACCCACAAGATCCGGGGAACTTCCGTGTCATCCACGACCCGCGGTACCTCAAGTACCCGGGGTAAGCACCCGGTCATTACCTTTCCTTAGACGACACTAACATAGAGTCCACTCGTTGGCACACGGCCTTGGGGTACAAACCATAGATCACGGGACCTGCCCTAATTCAATGTTTACGCGTACCCGAAGGGACCAACGGTGTGTCCGGTGCCCTGTAAAAACAGTCATGGCCGTCTATCCAAGCACGACCCCGTCCCGGGAAAGACCTCAAGTCTTCCCGTCACTAGTAATGCGGGCACCATGCTAGTATCGATCTAAGTAATCAATAAAGCCCCGTCCCATAAGGGGTAGTGTGGTTGCACATGTTTGGTTGGGACGGTAGTCACACATAAATCTAATCCATCATTCCACCATGCACATGATATTACCGGCACATCACTTCTTTCTCAAGTGATGACCTAACACTTCATCACCCTCGGGCATTAGGGGCACCCGATGGGTTCATGCAAAGTTTCCACTACGGGGGTTCATATCACACATGCATCATATGAGCATCAAGACCAACTATTGCATGTCATCTAGCATGTAGCAAGATCAACAATAAAGCATGCATCATGTGGTGGTTCATCTAGGTTACCATCGTAACCCTAATCATCATGTATCGGAAACCAACGGGTTCCGAGGAACAAGTGTATCATGGTCAAAGGGCTGCTTGCCTGGATTGGCTTGGTCTTCAAAGTCTTCAAGTCCTTCTCCTTCTTCTTCCACAGCAACCTCGTCAAATACGGGATCTATACGTCGCATAATAATAACGGAAAAATAAGAATACAAATAGAACAGAAAAACCAAAGTGCTCAGAAAAATGTCAACTTATTTTTGTAAAATACTAGAGAGTTTTCTAAGATGGGAAAAAATCTTAGTTGGAGTTTTGGAGTTACAGAATAGGACATATTGATTTTTGAACAGGAGTTATACTGCTCAAATTTGAATTTAAATTTGAACAGTACAGAAAAGTTTCATGGATTTGAATGAAAGTAGTACCATTAAATAGGTTGGAATATTACAAGATTTTAGGAGTTGGAAATAATTAATTTGGATCAATATTCTTTTCTGCATAAATGTTTGAAACATTAACAGAAAAGAAAAAGAAAAAGGGTTCCTGTGCACTGGGCCAGAAGTGGCCACAGTGCACGGCCCAAACGGCTCGGCCTGGCCGCACGGAGCCAGCGCGCGCGCACGTCAGGTTTCAAACCTGACGGGCGGGGCCCGTGGGTCAGTGGCTCAGAGGAGGGGAGAGAGGTGGGAGGATGACAGGCGGGGCCCGCCTGTCATCCCTAACCCCGCGGTCACGGCGGCGGCGAGCTCACCGGCGTCGACTCCGGCCACGGCGATGGCAACAGAGGCCAGGGACGGGTTCAGCGTCGTGTTGCGGTTGCAACGGTGGTGGTGCGGCACGGCGGGGAGCCCTGGTTCGCCGGCGACGAGGTGCGACGGCGGAGGCTCGTCGGAGGTCAGCTGCAGCGGCCGTTTTCGACTGCAAACAGAGGGGGAAAGAGAGGGGAAAGAGTCAGGGGTGTTCTGCGGTTCCAAAACGGGCGAAAGGAGGGGCCGGGGAGGCCTGTACCTCGAGATCGCCGGCGGCCCGACGCGGCGGAGCTCCGGTCGATCCCGAGCACTGGGGCGCTCCGGGGCTGATTTGAGGGTGCAGGAGGGGCTAGAGGAGAGCTGTGAGACTGGTGATGGTGTTGGAAAGGCTCGGGGAGGCCTATTTATAGGGCCCCGATGAGGACCCGTGGTCCAGTGCGCCGGCGAGCTTCGGCTCATCACTACAGCGCACGGGAGGCTGCGGGAGTGAGTCAGGGGTGTTGCTGGACGAGTCCCACGCCCAGCTGAGGCAAGAGGAGGAGCGGGGGAGCAGCAGAGAGGCGTGCGCGTGTGGAGCAGAAGATTGGCCGAAGCGGGCGGCCGGTGCGCGTGCGGCGACGCTCACTGGAGGGCGCAGGAGGAGGGGGGACAGCGCCGGTGACGTTGCGGACGTCGAGGCGCCTCGACTGGCGCGAGGGGGAGGCTCGAGGTGGTCGGGGACCAACGATTGGCCCGAGCCAGCGTGTGAGCCGCACTGTTCACGCGCTCTGGAGCGCGCGTATGGCTGGCATCAGCACGCTCTCGCCGGCTTGGTCCATTCCAGCGTGCCCAACAGTGTCTGGTGAGTAGAGGGAGTAGTAAAGAATTGCCCTAGGGCCTTGGATGCTCTGTGGTGTAGAGAGAGAGGGAGGGTGCTGGTAAAAATGGTGAAAGAGGGGTGCACAGCAGGGTAAAGCTGGGGTTTCACCCCCCCAATCATGGAGATGAGGTGCTGGGGGAGTTACTGGGGTTTGCTAGTAACCCCATGAGTCTGTGGTAAAGAGCTGAGGCCATGGAGAAAAGTGAAAGTGGTAAAAATAGAGGTTTTAAGATTTCTGCAGAAGGTGTTTGATCATGGTTTGATCAAGTAAATGAGGTCCAATTGACATGGCACTTTACAGGGTTGAAAGACATGAGAAAATAGGGTGCTTCACCAAATTTGGCCTCATTTGGAGAAACTAGCCAATGCAACTTTGGTGAACCCCAGAAATCAACAGAAATAGTTTCATCCTGATTGAGTCAAGCTAATCATCTCCCCTTGATGCACCACTTGGTGTAGCATCATCATTTGGGTATTGATCATGCTCACAAAGTTTGAGGCTCCAGATAAAAAGTTGGTAATGTAAAGTTGTTCAAATTTGCATTTGAACAGAAAGGGTTTTGAGGTGATCTGATCAAGTTGCTCTATTCCAAATCTTGTGCCATTTGGTCTAGGTGCCTTATTAGGCTATCCTAGCATGTGCACCAAGTTTGAGAGCATTTGGACAAGTTTGGCAATGTAAAGTTGCTCAAACTTCAATTATGGATAGAATGGTTATGAAGGGGTTTGAGGAGGTTTTCTTGATCTCCAATGCATGAGGCTTTGCAAGATCATCAAATATGTCATATGTGACATGATAGAATTTCCCTGGAATTTTTGGAGAAAAATTCCTTTGTAAATATTTCAAAAGCTTGAAATATCCAGAAAGGGTTTTTGAGGGTTTAGCCCAATATTTTGAACATGACCAAGTGTTGAAACTCTTATATATGGATAATATATGTCCCCTGAGTCTCTCTGAATTTTGGCAAATATTTTTGAAACAGTTAAATAATTTTCCCCTATTAAAGACCATTTCTGGTCTTAAGAAAAAGCTTTTAAATAAAATAGGAAAATAACTTATAAAATTATACCTTTGTGGTTTCTGGGAGTCCTATGACTACTAGGTCTCAAATAAACCTTTTGAAATAATTTTCTCACCCTTAATCAAGTACTTGCAGTGCAAACCTCAATTCAGGGGTTTTTGGAAAACTAAATTTATAAAATACTTTTTGGCCAAATTAATTTTATAAGAAAATACTATACTGCTATATAACACTTGGCATGATCATTGGGCAGAAGTTTTGGATAAGGAGATGAAATCTACAAGAGGTCATAGTTGACTTTAATGAGCACATGAAAAAGCAATTGAAGAAAACTCAATTCCAAATAAAAGCCAAATGATGCTAAAAAATTTTGCTGGTCCAAATTTTCATGCTTCAAAGTTACAAATAACTTGTTACAAAATGCAGGGTGTGACACTTGCGTATAACGCAATGCTTGCTTTACCATCTTCCAGTGCTCTATGCCTGGATTGGATTGATATCTACCGAGTACCCGGGTGATAAAAGCTAAGTCAGGGCATGTGCACACTTGTGCACACTGTAAGCTTCCAACGACCGAAGCATATGGAAATCCTTTCATTTGATCGATCTCGTACTGGTTCTTGGGAGATTGGAATTTCCCAAAACTATCGCCCTTGACTATAGGAGCAGGTGTGGCTTTACTCGCATGCATATTATACTTTTGAAGAACCTTTTCTAAATATGCTTTCTGCGATAGTCCTAAGACTCCATTGTTCCTATCTCGGTGAATTTCTATGCCCAAAACATATGATGTTTCACGAAGATCTGTTATGTCAAAATTTGAGGATAAGAACTTCTTTGTTTCTTGTAGTAGACTAACATCACTGCTAGCAAGCAGAATATCATCCACATACAAGATTAGGAAAATATATTTACCATTTTTAAACCTTGCATAAATGCAATTATCCTCAATATTTTCTTTAAATCCAAAACTTTAATTGTCTCATTAAACTTTAGATACCACTGTCTAGAGGCTTGCTTTAATCCATAAATAGATTTCTTCAGGGCATCCCATATCTTCTTTGCCTTCCATGATAAAACCCTTGGGTTGTTTCATGTAGACATTTTCTTTTAAATCCCCGTTGAGAAATGCCGTCTTTACATCGATTTGATGTAACTCTAAATCAAAATGAGCAACTAATGCCATTATGATTCTGAAGGAATCCTTACATGAGACTGGAGAAAATGTATCATTGTAATCTATCCCTTCTCTTTGTGTAAATCCTTTTGCCACGAGTCGTGCTTTATACTTTTCTATATTCCCTTTAGAGTCATACTTAATTTTGTAGACCCATTTACAGCCTACTATTTTGGCTCCTTCAGGAATTTTCTCTAAGTCCCAAACATCTTTGGAACTCATCGATTTCATCTCGTCTTCCATTGCCTTCATCCACTTCAATGAATGAGGGCTTCTCATGGCTTCTTCATATGAGGTGGGATCTTTTTCCGTATGAACCATTTCTGTGTTATAAACTTTATAATCAGTAGAAATACCTGATCTTCTTGTTCTATTAGACCTTCTAATGGCCTCAGTTTCTGGCACATTTTCTAACATTTGTTGTTGCACCTCCCTTTCATGCTCAACAACGGGTTCAGTCGGCTCCTGAAGGACAGGTTCCGGGTCTACCCCCATAGTTGTCATGGGTGGAGTTGCAATTGGTAGCGAGAAAAATGGCTCCTGAATCATCGGATTAGGTGCATGCACCCTCTTCTCCTCAAGATCAATTTTCCGAGCTACCAAGCTCCCCCTCATCATTTCGTCCTCTAAGAAGACTGCATGTCTTGTTTCTACAAACTTTGTATATTTGTCTGGACAGTAGAAACAAAAACCTTTTGATCTGTCTGGGTAGCCAATGAAGTGGCAACTCACTGTTTTGAGATCTAACTTTGCAATGTTTGGATTAAACATTTTGGCCTCTGCGGGTCACCCCCACACCCTGAAGTGTTGTAGGGAGGGCACTTTTCCTGTCCATAGCTCGTACGGTGTTTTGGGCACCGACTTGCTTGGTACTCTATTGAGAATGTGAATGGCGGTTTTAAGCGCCTCCATCCATAATCCCAATGGCAAGGTGGAGTAACTCATTGAAAGTGCAACTAATCCCCGGGTGGTTTTGGTAATTAATAACAACATATATATCATTGAACTAATAGTTACTTGAGAATCATTTCAGAGAGTTCAGTGATATGGGTATGGCAAGGACTGAAGAAGTGGACCCCCCAAAATGCTAAGGCAAGCATTGGCAAAAGCTCAAGACTCCATTTTTGGTTTAGTGATCCAAGATCACATTGAGTCCATAGGAAAAGCCAATACTATTAAAAGGGGATGAGGTTATGATGATGATCTGGTTGCTCAAGTGCTTAGTGATACATCTCCTAAACTATCAGCAACTTTCACTGCCATAGACACTCATAAGTAGTCTCGGTCCCACCGATATTCCAAACTCAGTCACACCGAGATGAACCACCTCAGCCATAAGCCAAACCCTAGTAAACTCAGATTTTCCGATTCTGAACTCGGTCTCACCGAAACATGAGTTGCCAAGTTTCTGTAACCTTCTGTCATCAAATCGGTGTCACCGAGATGATGAAGTCGGTCCCACCGAAACTGGCATGCTCTTGTCATTGCACGAATCGGACTAACCGAGATTGTATATTCGGTCCCACCGAAAATCCCAACGTTCACATTATTTGAACTATCGGTCTCACCGAGTTGTCCACTTCGGTCCCACCGAGATTGCTCAAATGTGTGTAACGGTTGGATTTTGTGTGGAGGCTATTTATACCCCTCCACCCCCTCTTCATTCATGGAGAGAGCCATCAGAAAGAACTACCACTCCTACCTTACATTTCTGAGAAGAGAACTACCTACCCTTGTGTTGAGATCAAGTTGCTCCACTCCCACCATATGAAGCTTGATCTCTAGCCTTCCCAAGTTGCTTTCCACTCAATCCTTTCTTCCACCACAGCCAAATCAGTGAGGAGAGTTGAGTGTTGGGGAGATTATCATTCGAAGCACAAGAGCAAGGAGTTCATCATCATCTACAACATCTATTACCTTTTGGAGGGTGGTGCCTCCTAGATTGGTTAGGTGTCGCTTGGGAGCCTCCGTCGTCGAGATGTGGAGTTGAACCAAGAAGTTTGTAAGGGCAAGGAGATCGCCTACTTCGTGAAGATCTACCCCGAGTAAGGCTAGCCCTCCGTGGGCGTAGGCCATGATGGAATAGACAAGGTTGCTTCTTCGTGGACCCTTCGTGGGTGGAGCCCTCCGTGGACTCGCGCAGCCGTTACCCTCCGTGGGTTGAAGTCTCCATCAACGTGGATGTACGATAGCGCCACCTATCGGAACCACGGGAAAAATCACCGCGTCTCCAAAATTGCGTTTGCTCTTCTCCACCTCTCTTTACTACATGTGCAATTTACTTTCCGCTGCCTATACTCTAGAATTGCATGTGTAGGGTGATGCTTGACTTGATCATAATTGTGAATCTACCAAAAACTGTTCTTTGTCAAAAGGCAGAATTTTTATATTGACAAGTAGTCTAATCACCCCCCCTCTAGACATACTTTCGATCCTACAAGTGGTATCAGAGCGTTGGTCTCCATTGTATTGGTTTCCATTGCATTGGACTCCATAAGCTTGGTTTCACAACCTAGGAGAGTATGGTGTCTAGTGAGGGTAATTTTCATAGAGATCCTTACTTTGATGGTACAAATTTTGCTAGTTGGAAGCATAAAATGAAAATGCATATTCTTGGTCATAACCCAGCCGCATGGGGCATTATTTGTGTTGGTATGCAAGGTGAATTCTTCGAGGAAGGAAAAGTTCCGGATCGCGAAGCTACACCGGAAGAATTGCGGATGTTGCAAAACAATGCTCAAGCTTGTGACATTCTCTTCAATGCCTTGTGTCCCGAGGAGTTCAACAAAATCAGCCGTCTTGAGAATGCAAAAGAGATTTGGGATACTTTGGTTGAAATGCACGAAGGTACCGAGTCCGTGAAGGAATCAAAGCTAGATATTCTTCAAGGTCAACTTGACAAGTTCAAGATGAAGGATGGTGAAGGAGTCGCTGAAATGTACTCTAGGCTTGCTCTCATCACAAATGAGATTGCCGGCTTAGGAAGCGAAGAAATGACCGACCGATTCATCATCAAGAAGATTCTCAGAGCTTTGGATGGAAAGTATGACACCGTGTGCACTTTGATCCAAATGATGCCAAACTACAAGACTCTCAAGCCAACCGAAGTCATTGGAAGAATTGTTGCTCATGAGATGACACTTAAGGATAAGGAAGAGCTTCACAACAAGTCAAGTGGTGCTTACAAAGCTACAAGTGATGCTCCCACTACCTCAAGTGACAAGTTAGTTTCCAATGAAGAGATAAGCCTAATGGTCAAGAACTTCAACAAATTCTACAAGAATAGAGGCAAAGAGAGAAGCTCAAAGTCTAGATCATATGATGAAAAGAGATCTTCTAGTCGTGATCGAAACTGCTACAATTGTGGAAGACCCGGACACTACTCAAATGAGTGTACGGCTCCCCCCAAGAGAAGAGAAGAATCTCCAAGAAGAAGAAGCTCAAGAGATGAGTCACCTCGGAAAGAGAGGAGTAGAGATGATCGTTATGAACGAAGACTCTCTCGGAGAAGCAAGGATTCGGAGAGGAAAGACAAGTCATCAAGGAGCTACACAAGAAGAAAACATCAAGCTCATGTAGGTGAATGGGTCTCCGGCTCCGACTCCGACAATCAATCCGAAGGAAGCTATCACTCCGACTCCGACTACAGTCAAGATGAAGGTGTTGCCGGTCTTGCTCTCGTATCCTCCAACTCCAACTCCTACGACTTATTTGATTCACCAAATGAGGGAATTGGAAGATGTTTCATGGCTAAAGGCCCCAAGGTATCACACCCTGAATTCATTGACTTCGATAGTGATGAGGATGACTTGCTTGGTGAAGATGAGCTCTTGCATGATAAATCCAGTGAGCCTAGTAACGATGAACATGCTAGTAGTCTTTATAGTCGAGAAGAGTCGAATGACAATGCTATGAAGGAGATTGAGCGTCTAACTAAAGAACTAAACACTCTTAAGTTAGCTCATGAAACAACTCAAGAAGATCATAGAGAGCTCCTAAGATCTCATGAGAAGCTACGCTTCGAGAAGCTCACTCTAGAGCAAGAACATGAGTTTCTAAAAGCAATCAATGACGATCTTCGAAAGAAGAGTTCTTCATATCTTGCCAAACGACTTCTCTTGTCTAATTTCTTGCCACCCATTAAGACTAAGCATGACAAGCATAAGAAAATTTCTTCCTCTAGCAGTAACAATAACCATGCTAAATCCAATGTTGTTGCTTCTAGTAGTTCTCTTGATTCCACTAACAATGTTTCAAGCCAAGTTACACTTGAGCAAGAGAATAGTTTATTGAAAGGGATCATAGAGAAAGGTGTCTACAAGAGCCTTGCCGGAAGCAAGAACTTTGGGGAAATTGTTCGCAAGCAAGGAAGGCACCGGAAGAATCAAGGAATTGGTTTTGAGCGAAAGTTCAACGCCGAAGGTGTTGAGTGGGAAGAAGGTCAGTATCCTACTCCACAGTTTGTTCGTCAAAAGGAGAAGTATGATCCTACTTCTTCCAATGTGGAACAAGCTCAAGATGACCTTCCACCACAAGACCACAAGCTAAAAGGCAAGGACAAGCTTCAAGAGGAGATTGATGCATTTGTTGAAGCACCTCAAGCCATGGTCAAGTGGGTTCCCAAGGAAACGTCAAGTTCTACTTCGTCAAGCTCAACTACAACCCCAAGGATTCCCATCAAGATGATGTGGATCCCAAAGAAGAAGAACTAGAAAGTTCTTGAGGGTGACTCCGCCGACATACTTCACTCACATTCATTTTGGCAAAAACTTGTGCAATCAACTTCCACATCGTGCACTAGTTCATGGAGTCACAAACCCTCTTGTTGGTAAGTCAAGGGACAAGGTAATCATTGCTTTCATGGACATCATCTATTGTGAACTTCAATCTATGTCCATGGATATCCTTGTTTGTTCCTTGTGGGACTAACCCATGTAGGTATTGAAAGTGCCCGAATCCAAAGGATAGCTCCCAACTCTTGATGATCTCCATCAACATTGAGCATCCACATCTTCAACATCTACATGAAGTCTTCTACGACAACCCAAGGTTAGTTTGACCCTTTAAAAGGGGTTCTCACATCTAGGGGGAGCTTTGCTCTAAAAAATTGAGCTAAAGCATCTTCAAATGATGTGAACACATCAATGCTTTATGTAAAAGTGGTAACCCCACTTGTGCTTAAACGATGAGTATGACCTATGATCAAATGTTCTCATTTGGCTCCTAAGTCAATATACTCATATAAAGATGACCTAGTCATCGACAAATTGTGTGTTAGTTGCTAGAGTTTTGGTTGTGCATGTTTGACACATATTTCATTTGCTATCTTATTGTGTGAGCATGTTGGATGCATGATTTTATCCATTCGAGGACATCCATTTGTTGTTTTGGTCGTTTTGATTTTTCTGACCAAATGGATGGACAAGAATGCCTAAGTACCTCCCCTAGCTACCTATGCTTTCTTGTCTCAAATTCTATTCATGCTTACATCACAAATTTTGAACAAGTCATTTTCGGACCCTCCGGGTGAGGAGCACTCGGAGCCACCGATCCGTCAAGGGCTAATTTCCAAAACCTTCTAATTGATTTCGGTCAGACCAACTCACTCAAACTCGGTCGAACCGAAAGCATTTAGACTGATCTAGGTTTTCATCTCGGTGAAACCGAGTTGTGATTTTCGGCGTGACCGAAGTGCATAACTGCCTAGCAGTTATCCATCTCGGTGCCACCGAGTTTTACAACTCGGTCCCACCGACAGCGAAGGGGTATATATTCCGAGGGCCGCGCGCGTTGATTCCTCCTTCAAACGTTTCGCCCCCACACCCCTTGCTGTCGTCGCCTTGGTCTCCGGATCGTCGCCGTCGTCGCCTGTGCGCCCTCGCCGCAGGTCTCCATCGCCGTCAACGGCCATCTCCTCCGCGCCGTTGCCGCCGTAGAAAAACTCCACCAAGTTAGGGTGAGTTTTGATCCCACTCGTGCTCCCATCTCCGATTCAATGCATGTTTGGATTGCCTAGTATCTTGCCACGATTGAAATCCTCCTGTACACCAGATTGGTTCGTTTGAACTAGATTCGAGTAAAAGTTTTTGGGTTAGGTTTCCGCGGAACACATCTCGGTGAGACCGATTTTATATTTTCGGTATGACCGATTTGGCCTATGGCCATTGCACTGCACCCTTCGGTCCAACCGAGTTGTGCAAAATCGGTGTGACCGAAATGAAGATTCTGTGAAACCCTAGTGTTTTCGGCAGGACCGAAACCCACTTCGGTCAAACCGAAAGTGGTGTGCCAAGCTCCTGTTTAACACTTCGGATTTACCGAACCTTAAACTCGGTCTGACCGAAATGTCTAGTGTGAAAACTTAATACTAGAATTTGAACTCATTTTTTTTGCAAAAACTTCTGCAGTTTGTGATGACTCTTCTTCTCTGCCTACACCTTATCTATTCAAAGGTTGTCAGCCATGTCAGATGCCAGTGATAGTGAGAACAGGCCAGAGACACCCATTTCAGACATTCCAGAGGCAGGCACTAGTCCTGATCCTAGTAGCTCATCTGATGATGGTGAGAGGAGTACACCAAGTGGCATGCCTCCTGCAGCCACCAGAGCTAGAAAGAAGAGGAATTCAGATGATGAGGATTCAGATTTTGTTGTTGAAGAAGAGGTGACCTCAAAGCCTAAAAGGATGGTTGTTGCCAAAGAGCAACAAGATCAACAATCTAAGAAGGGCACCAGCAAAGTCAAGCAGTCAACTGTTGCTAAGAAGCTGAATTTGGGAGAGGAAGCTGCAAGCAAAGTGAAGAAAACCACCAAGAGAAAGAGGATAGTGCATGTGTCAGGAGCTAGAGCAGATATGTATATTGATCCTCATGCAGATGCAGCAGTAGAGGATGAGGATGAGGCAGCACCCCAGCCTCCTCCTCAGAAGCCGAAGCTCATGGGTGATGCCATTAAGGCTGGAGCCACATCAAAGCCCAAGAAACCTGCTCCAGCTAAGGCAGCTCCAGCAAAGCCTGCTGCCAAGCCCAAGAGGACCATCAGAAACATTCCAGCGTCTGAAAAGAACAAGGATGATGTGCCACCAGCTGAGTCTGACGATGAAGGACCAGTTTTACTGAAACTTCGTCCAAAACTGCCACTCCATAATGATGCTCATCCTCAAGCTGAGGATATGAAGGCAAGGAAAGATAGAGGTCTCAGGCTATGGAGACAAACTGACCCATATGCCGTGAGGAGAAGAACTGCTGTAGATCCCAGATTTCACACCAGAGAGCAGCAGGACTTCCATGAGACCGTGCTGATGGACAAGAAGCCCATAGTCGCAGACACCAGATATGTTGACTGGAAGTACATTGACAGCGAAGAGCACAGAGATTTCTTTCCACATGTGCATGAAAGTTTCACTGCATGTGGAGTTGCAGATTTTGTAGGTCAGAAATTGACCAGTTGGAACGATGAGATGATAATGCAATTTTATGCCACAGCTCACTTCTACCCTGATGGAAAGATTATGTGGATGACTGAAGGTCAAAGGTTTTCTTCTTCTGTTGAAGAATGGGCAGAAATTCTGAATGCTCCAGTGCAACGAGAAGATGATATTGATGTATATGGGATTCCAAAGAAGAATCATGAATCCATGAAAAACATGTACAAAGAGGTTCCAGCAGAGGATTTGGAAATCTGGAAGCTTGGCTCAGTCTACCATCTCCAGGCAGGCTTACCTACCACTAATACCATTTTGAGGCATACCTTGATGCCCAAATCTGGAGATGATCGCATGATCAGAGGATACTCTATCAACATGCTGCACATACTTGATGAGAGAGCACCTTTCAAGGTGATGGACTTGATGGTAGAGACCATTAAGAGGACTGCAGCTGACCAGAAAAGGTCATGTGGATTTGCCCCGCAGATTCAGATGCTTATCAATGCCAAGTTTGGCACGGGCACATTCTTGTTGGATAGAGAACATTTACCGTTGCAGCCAGAGCATGAAGACAATGTTGTTGTGATGGATGAGGAGGATCCGACATCTGTTGAAGGTCAAGCCAAGATCGCAGCTGCTAAGAAAGCCAAAGCTGACAAGGAAGCAGCAGCAGCAGCAGCAGCTAAACCAAAGAGTTTCGGAGAGCAAATTCTTGAAGCTACTCAAAGGATTGAACAACGCCTGGCCAACATTGAACAGTCTCAGGAGAGCTTAGAGAGGATTGTTGACGAGAAGATCCACGTTCTGGACGTGAAGCTGACTGAAGTACAAGTGACCGTCAACAAGCTCGAGGCAGACATTGAGGAAGCAAAGCAGGACAAGGCAGAGCTTATGCGTGAGTTGCAGGATGACTTAGTCCAGCATTCTCATCGACAGACTGCTCCGGTTCCCAAAGGATCCCGATCAGCTGCTATTCCAGTGACTGACACCAGGACTACAGCTTCAGCACCTCCCACAGTTCCAGCAATTGCTCCTACTCCAGCTCCAGCTCCAGTGTCCACTCCTCCAGCACAGACATCAGCTGAAGTCTTCGCCGATGCTGCCATATCCACTCTGACATCAACCCAGACGGGAGCCGCCAGCAGAGTCCACAGTGACGCTTAGCTCTATGCTTTTTCGAACTTTTTGGTAACTTGTTGCCAAAGGGGGAGAAATTGTATAGATCATAGGGCTTCGAGAGAGAGAGAGTGTTGTTGTCTTTGCACTTTTGCTCTTTCGTTCTTTTGCGGTTTCTTTGAGATACTTTTGGTTTTCGAGACATTCAGTGTGTTTGATACTCCGTTTGATTCTACCTTAATGAGTGCTTGGTCGTACTATGCTTTAATGTGTGCTTAATGCTTATCATATGCCATTCCTATCTCGTATGACCATTTACTCATGTCTTGGTGATTGGGTGCATGCTGTTCATTCTTATCATTTTGTGCGCTCCACCAAGATGTATGTGACATGGAAGAGTGACCCATGATCCTAATCGATTGTGCATTTGCATTCAAACGCAAATCTTAAATAATGCACAAATTTAGGGGGAGCTCTTGCTTATCACATACTTCTCAAAGCAACGATATTATTCATTGATTATATCCTTTGTCGAAGCTTTGATCTATATGTTGTCATCAATTACCAAAAAGGGGGAGAATGAAAGTGCAACTAATCCCCGGGTGGTTTTGGTAATTAATAACAACATATATATCATTGAACTAATAGTTACTTGAGAATCATTTCAGAGAGTTCAGTGATATGGGTATGGCAAGGACTGAAGAAGTGGACCCCCCAAAATGCTAAGGCAAGCATTGGCAAAAGCTCAAGACTCCATTTTTGGTTTAGTGATCCAAGATCACATTGAGTCCATAGGAAAAGCCAATACTATTAAAAGGGGATGAGGTTATGATGATGATCTGGTTGCTCAAGTGCTTAGTGATACATCTCCTAAACTATCAGCAACTTTCACTGCCATAGACACTCATAAGTAGTCTCGGTCCCACCGATATTCCAAACTCAGTCACACCGAGATGAACCACCTCAGCCATAAGCCAAACCCTAGTAAACTCGAATTTTCCGATTCTGAACTCGGTCTCACCGAAACATGAGTTGCCAAGTTTCTGTAACCTTCTGTCATCAAATCGGTGTCACCGAGATGATGAAGTCGGTCCCACCGAAACTGGCATGCTCTTGTCATTGCACGAATCGGACTAACCGAGATTGTATATTCGGTCCCACCGAAAATCCCAACGTTCACATTATTTGAACTATCGGTCTCACCGAGTTGTCCACTTCGGTCCCACCGAGATTGCTCAAATGTGTGTAACGGTTGGATTTTGTGTGGAGGCTATTTATACCCCTCCACCCCTCTTCATTCGTGGAGAGAGCCATCAGAAAGAACTACCACTCCTACCTTACATTTCTGAGAAGAGAACTACCTACCCTTGTGTTGAGATCAAGTTGCTCCACTCCCACCATATGAAGCTTGATCTCTAGCCTTCCCAAGTTGCTTTCCACTCAATCCTTTCTTCCACCACAGCCAAATCAGTGAGGAGAGTTGAGTGTTGGGGAGATTATCATTCGAAGCACAAGAGCAAGGAGTTCATCATCATCTACAACATCTATTACCTTTTGGAGGGTGGTGCCTCCTAGATTGGTTAGGTGTCGCTTGGGAGCCTCCGTCGTCGAGATGTGGAGTTGAACCAAGAAGTTTGTAAGGGCAAGGAGATCGCCTACTTCGTGAAGATCTACCCCGAGTAAGGCTAGCCCTCCGTGGGCGTAGGCCATGATGGAATAGACAAGGTTGCTTCTTCGTGGACCCTTCGTGGGTGGAGCCCTCCGTGGACTCGCGCAGCCGTTACCCTCCGTGGGTTGAAGTCTCCATCAACGTGGATGTACGATAGCGCCACCTATCGGAACCACGGGAAAAATCACCGCGTCTCCAAAATTGCGTTTGCTCTTCTCCACCTCTCTTTACTACATGTGCAATTTACTTTCCGCTGCCTATACTCTAGAATTGCATGTGTAGGGTGATGCTTGACTTGATCATAATTGTGAATCTGCCAAAAATTGTTCTTTGTCAAAAGGCGGAATTTTTATATTGACAAGTAGTCTAATCACCCCCCCTCTAGACATACTTTCGATCCTACACTCATCATGTTGCGCACCATATCCATAAGGGTACGGTTACGCCTTTCAGCTACTCCATTTTGTTGAGGCTCGCCCGGCATTGAATATTGGGCGACTATGCCAGTCTCCTACAAGAACTTTGCAAAAGGTCCAGGGACTTGGCCATATGGAGTGTGCCGAACGTAGTACTCTCCCCCATGGTCGGACCTTACTATCTTTATTCTTTTGTCATGCTGATTTTCAACTTCAGCTTTGAATATTTTAAATTTATCCAGCGCTTCTGATCTTTCTTTGATTGGATAAATATAACCATAGCGAGAGTAATCATCTGTGAATGTTATGAACGAGTCATAGCCATCCACACTTTTCACTGGAAATGGTCCACAAATGTCAGTGTGGATGATTTCTAGTGTTGTTGTGCTACGATTTGCACCCTTTTTGATTTGTTTTACATACTTTCCTTTAATGCAATCTATGCATTTTCTAAGTCTGAGAACTCTAACGGAGGAAGAATTTCACTTTTAGCGAGTATTTCTATTCCCCCCTTGGAAATATGGCCCAAACGACAGTGCCATAATTTTGATGAGTCGTGAGTTCTCTTTCTTTTCTTTTGTTCTTTATTCGACGCGGAAACATGCTCATTCACATTGCATACAGAATAAACTTTTTCACGAAGTGATAATAAATAAAGCTCATCATGGAGTAAGGCATTGCCCACATAAGCATTATTAAACCATATGGCACATCTGCCATGTCCAAAATAACATTCATAATGATCTTTGTCCAAGCAAGAAACACTAATCAAGTTTCTATTACATGAAGGAACATATAAAACATCTCTAAGTAGAAGCTTGAATCCATCAGCTAACTCCAAGGAGATGTCGCTGATAGCTTCAACTTCTGCTTGAATTCCATTTGCTACTTCAATTCCTCTTTCTCTTCTTTGCGTAGTCCGAGTCGAATGGAATCCCGGTAAAGAATTTGCAACATGAACAATTGCTCCTGAGTCAATCCACCAAGTGGATTTCGAAAACTGTGTATATAGGGATTCATTAACTAAGGAAACACCGTTGTTACATTGCTTTGCCATTAAGGCCTTCAGCCAATCAGGGCAGTCCTTTTTGTAGTGCCCAGACTTGTGACAGTGGAGACATGTGTCTTTGTCCATTGGGAAATGCTTTAGCTGATGCTGACACTGATAGGAAGCTTTTCCATGAGGCTTTGAGGGAGAACCCTTACTGTCTTGATTGAAATTCTTTTTCTTATCCTTCACATAGTTGATAGAACCACCATGTGAGGCTTTAAGCCGTTCTTCCTCTTGGACACACATGGCAATGGTCTTTTCTATGTCCCATGTTCCAGGTGACATATTGTAGTTTACCACAAAGGTTTCAAACTCCTTTGGCAGTGAAGCCATGACCAGGTGGACCAGGAGAGTTGGTTTGATCTCCAGATCCGCATCCATGGGCTTGAGCTTTGCTGCCATATTGCTCATCCTAAGGATGTGCTCTCTTAATCCATGACCACCGCCAGTGTAGTTCTCTGTAACCAGTTGCTTTATCAGCTGGGTGGCATATGTCTTTGAAGAACTAGTGAACTGGCTCTTTATCTTTGTAAGCAGCTCCCCTACGGAAGTGCACTCTGCAATTGAGCCCACGATTGCGTTCTCAATTGTATTCTTTATAAATGACATGCACTTTTTGTTTGCATTGACCCACTTTTGGTTGTCTATGGAATATGACAATTCTATTGGGGCATAATCCCTCCTCTTTTTGTCCCATGCAGCATCATCATCAGTGGCCTCTCTTACTGGCTCTGTAGGTCTGACCGGCTGTATTTTTTCCACTATCCACTCCACCTCAGCACAGATAAAATGCCATGTCTACTTTCATCCTCCACTCAGTGTAGTTGTCACCTCTGAGTGTCGGAACATCTTTTATGCAACTCATCAAGAGTTACCCTCCTGAAACACAATGGAGTGATGTCATTATAACAATCATATGCATTAATCTAACATTGGTCAAATTAAACACATAATTGTCTATGCAATTAAATCTATATTATCGTTGGGCAAAATATTAGAAATAAATGCACATTTAAATTCAATAATAAAACATGATCATGTTATTAATGACGTTGGTCATAAAAAATAACATAAACATATTCATTTTAATAATCACTTTAAACATGCTCTCATAAAACTTAATACTTTTATTTTCTTTGCAAAAGGGCACTATTAATTTACGCAGCGGAAAAACATGAATAAAAATTCATGAACTTTTTAACTCTTTACAGAAACTTTTCTTTGAAAACAAATAAAAAATCATGAACTTTATTATTTTCTTTGTAAAATTCATGAACATTTATTTTTCTAAACATTTTCTATTCTCTGTAAAGACAAAAATTTAGCGGCAGCACAGACTAGTGCGCGCGGCTAAGCTGCGGCCTGAGCTCAGCGCACGACTGCGGCCTCGGCTCAGCGCGCCCGCGACGGCTGGCGGCCTGAGCCCAGTCGGCTCCTACTTTCAGCTCAAAAGCCCACTCTGGCGCTAGGGTTTCAATCTCAGTCGTTCGCTTGAATCGTACGAGCCAGCGAGCTTTTCGCTCGATCAAAACCAAGCAAGCGAGGGGATCGATCGAAACCCTCGGTCCATTCACTCCCCCCCCCCCCCCCCCCC
>LR738715.1:130126986-130140601 GCA_902687465.1 Secale cereale | reverse complement strand
TTTTATGTACGATTCTATCGGCCCTCTGAAAAGAATGGTTCGCCCACGTTTAGTGATTGGCTAAGCCCCCTGGGAAGAGATGGATAAACCACGTCCCATTGATTGGCTCAGTTTTTATTTGCGGTTCTATCGGCCCTCTGAAAAGAATGGTTTCGCCCACATTCAGTGATTGGCTAGGCCCCCTGGGAAGAGATGGATAAACCACGTCCCATTGATTGGCTGAACCTTGCTTTGAGCCTGGCAGCTCTTAAAAAGCCTCGACTACATGGTCTTATTTGCAAAATTTGCATCTTTTTGTGTTTGTGTTTTATAACCCTTTGAACCGGAGTGGAACAGCTACAGAAGTTGACCACATATCTATAAAGTGAAAAGTCTGGGTCATGAATACCAGCATGAATAAACCGGTGTTGATTATAACCCGGATCATCCATCAGGCAACAAGCCACAAATTTCTGAACAAAGTTTCAGAACGAGGTAAACCGGTGTCTATTATCAAGCCCGAGTTTGTTATTTGATCCATGAAGATCTTCATCAAGAAATTTTAAGGTTCTACTGGATTAAGAATATCAAGCATACTTGATCGCAGGTATGAAGTATCTTGTTTTTAAATACATATTGGCAGTACATAATCAGTTATAATGACCGGTGTTTATTAAACCGGCCTGGTTTTGACTATAAGTCACCAGTACGAGACAAAATAATGACCGGTGTTTATTAACCCGGCCCGATTGTGATCAAACATCATTGGAACCGGTCTTCAAACCGGATTATATTCTTCAATAGCCAAACATGGCTAGATTCCTATTATGGTTATCAATATTATGATTGAGGTTTTCAAAGTCGCTTTAAAGCGCAATGGATATTATTTCAACGATGGAAGTGATTTATTCTACAAAGGAATAGTCCCGAGTTGCTGCAGGCTTACAACCCGGCACTTAGGGGCTACATTATTCAAATTGAGATTACATCAAATACACAAGTCTCAAGCACACAAGCAAGTTGTCTACTTGACACTTGGGGGCTAATGGGCAGTTGAAGCAGTAAAACAGCAGCAATTCAAAGACAAAAGTCTCAAGCACACAAGCAAGTTGTCTACTTGACACTTGGGGGCTAATGGAAAGATCATTTGTTTCATCTGGAAGCACTGGTTCACCTTCTAAATGTAGCTAAACCGGAACTTGGGGGCTACCAATCGCTCCTGTCAACAATTCAAGGTACACAAGTATTCATCCATTATATGGAAAGGTCCACTGCTCAGTTGGTAAAGCACAAAGCTCTTAACCTTGTGGACGTGGATTCAAACCCCACGATGGAAGTTACATTATATAGTGTTGTTTTCAATAATTATATCTACAAAGTCCCTGCTCATTATTGCATAATGACCCGGCACTTGGGGGCTACATAATATGGAATATTCAGTTTCATAGTGATTGGGATGAATGATCCGGATTTCTTCAAGATTATACAATGCTATTTTCAATGAAGTATATACAAAGTCCCTGCTCATTATTACATAATGACCCGACACTTGGGGGCTACAGGTAATATGCATATAAAGGAGGAACATCTTCAAATTATCAGTTTTGGGTAAATCTGGAAGATCAATCATAACCCGGCATTGGCAGCAATCATAACCCGGCATTTGTAAAACAGTCATGACCCGGAATTATCAATTTTTATAACCCGACAATGGTGGTAGTCATAAACCGGCAAGTTCTACATTTCCAAATTGGTTGGATATCAATTGAATATTTGAAGATCAATATTTTTTGTCAAGTCAGAGCATTGAAAGGCTGATTCGAATGAATTCTGGATTTACAATATTTCTATGCAAGCAAGTTGATTATGGAGCTGGTCTGTTGACCCGGATTTTCTAGAAGAAGGAAAGGACAAGGACTTAAGGATGGTCAGATGCCGGTTTACAAGAAATTCTTAACCCAGAGCACAACCTATCAGATTCGCTATTGTGTTTATTTTGCAGCATAAGTTTACCATGGACACATCCAAGCTAAACTTGGGGGCTAATGTCGGGGATATACCCCGCGGTATGAACCGGCCGGAATTATAACCCGGCCGGACTTGGTATTTTACTTAAGACGGTTTATATTTGGCAAGTTACTGGTGACCCGGCAGGCGGATCATGGATGACAAGGCCTAAGGCCCAGAAGGCCGGTTCATATTAATTGTGGGCCGGTTTATAAAGAAAGCATAAGGAATATTCTCATACAAAGGAAGTAAGACTAGGACTCCACTTGTAATCCTAGTCCTACTAGGACTAGTCATGTAACCCGCCCCTTCAACATATATAAGGAGGGGCAGGGCTCCCCAAAGGGGAGAGGTTTTTGAGACAAGTTAGACAAGAGACAAGTTTTAGAGGAGAAGTTTAGACAAGTTCTAGGGTTAGACACCAAGAGCCGGTTTACCGGCGACACCACGAGGATCATAATGAGACTTAGCCTCAAACAGCACGTAGGGTTATTACCGGATGATGTTTCCCGGGGCCCGAAGCTGTCTAAATCCGTGTCTTGCATCGTGTCTCTCGATTCCGCTCAACCCCTCTCAAGCTACTACATAGATGCGTGGCCTCACCACTAAGTCCGCTAAACCGGACATCTGACGTGTTAATTCCACGACACTCTCGGAAATCGATCCTTGGTATTGCCAAGGGAAAACTTCTGCTACACTGCATCTCAAACTTTCCACTTGGGGTAACCAACGAGGGGTGAGAAGCCACCTAGCATCCAGCCGCCGGCGATGGTGTCCATCACCGTGCGAGCCTTGTCGCTTCTCTTTCCCTTTCTCCATCTCTTTCTTCCTCTGCCTCACGCGACAGAGAAAAAAAGAGAGACGCCGAGGGCCCCGTCGGCCGCCGGCGACGGCGTCGCCACGACGGCGCGCGAGCACCCATTCTCCACTTTCCCCTTCCCCTTTTCTTCCTTAGACAGAGAGAGAGAGAGATGCGAGGCTGAAGCCACCTCTGTTCCCTAGCAGCGCTCAACGGCGTGGAGTGGTGGTGCCGTTGCCGATCCCTTCGCCGGTGGTGCGTTCCCCTTGGGATGAGCACGCCGCCATCGAGCGGTGGGGCTGCGGTGCCCCCCTTTCTCCTTTTTTGTTTGTTCCCTTTTCTTTGTCGGTGAGCTTGGTAGCTCCGGTGGTTCTTCGTCCCCGCACCTCGGCTTGCCGATGCGTGTGGGGATCGAGAGGAACAGGCGCGGCCGATGCGGCGGCGCTCTTTGTCGGTGAGTCCCAAGGCCAAATTCCGACGATTTTTTGGGTTTAGAGTTCTTTGGGAGGGGATTTTCTTTGCGGGATTGGAACTCCCGTTTCTTTTTCCTACCATAGATCCTAAACCGATCTGGCTGATACCAATGTTGATTCAATGGAACGGGTAGGTTTAGGGATTCGTGGTGGATTACTGTGGTATTACCTTCTACCTGGCCTGACGAGCTCGAGCCGGAGGCCATGGTGGTGATGTGGCGGCGGTGATTGCAGTGAGGTGGCGAGGTGGTGGCGGTGCTTCCCGTCACTACTACGAAAACCCTAGATCGGAAGGGATTGTCGGTGGGGTGTGCGGCTTGCGACGAACCTCATTATGCGAGCCACCGGCCCACACCTCTTTATATAGTGCAGTGTGACAGGGGCTCGCCAGCCATAGTGGGCTGGGCGCCCCCGATCAGGACGCAGATCTAAGGGCCCGGTGGGCCATTGGGCCCACACGGAGGAGATCAACCTAACATTCTCCCCCTTGATCTCATGTTTACTTTTAACCTTATACTTTATAGTTTATTTGTTTCATCACATATTGGTACATAGAGCATGTTTCATCGTCACAACTTAATTGCCGATAGAATCATACAGCTACGACACACATTTTGTGCGGAAACAAATTCCGTTCCTTTTGGGCCTATCCAGGAATCATAGGCTTTCCCTTAAACCCATGCCGGCTAAGTGTTCCTTGAACACATTGGGTGGTAAGCCTTTCGTTAGCGGATCTGCAAGCATATCTTTTGTCCTTATATGCTCGAGACTTATAGTGTGATCCTGGATTTTATCCTTCACAACATAATACTTTATCACTATTGTTTTTCAGCATTACTTGACTTGTTGTTGTGAGCATAAAATACTGCGGGCTCGTTGTCACAGTACATCTTTAGTGGTTTGTGAATACAATCTACCACTTTCAAGTCGGGTATAAATTTCTTTAGCCATATCACCTGCCCTGTGGCCTCGAAGCATGCTATGAATTCTGCATACATCGTGGATGATGCAACTATTGACTGTTTGGAGCTTTTCCACGAAATAGCTCCCCCTGCGAGAGTGAATACGTATCCTGACGTGGATTTTCTATCATCCCTGTCCCCTGCAAAATCTGCGTCTGAATACCCTTTTATCTCTAGGGAATTTACGAAACGGTGAAGGGCCAAATCTGGGGAACGCGAAACAAAAGAGAACAGGGAGACAGATCCAATCTCGGAGGGGCTCTCGCCCCTCCGCCGCCATGGAAGCCATGGGCGAGAGGGGGAACCCTCCTCCCTTCTAGGAGGGAGGCCAAGGAAGAAGAAGAAGGAGGGGGTCTCTCTCCCCTCTCTCCCGGTGGCGCCGGAGTGCCACCGGGGCTAGGATCGTGACGGCGATCTACATCAACAATCTTGCTACCGTCAAGGCGTCAACACCAACTCTCTCCCCCTCTATGCAGCGGTGTAACCTCTCTATTCCCGCTGTAATTCTCTACTTAAACATGGTGCTTACTTTCATATATTATTTCCCAATGATATTTGGCTATCCTATGATGTTTGAGTAGATCTGTTTTGTCCTATGGCATAATCGTGATCTTGGTTGGTATGATTGTATATTTTATTTTGGTCCTGTCCTACGGTGCCCTCCATTCTCGCGCAAACGTGAGGGGTCCCCACTGTAGGGTGTTGCAATATGTTCATGGTTCGCTTATGGTGGGTTGCTAGAGTGACAGAAGTTTACACCCGAGTAAGGGGGTATGACGTATGGGAGTAAAGAGGACTTGATACTTAATGCTATGGTTAGGTTTCACGACCTTAATGGTCTTTAGTAGTTGCGGATTCTTGCTAGAGTTCCAATCATAAGTGCATATGATCCAAGTACGGAAAGTGTGTTATCTCATGCCTCTCCCTCATATATAAAATTGCAAGAATGATTTCCGGTACTTGTTATCGATTGCATAGGGACAAATAACTCTCTTGTGTTACAAAAAGCTTGCTACTACACTACTTTTATTGTCTTGCAATTTATTTCAAGTTTTATTCCCGCTAAGTACTTCTAGTTTTATTCTAATTTTAGATAAGCAAACGTTAAGTGTGCGTAGAGTTGTATCGGTGGTCGATAGAACTTGAGGGAAAATTTGTTCTACCTTTAGCTCCTCGTTAGGTTCGACACTCTTACTTATTGAAAAAGGCTACAAATGATCCCCTACACTTGTGGGTTATCAGGTGCGCTTATCCCACTGGGCACGAATTCAAAAGCGGAAGTCAGCCACCACAAGCTTGTGTTGAGGGACAACACTCTCTCCATGTATTACCTTAGAATCTAGGAAAGCACACTTGTCTTCTCATCGAGAGGACGAAATTAATTCGACTAGAGTATTGACCACCACTAGAAGTCACTAGATGTGATTCTCTCTTCTAAAGAGGATGTTAGCTACGATCATGTCATAGGTCAGAGAGAAGCTTAAGACATATTCTCCTTCTTGATTTATGATGCCAAAGCCAAAGCCTTCATGCACTTCAAAACCTATGCTAGATGTACCCATGTGGCCATTGAGCTCTCCCTCTATGAAGAGTTTCTCCCTAATAGGTACACTGCTAACCATGTCTTCCATGCCTTCCTAAAAACTCTTTTGGTTATCTCATTGTGGCCTACTTGCAGAGCATACACCATGATAACATTGAGAACTAAGTCCCCAACTATCAGCTTGACTAGGATAATTCAGTCCCCACGCCTCTTGACGTCTATCACTCCAAACTTGAGGATCCTGTTGATCAAGATGGCTACCCCATTTCTGTTTGCAGTTGTCCCCGTGTACCACAACTTGAAGCCGATATCCTCCACCTCTTTGTCTTCTGTCTCCACTATTTGGTTTCTTGGACACAAAGGATATCAACATCTCTCCTCATCATTGTATCAACTAGCTCATGCCGACCTTACGTTCGAGCTACCTAAGCGGATCCTTCAAGATCTTCATACCAAATATGTAAGTTTCTTCTTATTTACATCCCTCATGTAACCTTATATTAGATTGAGATACTTTAAGGTCTTCATACCAAATATGTAATTTTCTTCTTATTTACATCCCTCGTGTAACCTTCTATTAGATTGAGATAATGTCTGTACAAGTCTGATGTACTCCCTCCGCCCTAAAATTAGATTGAGACACTTATTTTGGGACAGAGGGAGTATTAGTTAGCATTCCGGCGTCAAGTTTAATGGTGTAGAAACCGTACAAACGGATTACAGCAATTCTATTGGGAACAGAAATTTTGTTATCTGCATCAGTTGTGAGCAGTTGCTGTAGTTTGGGATCCCAATCGTCTTTCTGATTATCAGCTCTCGTTTGTTACTGCTTATAATGCCAAACTAACTGATTCATTTCATGGGCACATAGGTGCATTATCCAGTCAACTTCCGTACATAAACTGTTTTGCTTATGACATGTGCAAAATACTTGACGCATCTATTTCACTTTTCGAAATAAGTTCGTCAGCAATCAGTGCTCTGGTCAGAGGCAATATATTCAACATAAACTGGTGATGAAGTTCCCAAACACAGTAGGATTTGCCCTGAATTTTTATGTGCAATATCACAGAGTGTGGCACCATCGTGTTCTATCATCTGTACAAAAATCCTCCGGTCGCATATCATGTCAGCCTGTCAATGAAGCTGGCCGCGCTCCTGTCAATGCAACTGGAATTCCGACATGGAAACTGATTCCCGGCAGGCGTGGATAAGCAGGAAGCCCACAGATGATGCCCCAAATCCCCAATGTCCGAAACAAAAGCCTGTATTTCTATCTACTAACAAAAGAATCTGTAGTTTCGGCAACGCCTGCAAAAGATGTTGCAAGAGTACTTTGGCCTTTCACCGTCTGATGTTCTTGAGGAAACGCGGAGGGATATTTTTAGGTGAAGCCATTGCCGACACACCCTCAAGCTGTACAATGATCGAAAAAACAAATTCAAACAAAAAAGTTCGCATGCAAAAGCCAAAAAACTGGGGAAAGCGTATCTTACCTCGCGATCATTATACTTGACTTTCATTGCCTCTCTTTCCAGGCCCGGATACGTTCCATTCAACTGCAATTTGTGTATCATCAAGATGCAAGACTTGAAATCAGAGACCTTGTATTTCGTGTTCCTTTGCAGCGTCAGGTTCTGCAGAATAAACACAAGCTAATATCAGAAAACTATAAAGCATAATGTAGATTCAACAAAGGAGTAGTCATGTCTTCTTACCCAAGGACGGGTAGTTGGCCTGATTGTGAACCTGGCCAAAAAAAGGCAGGCAGCAGCAACAACTGATGGATTGAACTTTATGCAGTCATAGTCTAGTGTAACGCCCCGGACACACCCGCCGATGGTCGTTACTCCTGGCGGGATCTAGACTGGCCTCATATATCAATACTAGTCTTTTCTGCGCACTTTGTCCTCACTCGTGCGCACCCGGGAGCAACTTCCCGGTCGGTCACCCATCCTGAAACTACTCCAAGCTGAGCACGCTTAACTTTGGAGTTCTATCCGAATGGGCTCCCGGAAAAGAAGGAATTCCTTATTGATATGAGTAGTCTATCATCCCTAATAAGCCAGGCTATCACATACACCCTCACTCAGAGGAACCGACGTCCTCGTCGGGCCACAGGAACGTTCCCTCTTGGCACAACCGTCTGTGCTTCCAGGACAGCACATGTGTCATGCCGTGTGCCACGACGGGTCACAAACGTCATGCACAACATGACTGCAAACTGTCCGCAAACATCCGTGTAACCGCGAGGGTCGGCTCTGATACCACCTTGTAACGCCCCGGACACACCCGCCGATGGTCGTTACTCCTGGCGGGATCTAGACTGGCCTCATATATCAATACTAGTCTTTTCTGCGCACTTTGTCCTCACTCGTGCGCACCCGGGAGCAACTTCCCGGTCGGTCACCCATCCTGAAACTACTCCAAGCTGAGCACGCTTAACTTTGGAGTTCTATCCGAATGGGCTCCCGGAAAAGAAGGAATTCCTTATTGATATGAGTAGTCTATCATCCCTAATAAGCCAGGCTATCACATCTAGCAAGCTCAATTCTGCAAGGTAGCTGCACAGAAACTCCAGCTTCTTCGCTTTTGCACGCTAAGGTTTGAAGAGGGGACAGACATTATAATAAAGAACATTAAGTGAATACAATATCAGATGCTGCAACGGATGCTTACATCACGTCCCCGGCAAACAGTTATGTATCTCCTACAACAGACATGCATTGAACATCAGGGTTAGGATCTTTTGAGTCCAGTGTGGCAATAATCATAAGACAAGATATATGTTATGCGAATTAAACATGGTAACTTTTGTACATTGACGTGGTCGTGGGGATGGCTTGGCCATCGAAACTGTTCGGCGTACCTCACTAGATGTCGTGGAATTTTTTTTTTCTCACATGCTGCCCATGTGCTATGCTAAACAAAGACAGACATGAATTCTGATAAGCTTTTCACTAGCCAGATCTAGGATTTATCTCATTTCAGAGTATTTTGTTTGGCAGAACAGATATGTACCGAACGTTAGGCTTAGGAATGTATTTTGAACACAATATATAACAGTAGTCATAACACTACTTATATTTCTGAACTTTCATGGTAACTGTTTTACTACAGAGGATATTTTATCTTCTGAATGTAAAAGTTTCAGCTAAAGTACATACCGTAGAAAAGTTCTTGCAGTGGGACTCCCCATCTCAAAGTTAAGAGATTTCAGTATGTCAGTCTCCATCTTCACCACCTTTGATGCATAAAAACCACAAATGTTTCTCCACCATTCATGGCCTGGAAATTTACTATGCTACTAAGTTAAGCAGAAGCAAGGCTAACCTGCTGCGTGGTGTACTTGTTGGCAGCAATGTTCCTGTATCTTCGAGCCGCATGCACAAATATGTCATCTTCATATTTCCTGCAACATTCCATTCATTCTAGTCAGATAGTCACGCTAAGAGATAAACAAAAAAGAGATAAGCAATGGTTTAGTTCCCTACGCAGCAACAAGCAATGCGGCCACACCAAGTAATTGCAGCTTGTCCTGGCTAATGACATTTGCTGTGAGGAAGCGGTCGACATATGAAACTGCAAGGTGAAGTGTGTCAGCAGGAAGCCTGAATGTCCAAGCCACCTCCACCAGCCAGTTCACTAGGAACGCCCTCATTTTGGGATTGATATCTTCCTGTGTTGTCCGCATATAGTCATCCCTCGGCCTCCTCGATGCCTAGAAAATGTAGACAACAAAGTCGCCAAAAGAGCCTATTCACATCGACCCAAACAGCGAAAACATATTGCATTATGTACATAGTAATGATTGTATCTTCAGATAATTAAGATGCCATACACACCGAAGAATCCACAGCATCTGATATGAAATCAGGCTAAAAAGTGAAGCTCACATAGAACATACTTAGTGGTGTCTTGCTGTGCATACCGCTAGCTTCGGCATGTAGTAAATATGTAACCTGCTTCTGGTTTATCAATAGAGTAGCAAAAATTCGTTGCTCGGCATAGTTGGAAACTCACCATTGCCAAATGCTAGTGTACTAATTTCACCATTGCCCCATGGCACAGTGTACTATAATTTCACCATTGCCCCATGCCACAGTTTACTAATTTCACCATTGCCCAATGCCAGTGTACTATTTCACCATTGCCTTAGCCACAAGTAACTAAACATAGCTATATACCACATTCATAAAAAAAAAAAACTGAATAATTCACCCCAGTATATTGAGATGTATCCACAACACAATACAATTCCCCAAATTCCAGAAACTCATGCGCACAACATGATCACGCCCCAAAATTCCTCAATTCTATCCGATGCAACCTCGCCTTAACTACCAGATGCGACTAATGCGACCGCAAAATCATGTAAACTCGAGAACGAACTCGTACCTCCACACGCAGGATCGGACGAGAAGGGGAATCGAGAAGCCCCTCACCTCCAAGGACCGCATGTACCGGTCGATGTCCCCGAGGTACGGTTCCATACCCGCCCGGAGCGCGGCGGGGTCCGGCTGCTCCGAGTCCGAGTCCAGCAGGCGGGCGCGGTCGGCCTCGGTCTCGTCGTCGATGTCCCCGGGGTACAGTGCGACAGCCGCTGGGGCCGCGGCGGGGTCCGGCTGCTCCGGCTCCGAGTCCGTGTCCGGCGTGCGGGGGGGGCCGGTCACGCTCTCCTCGTCGCTGACCTCCATCCTCTTCCGGTCGTGGGTTCTCCCTGACCGGCGGCCGCGTCGTCTGATTGGAAGCCCTCGGTGGCGGTCGCAGCGTCGCCGAAGCCTTGCTCGAGGTTAAGACGATGGGCGGCTTGGCGGTTCGTGGCTGGCCTTTTAAGGGGTGGGAAGACGCGGCCGGTGCACTCCATCGCCTCCGGCTCCGCCCTCCCCTGTTGCCGCTGCTCGCGTAGCTTCATTTCGTTTCTTCGTGCTGAGTTTTGGAGGGGGAGAGGAAAGCTGCGGCTTGGGAAGCTCGTTATTTTTGACGCCGTCTGGCTTTTGCTTTGGCCAAAGATGCCCTAATACACAAATAAATCCCCACCGTTGAGAGTCAAACTAGCAATAGAGATTGTTCAGTCGGATATTGAACTCACATCACCGTTCCCACGACAGCCTATCCCCGTCCTCATCCCTGTCCTCGTCGGGTTTTTCCAACCATCCTCGCGGAAAAACCCATGTCCGCAATCAGTAGAAACATTCAATAGATTTTTTCGGTTAAAGAAAAATAATATTATTTCAGCACAATAAACAACATGTAAGGACCTTTGGGGTGTTTGTTGTGGTTAGGTTTGGGTTTTCTTTGGCTTTTGGGGATAAAATGTGCAGGGTAGGTGGAAATTAAGTCATGTAAATATATTAATCTATTCTATGGTTAAAATTAAGTTTTATACGGGTGTGTCTTATTCATTGGAATGGAGGGAGTAAAGATTAGTTTACATGCCAATATGATTGCACATAGGTTCTTTCCCAGGCCACAAAATGGATCATGTGTTGTCATAATAAATAATGATGGTTGTTTAATTTCTTTACTCAAACCGGCAATGGTTAACAGTTACCCGCATCCCCGTGGACACTTACTCTATTAGGAGACATGGATGATCAAGTTTATATATCCACAGGTAACCTAGTGAGTCAAATATCTTACCCAAAAGGTAAGACGGAGAAGAGGATGTGATAGCATTATCTGTACCCATTACACGCCTTATCCATGAAGGCCTTATATTGGAGCCCTAAATCATTAGAACACATGCAATTCCCACACACCCAACCAAAAAAATAGTACCACTGAAAACTTCTTTCGAAAACTGTTGAGTTGTGCTCTCAGCAGTACCCTTTTGTACCTTGTACTTCGTGTTGTGCTATCCTGTGTGTGGGTACGTGAGTGTACTCTGGTGAACATTATGGTTGTGGTGGGTTGCTTTATATATAAAGCGGGGCGAAAGCCTTTTTTGGTAAACTTCTTTTGAATACGAATTCAACAATATATATTTTTGACCCATATAACCCATTGGTATAATTTATGGTGAAAGTTTAATTTTGAAATGTGTGTGCGCTTTATTTATTGAAATAGGGAGAGTACATCCCTGATACTACGAGAAACTTTGCACCATCTTTATGGATTCAATCTCAAGATCCCCTTTTTGCGGGTAAATTTTGAGATCCGTTATAGGTGGTATGACATATATTTTTGGCGTGGACAGGAAACCATGCATTAAGGAGCAATTCGTTTCAGAAGGAGAAAAACTCTCAACTATTTAAATCAGACAATTTTGTTCCCTTTGAAACAGTTTGATGGATGAGATGGTGGTTGAGGGAGTCCTGTCTTCAGGGGTCCTGAGGCGTCCAGGTCGTTGAAGTTGGGTCGTGTTGATGGGCCACGAAAGTAGAAGCAGAAGACTCTCCCCCGTATTTGGTCAGGACTCCTATGTACGTAGAAAGGCAAGCGTAATGTCCGGATGTATCTATTACTTCCTCCCCAAGTCACCTTTGTAACCCTAGGCCCCCTCAGGCGTGTATATAAGCCGAAGGGTTTAGTCTGTAGAGGGGAACATCAGAATCATAACATCCTTATAGGCTAGTGCTTGATGGCTTCTCGCCCCTCGTTGGTTACCCCAAGTGGAAGGTTTGAGATGCAGTGTAGCGGTAGTTTTCCCTTGGCAAAGATACCAAGGATCGATTTCCCCTGAGACTCCCAGTTTCAACAAGAAGGTGTCAACTGCTAACGGCGCCAGATATTAGCAATCAACTTGGATCTGCACACAGATACAAATAACTTTGCTCCCAACGAGTACAAAGAGGTTGTCAATCCCTCCGGCCTTGTCGTTTACAAAGGATCAAACGCAAGTGATAATAGTGATAGGTAAAACTGTAACTAGTATGTAAAGCAGAAAGTAAGTAGCGGATGTGATCAGTGATGGTAATATGGACCGGGGTCCCATGATGTTCACTAGTGATGTCTCTCTCCCAAAAGACGATAAAACAACTATGTGAGGTAAACGAATTACAGCTGGGCAATTGACAGAATTATGTGCGCAAACCAATGCTAACTATGTTGCAAGAAAGGTAGAGGTTCAAAGCATGGGCGGTACGCCAAGGCAAGTAGACCGAAATCCATCTGCATCTACTACTAATCATCCACCTTGAGATATCTATCCAGAACATCTCGCTGGTATTAAGTTGCGAGTCCCACCCATAGTGTAAACTCAAAGCAACAGACAACTGCATTAAAAGAACTTTGCGTAAAGTAAACAATCCTTGCACCCTCGGGCACAAGCACCGTTGTTTTCCCCCTTGTGGCAACAGCACATCTCCTAGACTCATGTTTCTGTCACTCAAGCTAGTCATCGAGGGGCATGAACCCACAATCAAGCATAACGTTCCCTCTTGGAGTCACTACCTACTACTTGGCCAAAGCAATAAATAGCAACGGAGAACATGCAAGAATTACTTACGAACATAAATATAAAAGAGGTGAATCAAATATATTACTCAAACACAATCTGAACATAATCTCACAATCCATCGGATCCCAGCAAACTCAACATAGCAACAACATAAGGATTACATATGTGCCTCGATCATGTAGGGCAGCTCACGAGGTCTAAATAGTGAAGCACAAGAAGGGGAGGAGAACATCACATAGCTACTGGTCATGGACCCATGGTCCAAGGGAGACTACTCACAACTCATCCGGGAGGCGTCCATGGTGGTGGAGAGGCTCCCGGTGGTGATCCTCCCCTCCGGCAGGGTGCCGGGAAGAGTTCTCCTGGTGCTCCCGATCTTGGAAGCACGGCGGCGGCGGAACAGAGATGAGATCGCGAAAAAGGGTTCCCGTCTCGAGGGTTTCGGGACGC
>LR738715.1:130076189-130126746 GCA_902687465.1 Secale cereale | reverse complement strand
CCCCCCCGGCACGGCCAGGAGGGGGGCCGCACCACCAGGGCGCCTGGAGCCCTGGTGGCCCCCCTCCGGCCCTACTTCGGCCATGTGGAAGCTTCCGGAACGCTGATTTTTTATATAATTTTTCCGGGATTTTTCTGGCAGTTTACGTGATGGGAAAACCTGAAATACAAAAACAGCAGAAAACAGAAACTGGCACTGAGGTGCACTGAGTTAATAGGTTAGTCCAAATATGATCAAAAGTGTATGGAAGTGTATAAATATCATAGCAATATCACACAAAAGAGGCATGGAGCAAGCAGAAATTATAGATACGTTTTGGACGTATCAACATCCCCAAGCTTAATTCCTGCTCGTCCTCGAGTAGGTAAATGATAACAAGAATAATTTCTGTGGTGACATGCTATTAACCATATAAGGACTTTTTATAGTCACATGACAAAAGCTTACTGAGACAATGAAGCTATAGTAATTAAGTTGCCTCATGAGAAAATCACAAAGAACTGAAAGTTTTACAACATGATACTGAAACATCAAATAGATTTGTAATGAGCATGGTGTGCAAATATGACAAAGTGATATCTCGCTTGCCCCCTTTAGTGAAGCAAAACATAAATGCAGGGGCACCTGTAGGATCGAAAGTAGGTCTAGAGGGGGGGTGATTAGACTACTTGACAGTATAAAAAATCTGCCTTTAGATCATGCAATGTTTTTGGCAGTTTCTCAATTAAGATCAACACAAGTATCACCCTACACATGCAATTCTAGAGTATAAGCAGCGGAAAGTAAATTGCACATGTAAAAGAGAGGTGGAGAAGATCAAACGCAGTTTGGTGACACGAAGATTTTTGTCGTGGTTCCGATAGGTGGTGCTATCGTACATCCACGTTGATGGAGACTTCAACCCACGGAGGGTAACGGCTGCGCGAGTCCACGGAGGGCTCCACCCACGAAGGGTCCACGAAGAAGCAACCTTGTCTATTCCATCACGGCCTACGCCCACGGAGGACTAGCCTTACTCGGGGTAGATCTTCACGAAGTAGGCGATCTCCTTGCCCTTACAAACTTCTTGGTTCAACTCCACATCTCAAAGACGGAGGCTCCCAAGCGACACCTAACCAATCTAGGAGGCACCACCCCCCAAAAGGTAATAGACGGTGTTGATGATGATGAACTCCTTGCTCTTGTGCTTCAGATGATAATCTCCCCAACACTCAACTCTCCTCACTGATATGGCTATGGTGGAAGAAGGGTTTGAGTGGAAAGCAACTTGGGAAGGCTAGAAATCAAGTTTCATATGGTAGGAATGGAATGGCTTGATCTCAACACAAGGGTAGGTGGTTCACTTCTCAGAAAGTGTATGGTAGAAGTGGTGGTACTTTCTGATGGCTCTCCTCACGAATGAAGAGGGGGTGGAGGGGTATATATACCCTCCACACAAAATCCAACCGTTACACACACATTTGACCAATCTCGGTGAGACCGAAGTGAAAACTCGGTCAGACCGAAAGTTCAAATATAGTGAACGTTGGGATTTTCGGTGGGACCGAAAATACCATCTCGGTGTGTCCGAAGTGAGTCAAAGGTTAGGGTTTGCCATCTCGGTGTGACCGAAAACAACAACTCGGATATTCCGAAATGCTGTCAATTGGTTACAGAAGGTTGGCAGTCCATTTTCGGTGAGACCGAAACTCAGAATCGGATGGACCGAGAAATTAGGGTTTGAGGAAATAACTGAAGTGGTTCATCTCGGTGGGACTGAGTTTGCAGAATCGGTTTGTCCGAGATTACTTATGAGTGTGTTGAAAAATGAAGAGTGCTGATAGTTGAGGGAGCTAGATCACCAAGCACTTGAGCAACAAGAACATTAACACAACCTCATCCCCTTTTAATAGTATTGGCTTTTCCTATGGACTCAATGTGATCTTTGATCACTAAACCAAAAATAGAGTCTTGAGCTTTTGCCAATGCTTGTCTTAGCATTTTGAGGGGTCCACTTCTTCAGACATTTCCATACCCATATCATCAAACTTCTCTGAAATGATTCTCAAGTAAATATTAGTTCAATGATATATATGTTGTTATTAATTACCAAAACCACCCGGGGATTAGTTGCACTTTCAATCTCCCCCTTTTTGGTAATTGATGACAACATATAGATCAAAGCTTCGACAAAGGATATAATCAATGAATAATATCGTCGCTTTGAGAAGTATGTGATAAACAAGAGCTCCCCCTAAATTTGTGCATTATTTAAAATTTGCGTTTGAATGCAAATGCACAATCGATTAGGATTATGGGTCACTCTTCCATGTCACATACATCTTGGTGGAGCGCACAAAATGATAAGAATGAATAACATGCACTTAATCACCAAGACAAGAGTAAATAGCCATGCAATAAGGAATAGCATATGATAAGCATTAAGCACACATTAAAGCATAGTATGACCAAGCACTCATTAAGGTAGCATCAAACAGGTAGCAAGCACACTTAAAGTTTCAGGAACCAAAAGAAACCAATGTATCTCAAAGAAACCGGCAAAAGAACGAAAAGACGAAGACGAAAGAGCACTCTCTCTCTCGAAGCCCTATGATCTATAACAATTTCTCCCCCTTTGGCAACAAGTTACCAAAAAGTTCGAAAAGGTATAGAGCTAAGCGTCACTGCGGGCTCTGCTGGCGGCTCCCGTCTGGGTAGATGTCGGTGTAGAGATAGCTGCATCGGCGAAGACTTCTGCTGAAGTCTGCGGTGGAGGAGTGGATGCTGGAGCTGGAGGAACTGCTGGAGCTGTAGCTGGTGCTGAAGTGGTAGCCCTGGAGTCTGTCACTGGGATAGCTGCAGATCTGGATCCTCTGGGAATCTGAGCAGTCTGGCGATGAGAGTCCTGGACTAGATCGTCCTGCATAAGCTCTGCTCTCTCCTGCCTTATCTCCTCCATGTCTGCCTCAAGCTTGTTGACAGACACCTGAATCTCAGTCAGCTTCACGTCCAGAGCGTGGATCTTGTCCTCGACAATCCTCTCAAGGCTCTCCTGAGATTGCTCAATGCTGGCTAGGCGTTGTTCAATCCTCTGGGTAGCTTCAAGAATTTGTTCTCCAAAGCTCTTTGGCTTAGCTGCTGCTGCTGCTGCCTCTTTGTCAGTTTTAGCCTTCTTCGCAGCTTCGATTTTGGCTTGTCCTTCAACTGAGGTAGGATCCTCTTCATCCATCACAACTACGTTGTCCTCATGCTCTGGCTGCAGTGGCAAGTGCTTCCTATCCAACATGAATTTGCCCGTGCCAAACTTGGTGTTGATGAGCATCTGTATCTGCGGTGCAAACCCACACGACCTCTTCTGGTCAGCTGCAGTCCTCTTAATGGTCTCTACCATCAAGTCCATCACCTTAAAAGGTGCCTTCTCATCGAGAATGTGCAGCATGTTGATAGGATAGCCTCGTATCATCCGGTGGTCTCCAGACTTAGGCATCAATGTATGCCTCAGAATAGTGTTAGTGGTGGTCAGACCTGCCTGGAGATAATACACTGAGCCAAGCTTCCATCCTTCCAAATCAGCAGCCGGGATCTCCTTGTACATGTTCTTCATGGAATCATGACTCTTCTTAGGAATCCCATAGACATCAATGTCGTCCTCTCTCTGCACTGGAGCGTTCAGAAGTTCTGCCCATTCTTCAACAGTCGAAGAAAACCTTTGACCTTCAGTCATCCAGGTGATCTTGCCATCAGGATAGAAGTGGGCTGTGGCATAGAACTGCATGATCATCTCGTCATTCCAAGCTGTCAGCTCTTGACCCACAAAATCAGCAACTCCACATGCAGTAAAGCTCTCATGCACATGGGGAAAGAAGTCCCGGTGCTCTTCACTGTCAATATACTTCCAGTCAACATACCTGGTGTCAGCAACAATGGGCTTCTTATCCATTAGCACGGTCTCATAGAAATCCTGCTGCTCTCTGGTGTGGAATCTGGGGTCCACAGCAGTCCTTCTCCTTACAGCATATGGATCAGACTGTCTCCATAGCCTGAGACCTTTGTCCTTTCTTGCCTTCATGTCCTCAGCTTGAGGATGAGCATCATTGTGGAGTGGCAACTTGGGACGGAGCTTAAGCAACACATGCTCTTCATCTGATTCAGACGGTGGCATCTCACCTTTGTTCTTCTCAGAAGCTGGAATGCTTCTGGTTGTTCTCTTGGGCTTGGCTGGAGCTGCCTTGGATGGAGCAGGCTTCTTGGGCTTAGAAGAGGCTTGAGCCCGAATAGCATCACCCATGAACTTAGCTTTCTGAGGAGGAGGCTGGGGTGCATCTTCTTCTTCTTCTTCTGCAGCAACATCTTGAGGTTCAGCATATACTACCCTCTTCCTTTTGGAAGTCTTCTTCACCTTGCTTGGAGCAGGCTCTTCCAAGTTGAGCTTCTTAGCAACTGCTGACTGCTTCACTTTGCTTGTGCCTTTCCTTGGCTGCTGCCCTTGGTGCTCTTTGGCAACCACATTTCTCTTTGGCTTGGAGGTAACTTCCTCAGCAACAAAGTCAGAGTCCTCATCATCAGAAGTTCTCTTCTTCCTGGTTCTGGTGGCTGCAGGAGGCAAACCACTAGGGGTGCTCCTCTCACCATCATCACTGGAGCTGCTTGCAGGACTTGTATCTGCCTCTGGAATTTTAGCAAACGGTGATTCAGACCTGTTCTGGCTGTCACTGACATCTGACATGGCTGAAAAACCTGTGGAAAGATAAGGTATAGGCAGAGTAGAAGAGTTATCACAACTGCAGAGGTTTTTGCAAAAAAAATGAGTTCAAAACTTAGTTTTGAGTTTTCACAGAATGTATTTCGGTCAAACCGATTTCAGGTTTCGGTGCAACCGAAGTGCTCAACAGAAACCTACACACCACTTTCGGTCAGACCGAAATGGGTTTCGGTCCTACCGAAAACTTAGGGTTTCACTGAAACTACTTTTCGGTCGTTCCGATTGGCACAACTCGGTTAAACCGAATTATGCAGTGCAATGGCCAGAGGCCAAATCGGTCATTCCGAGTTTCAAAAATCGGCTTCACCGAGATGCATTCCGTGGAAACCTAAACCTAAGAATTTTCCTCGAAACTAGAAGATCTGAACTATTGTATAGGGAACATATCAAACGTGGATTGAATCATGGCAACCTATCGTGCAAGAATCGGAAGTGGAGCACGAAAAGGGATCGGGACACACCCTAACTTGGTGGTGTCCCTCTACGGCGGCAACGGTGGAGATGATTACCGTTGACGGCGGCGGAGACCTGCGGCGAGGGCGCACAGGCGACGAAGGCGACGATCCGTAGACCAGGGCGACGGCAGCAGGGGTCTTGGGGGCGAACGGTTTGAAGAAAGAAATCGCGCGCAGCCCCTCAGGTATATATAACCCCATGCTGTCGGTGGGACCGAGTTGAAAAAACTCGGTGTCACCGAGATGTATAACTGCTGTGCAGTTACACATATCGGTCAGACCGAGAGTTTGAACTCGGTTTCACCGAGATGAAACCTAGATCAGTCTAAGCGTTTCGGTTGGACCGAGATTGAGAAGCCGGTCAGACCGAAATGGACTTAGAAGGTTTTGGAAGTCAGCCTTAGACGAATCGGTGGTTCCGAGTGCTCCTCACTCGGACTGTCCGAAAAAGACTTGTTCAAAGTTGTGATATGAGCATGAATAGAATTTTGAGACAAGAAAGCATAGATAGCTAGGGAAGGTGCTTAGGCATTCTTGTCCATCCATTTGGCCAGAAAAATCAAAACAATCAAAACAACAAATGGATGTCCTTGAATGGATGAAATCATGCATTCAACATGCTCACACAATAAGATAGCAACTGAAATATGTGTCAAACATGCACAACCAACACTCTAGCTACTAGCACACAATTTGTCGATGACTAGGTCATCTATATATGAGTATATTGACTTAGGAGCCAAATGAGAACATTTGATCATAGGTCATACTCATCTTTAAGCACAAGTGGGGTTACCACTTTTACATAAAGCATTTATGTGTTCACATCATTTGGAGATGCTTTTGCTCAATTTTTAGAGCAAAGCTCCCCCTAGATGTGAGAACCCCTTTTAAAGGGTCAAACTAACCTTGGGTTGTCGTAGAAGACTTCATGTAGATGTTGAAGATGTGGATGCTCAATGTTGATGTAGATCATCAAGAGTTGGGAGCAATCCTTTGGATTAGGGCACTTTCAATACCTACATGGGTTAGTCCCACAAGGAACAAACAAGAATATCCATAGACATAGAGTGAAGTACACAAAAGATGATGTCCATGAAAGCAATGATTACCTTGTCCCTTGACTTACCAACAAGAGGGTTTGTGACTCCATGAACAAGTGCATGATGTGGAAGTTGATTGCACAAGTTCTTGCCAAAATGAATATGAGTGAAGTTTGTTGGCGGAGTCACCCTCTAGAACCTACTAGTTCTTCTTCTTTGGGATCCACATCATCTTGATGGGAATCCTTGGTGTTGTAGTTGAGCTTGACGAAGTAGAACTTGATGTGTCCTTGGGAACCCACTTGACCATGGCTTGAGGTGCTTCAATGAATGCATCAATCTCCTCTTAAAGCTTGTCCTTAGCCTTTAGCTTGTGGTCTTGTGGTGGAAGGTCATCTTGAGCTTGTTCCACATTGGAAGAAGTAGGATCATACTTCTCCTTTTGTGAGACAAACTGTGGAGTAGGGTATTGACCTTCTTCCCACTCAACACCTTCGGCGTTGAACTTTCGCTCAAAACCAATCCCTTGATTCTTCCGGTGTCTTCCTTGTTTGCGAACAATCTCCTCAAAGTTCTTGCTTCCGGCAAGACTCTTGTAGACACCTTTCTCTATGATTTCCTTCAATAAGCTATTTTCTTGCTCAAGTGTAACTTGGCTTGAAACATTGTTAGTGGAATCAAGAGAACTACTAGAAGTAACAATATTTGATTTAACATTGTCATTGTTACTACTAGAGGAAGAATTTTTCTTATGTTTGTCATGCTTAGTCTTAATAGGTGGAAAGAAATTAGACAAGAGAAGTCGTTTGGCAAGATATGAAGAACTCTTCTTTCGAAGATCGTCATTGATCGCTTTTAGAAACTCATGTTCTTGCTCTAGAGTGAGCTTCTCGAAGCGTAGCTTCTCATGAGATCTTAGGAGCTCTCTATGATCTTCTTGAGTTGTTTCATGAGCTAACTTAAGAGTGTTTAGTTCTTTAGTTAGACGCTCAATCTCCTTCATAGCATTGTCATTCGACTCTTCTCGACTATAAAGACTACTAGCATTTTCATCATTACTAAGCTCACTAGATTTATCATGCAAGAGCTCATCTTCACCTAGCAAGTCATCCTCATCACTATCAAAGTCAATGAATTCAGGGTGTGTTACCTTGGGGCCTTTAGCCATGAAGCATCTTCCAATTCCCTCGTTTGGTGAATCAAATAAGTCGTAGGAGTTGGAGTTGGAGGATACGAGTGCAAGTCCGGCAACACCTTCATCTTGACTATAGTCGGAGTCGGAGTGATAGCTTCCATCGGATTGACTGTCAGAGTCGGAGCCGGAGACCCATTCACCAACATGAGCTTGATGTCTTCTTCTTGTGTAGCTCCTTGATGACTTGTCTTTCCTCTCCGAATCCTTGCTTCTCTGAGAGGGTCTTCGTTCATAACGATCATCTTTACTCCTTCTCTCTCTCCGAGGTGACTCATCTCTTGCTCTTCTTCTTGGAGATTCTTCTCTTCTCTTGTGGGGAGCCGTACACTCATTTGAGAAGTGTCCGGGTCTTCCACAATTGTAGCAATTTCGATCACGACTAGAAGATCTCTTTCCATCATATGATCTAGACTTTGAGCTTCTTTCTTTGCCTCTATTCTTGTAGAACTTGTTGAAGTTCTTGACCATTAGGCTTATCTCTTCATTGGAAATTTGCTTGTCACTTGAAGTAGTAGGAGCATCACTTGTAGCTTTGTAAGCACCACTTGACTTGTTGTGAAGCTCTTCCTTATCCTTAAGTGTCATCTCATGAGCAACAATTCTTCCAATGACTTCAGTTGGCTTGAGAGTCTTGTAGTTTGGCATCATTTGGATCAAAGTGCACACGGTGTCATACTTTCCATCCAAAGCTCTGAGAATCTTCTTAATGATGAATCGGTCGGTCATTTCTTCGCTTCCTAAGCCAGCAATCTCATTTGTGATGAGAGCAAGCCTAGAGTACATTTCAGCGACTCCTTCACCATCCTTCATCTTGAACTTGTCAAGTTGACCTTGAAGAATATCTAGCTTTGACTCCTTCACAGATTCAGTACCTTCGTGCATTTCAACCAAAGTATCCCAAATCTCTTTAGCATTCTCAAGACGGCTGATTTTGTTGAACTCTTCGGGACACAAAGCATTGAAGAGAATGTCACAAGCTTGAGCATTGTTTTGCAACATCCGCAACTCTTCGGGTGTAGCTTCGCGATCCGGAACTTTTCCTTCTTCAAAGAAATCACCTTGCATGCCAACACAAATAATGCCCCATGCGGCTGGGTTATGACCAAGAATATGCATTTTCATTTTATGCTTCCAACTAGCAAAATTTGTACCATCAAAGTAAGGACCTCTACGATAATTACCCTCACTAGACGCCATACTCTCCTAGGTTGTGAAACCAAGCTTATGGAGTCCAATGCAATGGAAACCAAGGCAATGGAGACCAAAGCTCTGATACCACTTGTAGGATCGAAAGTAGGTCTAAAGGGGGGGTGATTAGACTACTTGACAATATAAAAAATCTGCCTTTAGATCATGCAATGTTTTTGGCAGTTTCTCAATTAAGATCAACACAAGTATCACCCTACACATGCAATTCTAGAGTATAAGCAGCGGAAAGTAAATTGCACATGTAAAAGAGAGGTGGAGAAGATCAAACGCAGTTTGGTGACACGAAGATTTTTGTCGTGGTTCCGATAGGTGGTGCTATCGTACATCCACGTTGATGGAGACTTCAACCCACGGAGGGTAACGGCTGCGCGAGTCCACGGAGGGCTCCACCCATGAAGGGTCCACGAAGAAGCAACCTTGTCTATTCCATCACGGCCTACGCCCACGGAGGACTAGCCTTACTCGGGGTAGATCTTCACGAAGTAGGCGATCTCCTTGCCCTTACAAACTTCTTGGTTCAACTCCACATCTCAAAGACGGAGGCTCCCAAGCGACACCTAACCAATCTAGGAGGCACCACCCCCCAAAAGGTAATAGACGGTGTTGATGACGATGAACTCCTTGCTCTTGTGCTTCAGATGATAATCTCCCCAACACTCAACTCTCCTCACTGATATGGCTGTGGTGGAAGAAGGGTTTGAGTGGAAAGCAACTTGGGAAGGCTAGAAATCAAGTTTCATATGGTAGGAATGGAATGGCTTGATCTCAACACAAGGGTAGGTGGTTCACTTCTCAGAAAGTGTATGGTAGAAGTGGTGGTACTTTCTGATGGCTCTCCTCACGAATGAAGAGGGGGTGGAGGGGTATATATAGCCTCCACACAAAATCCAACCGTTACACACACATTTGACCAATCTCGGTGAGACCGAAGTGAAAACTCGGTCAGACCGAAAGTTCAAATATAGTGAACGTTGGGATTTTCGGTGGGACCGAAAATACCATCTCGGTGTGTCCGAAGTGAGTCAAAGGTTAGGGTTTGCCATCTCGGTGTGACCGAAAACAACAACTCGGATATTCCGAAATGCTGTCAATTGGTTACAGAAGGTTGGCAGTCCATTTTCGGTGAGACCGAAACTCGGAATCGGATGGACCGAGAAATTAGGGTTTGAGGAAATAACTGAAGTGGTTCATCTCGGTGGGACTGAGTTTGCAGAATCGGTTTGTCCGAGATTACTTATGAGTGTGTTGAAAAATGAAGAGTGCTGATAGTTGAGGGAGCTAGATCACCAAGCACTTGAGCAACAAGAACATTAACACAACCTCATCCCCTTTTAATAGTATTGGCTTTTCCTATGGACTCAATGTGATCTTTGATCACTAAACCAAAAATAGAGTCTTGAGCTTTTGCCAATGCTTGTCTTAGCATTTTGAGGGGTCCACTTCTTCAGACATTTCCATACCCATATCATCAAACTTCTCTGAAATGATTCTCAAGTAAATATTAGTTCAATGATATATATGTTGTTATTAATTACCAAAACCACCCGGGGATTAGTTGCACTTTCAGCACCTCCAAGGTTTAAGTGATGACTAGATACAATGATTTCAGAATAAACGATATCATAATCATGCAAAAGACAATGCTACTTTGGGACAATGCACATTACACTCAGAATGACAATCATGCTCTCAGTAGTTGGTGCTTAAAGAAGGCGAAGACTCTCGAACCGTGGCTTTTGTTGGCAAGGTTGAAAACCCGTGGTCGGAAACAAAGACAAAGCATGTACCAGAGCTCTTGGTTTTAAAAACAGAAGTAATAATTATTTTTTTGGATATGCATGTTTCGTCAACGAATGCTAGCAGATAACTCAATCACTTCTTGAGATGGACAAGTTTCGAGGAACGGCTCCCGAATGAGGACGATCACATCCTCTTAATCTCCTTTGTTTATCACTGCCAAAGTTTTCTGATTTCTCATGAACAAAGCGTGAAGGAGGGTTTGTTTGTTTATATTATTTTTGAGCCGGGCGCACTCTTTGCCAGTTTCTTCTCGTATTATGGGTTTGCACATTAGACATGCAATCCCGGGGTGAAGCCTGTCCAACTTAAAAAGATCATGAATTAACTACTACTTCCTCATGAACTAAAACAGAGGCACAAAAGAGAAATGCTTTTTTGAATAATTTCGAGATGGTACATGAAAGTCTTCGTTAGGAATGGCAGGTAAATACCATGTATAGGAAGGTATGGTGGACTCATATGGCATAACTGGTTTAAAGGATTTTGGATGCACAAGCAGTCAGTCCGCTTAGTACAGGTGGAGGTTAGCAAAAGACTGGGAGCGACCAACTAAGAGAGAAATGACGGTCATAATCATGCAGAGCGACAAAGCAACATTGAATCAGGCATGGAAGTTATATCGCTACTCAGAAATAAAAGATCATCAAGGCTTGACAGACTTTCTTTACAGTCTTAAATATGCGTGAGCATACGCCAAGTCAATCAAAATAAATTCTTGAAGGAAGATATTACTAAACCATACCACATCATAGGCAAACAAATCATGTTGGTACTCCAATAACACATTGGGAACCCCCCAGCTATTTGAGACTAACCACAAGAAAACATGAACTACTAAGCACCATTATGCACGTAGCATTTTTATCATAGTGTCACATCCCCAGCTTCACCCTGCATTAGGATAGCACCTGTCTGTTGCATCATGTTTAATTTCAAAGGAAACCTGAAATGGGGATGATCAAACCCTAGCATCAAATGAATTTAACTAGGGTCAGATTTAAATCTTTTTCAATGAACCCAAAATGCCCTTGGGAAAAGTTCATCATTTTTGGATTGATTATAAAACCCCTGCCAAAAATGTTGCACACATTTCTAGGACCATTCTGGATTTTTGAATTAAATCATATCTTATTTGCATTTGGGCATTTAAATTTTATATATTATTTTAAATGCTCAAATAATCCCAAACTGAAATGTTCCATGTTGGTTATATGCTAAACAGTGGGCATGAGCAGTTTGGTGAATTTTGAAAGTGCCTAAGCATTTTTAGAAAAGCCACAAACCTGCAGAAATAATAGAAAACAGATAGAATTAAAAGAGAGAGAGAGACTCACCTGGGCTAACTAACCTGTGCAGCCCAGCACTGTTGGCCCAGCCACTTCTGGGGGCCCAGCCCAGCACCGCCTCCTTCAACCTCGTGCCAGAAGGCACGAGGGCGTGTGGCCGGCGCGTGCGCACGGCCGTGCCTCCACGCAGCTGCCTGCCTGGCCTCCCCTCGCCAGCGCGACGCCGCCAAGGACACGCCGCAAGCGCCTGGAACCCCCCCTGACCTCTCACTCGCCCCCTTCCTCCCTCCCTCGTCTCTCCAGGGCCATGGCCGACGCGCCCGTGGGCGCATCGACGGCCGTAGCCGCAGCCACCGCCTCCCCCTCGTCCCCTCGATGTGTCCACGAGCTCCGCCACGGACCCGTGAGTCTACACGCCCACGCACGCGAGCTCGGGAGCCTCTTAGCGTCTTCCCCGACCTCGTCTTCAACCTTCGGCCGACGAGATCCCCTCCGCCGCCCTGCTCTGTGTAATGCCCCGGATGTAATACTTTCCCTTTTGGACATATAATATATCTCCGGCTTCATCTATTTCCATTCCGGGTTCTTTGTCTTTCGGGTTTTCGTCGTTTTGTTGTGTGCGTGTGTGGCATTCATTCATATCATGTAGATATGTGCATCGCATTGCATTTGTGTTGTCGGTTGCATCCGGTTCCACGCGTTCCTTCCCGTTGTCCGTTTCGCGTTCCGGAGCTCCCTCACGTGTCCGTGACGTCCCGTAGGCCTACTTTGGTGTTTGGGCGTGTAACGTTACCGGTGTGCCGCGAGACTTGTCGTGTGTTGTTGTTTTGTTGTGTGCAACCCGCCTCTCAAATCTCGTCGCGTTTGGACTCTGTTTGCTATCCCAATAGTTATTCGTGTGGGTCCAAAGTGCCTCCACTTGTGGCCCGAAACACCCCTCCAGCAGCCCACTACCCTCTCCTAGGCCCATCTAAACTTTCCCCGCGATCGGATCCGTCGGATCGTGATCGGAGGGCTCCTAACACCCCCAGATCCCTCCAACCCTAAAAATATGCTATTTTATACACCCCCCATGTCCATTTTGGGCATCCCTAACCCTAGCCCCTTCTTCCCCACATCTCCACCTCAAAATCTGGATCCACCCATTCTTCCCTCAGCCAGTTCCTTCGAACCAGCCAGCCCCTTCGATCTCCTCGCTCCACCGCAGGTCAACACAGGCGCCGCTGGGATTTTTTTCCCTTCGATCGATCCACCAGGCCGATTCCCTCGATCGGCCAGGCCAGCCGCCGGGGACCACTTCGTCGGCCCGCCAGGGCGCTCGCCTCTTGCTCCCTCCAGGCCTCGCCCTTCCTCCTCCGACCGGGCCCATCCTCCGAGGCCCGTACGCCGTCGCCATCTCCTCCAGCCGCCCGTCCACCTCGCACCGCCGGGCCGCGTCGCCTGGGCCGCATCAGCTCCACCGCGCAGCATCCCGCACCGCTGGGCCTCCCTCCAGGCGGGCTCGCGCCGCCGCCTCCCCGAGCTGGGCCGCCCCTCGCCCGCGCCCTTCCACGCTCCCTCCAGGCCGCCAGGTGGGCGCCGCCTCCAGGGCCTCCAGCGCGCAGCTCCTCCAGGCCTCGGCCTCGCCTCCCCTCGGCCGCCCGGCTGGGCCGAGGCTCCCCACCAGCCCGACGCCGCCTCCGAGGCCCACTCGCCCCTCAAGGCCGGGCCACTTCCTCAGATCACCCCGGGCCTTTGTTTTTTCTGCAGATCTGAGATCTAGGTTTACCTCTTTTCCAACCCTAGCCCCTGTGATTAATTTCTGATGCAATGTTCAACTGCTGATAACTTTTAGTGTGTTTGTCCGTTTCGCGCAAATAGCATGTCCAGACGTTCGTGGTGACTAGCACTACGTTTCATCTTTTTGTGTCATGCATGTTAGAGATCATTTAGGTGCTTATTTTTCTGTTGCAATAGTGCATCGTGATATAATTGCTGCTATGTGATGTTTTTATGCCATCTTTGCCATGTGATAACTTTTAGCTCGTTTGTCCGAATGATGCAAATGACATGTCCACGTGTTCGTCTTGCCATGCTCTACATGTTATTTGTGATAGGTTGCATGATAGATTTATTCTTGCCATGTTTATCATCGTTGCAAAGTGCCATGTGGCTGTGATGTTGTTTCACTTGTTATGAAATGCCGTCTTGTTGAGCTCATTGCTATCGTTGTGTTCATCTCCATGATGCATGCTTGTGTGTTTCGGAATCACCATCATGTGTACTTTGATGAGGTGCTTACCACTTGCCATGTTTAGTTTCGAGGTGACTTAAACTTGCTCTTTTAGATGCCATGTTGAAACTGCTGTTTTAGGACTTAGTGGTTTTTCACTAAGTCTGAAATCTGTAACGTTCCGATGCCATGTTTGCTTGCTGCTCTAGGACAAACCATGATAGTTTTGGAGTGGATCTTGATTGTTTCTTGAAGTATATATTGTTGGATTTCCATTCATGTTCTCACATGCTTATTTGAGTGGCTGTAGCATGTTTAACTTTTGCTCCAAAGTTTCAATAAAATTCTGCTGCCAGAATTTTATTGTCAAGTTCAATATGTCCAAGCTTATTGCTATTGATCCGTGGCTCCTTTGGGGGTGCACCTTTGGACTTATTTGCTGTAGGATATGTCTAGTTTATGTTCATGTCCTTTTCCATGATGTTTGAGTGCTGTAGCTTAATTATTTTGTGCTCCGAAGTTGCTATGTTGCTGTAATTTTCAGCTTTCGCTCATTTGTTTCGGGCATAACTTTTAGCCCGTAGCTCCGATTTCAGCGAGTCTTATATGAAACTTGATTGATTTTCTGTGTAGATTCATAATATCTTATTGTTATCATGTTTTGAGGTGTTTTGATTGAGTGCTAATTTCCGTGCTCCGTGTGCATCCTTAGTGCATCCATCATGCATCCATCATTTTCGAGTGCACATTGCATCTTGTTGATTTGTGCCTGGTGTGATTGTATTGTTTAGAGACGGAAGCTGAGACCGAGTACGAGTACGAGCACGAGGTTACCAATAAGGTTGAGCACGAGGACCCTTCTTACGATCCGAACGACTTCTCTTCAGGCAAGATGACCAAACCCCGATAACATTACTATCTTTGCCTATTGCTAGTAGTTCCGCTCTATAGTTTTGCCTCGATGCCCATGTTCTTCTTGTCAGCCTCCTACTTGTAACCATTGCCATGTTTAACCACCCTACCTACGCAAACCGTTGCTTGGCTAAGTACGCTTCGCTCAGCCCTTCTTATAGCATTGCTAGTTGCAGGTGAAGACCGAAGATGCTCACTTCATGTTGAAGTTTTGTTGGGTTATATCACACTATATAATTGCTAAAATGAAATCATCTATATATTGGCAAGGGTGGAAGGCTAAGCCTTTTGCTTAGTGATTTGTTCCACTCATGCCGTTAGGAACCGTATAAACCGGTGTTATGTTCCTTGATTATGCGTTCCTAACACGGTTGGGGTGTATGGGACCCCCTCGATAAACCGCTAAGTGCTAAGTCTTTTCCAGCAAGTCCCAACATTGGTACTATTTGCCTAATAACAAATTAAACTTGCATAGGGAGTTATAAACCCTTTTTCTTAATCAACAACCCCGGGCCAGTGCTCCACATGAGTGTTGGTCCGAAACGAGCAGACTGCGGGGCCACCTCAAGGAAACTTGAGGTCTGGTAAAAACCTGTAGGATGACTCATCTGGTCGTGTCCTGAGACTTAGATACGCGCGGCTACTATCTGGGTGTCGACACGCCGGAAGGATTTGCTGGATTAGCCTTACCTTAGTTCGGAGTATCTTGAGCACGGGATTCCGAGGATACTCGGGTCTTCCCACTTTGGAGTTGCGACTCCGCGGATCGTGGGCTTGTAATGGGTCAAGTTGGAACACCCCTGCAGGGTTATGAACTTTCGAAAGCCGTGCCCGCGGTTATGTGGCAGATGGGAGCTTGTTAATATCCGGTTGTAGATAACTTGACTCAATGTTTCTAATACACTACCAGCGTGTGTTCCGTGACTGTCAATTTCCGAATAGGGATTCGGGAGTTGAACACGGAGGGGTTATGTTTGTTGAGCTGTAGCTAGGATCACTTCGTGATCATCTCTCGACCGAGGCCTTCTCTTCTCGCACTCTCTCACGTAAGCTAGTTGCTAGTTGCTGCTGCAGACACTTATTCTTTTCTTCAGCCTTATCCTCTCCCAAGGCTTAAATAGTCTTGTTACCCGGGAACGGGATTGCTGAGTCCTCTGTGGCTCACAGTTACTTCACCACACCAGATGCAGGTCCAGCTGTGAGCTATCCAGGTGATGGCACCGAGCTTGACTGGGAGTACGACGAGGAGCGTAGTCGATACTATGTTCGTTATCCTGATGATCAGTAGTGGAGACTTATACTAGGATTCGATCCGACCTGTGGATTTAATTATGTTTGGTATCTTGCTATTTGGATTTTACCCTTAGAGGGCTGTGATGTTTTATTGTATGATGACTGAGACATGTATTGTATTTGTGTGACGTGGCGAGTGTAAGCCAACTATTTTGATGTTTACAATCCCCCTTTTACATGAGTTGTGCAAAGATACCAGACTTGCGATCATTCCAGCATGGGGTTATGTCTCTAAGTCGTGCCTCGACACGTAGGATATATAGCTCCATCCTGGGCATTACAAGTTGGTATTCAGAGCCTTCTCCGACCTAGGAGCCCCCACTGTTTGATCGATTCGTTGACGGTCGAGTCTAGGCACACACTGAAAATATTTTGAGTCCTATATTATATCGGAGAGTAGGAATTCTTTGCTTCTCATCCCCTTTCTCTCTGGTGAGGACTCCTGACGACTACTCTTGTCTCTTCTATCTTCAAAAATTGCACCAATTTTTTTTTTAGGAATCTCGCGAGTATTCTGGGATTGTTTCGATGTTCTTGTGACGAGGATATTGTTCTCAATGCCTCCTGACATTAGGGGTTGTGGCAGTGTCCTGGGGAGTTGAGCTTCGGGGTATTGTCGTCACAAGCATATCGCGGCAGTACTAAATACTTAAGACGGCCGACATCGAAAATCTCTCCTATACGGCCAGTGGCAAGATAACCCTGACATCACCCAATACTGGGGAGGTAGTTCGGGAGTATTGCCATAGCTTGTTATAGTGGATGCTTTTCGAAGGTCCGAGGTACACAGTTTCCGAGAAAGACTGGTTATGTGTTGAAGGATGGATACACCTGGATGTAGGTTTAGAGTTGATTGCGCGGTGCTTCCCGTGTATCCCCAACACCTGATTGCATAACTGGAATCTTTCGGAAATTCATAGGTGGGTTTTATCCAGTAGATCGTAGGAATTCTTCCAACGAATGCAGGTTAGTGAGTTCGGGGTTCTACATTGAGTGAAGTGGTATTATGACCGATGTTCCGATTGGGAGTTGCATCTTAAAGGGTCCTTGGCTATGCTGATCCGGGGATTGCAAAACCCTTTCGTAATGCGTTCATATGCTTTCAGCACAAAGATGTTAGAACGAAGCTCCTATCTTGTGTTTGTTCCCGTCTGTACCTTGTTGTTTTTCTTATTTACCTTTTGTCCCCTATGTGGCTTCTCCTGAAGATTGATGTTATCATTTAACTGAGAATTTCATTCGTTCCTCTTGTTCGAATGATTTCAGTCGTTCCTATTGTTCGAATGATTATTGTGAAGACTTGTTGCAATTCATTCCATTGATTCAGCTTATACCTTCTGTCAATCAAATGCTGATTCGTGGTCATCTCTTTCAGGATGGCTCCAAAAAGGGTTCCCAATGCTAACCCAGAGGGTGAAGAGGTCCCAGAACGTCCTCCTTCCCCTCCTCCTCCGCCTGAGGCTTGGAGAGCGATTATGCAGACTACAGCTCAGAACACCCAGATGTTGATGCAGATGATGCAACAGATGCAAGCTAATCAAGCTAATCAGGGTGTTCCAGGGAATCAAGGCAACTTCTTCAACCAGCAGCACCATGCTACTCTCAACCAGTTCTTGGCCAATAATCCAAAAGCTTTCAGTTACTGTGTCGACCCTCTTGATGCTGAAGATTGGTTAACCGACATAAAGAAGCATTTTGAGTGCAGTAACATAAGAGAAGAGGATTATGTGAAGTTTGCAGCCTTCCAACTTAAAGATCAAGCAGCTGACTGGTGGCAGCAGTACAAAGACTCCAGGCCAGGTCAAGTGATCTCTTGGGAGAATATCTGCAAGGACTTTCGCTCTCACCACACTCCAACAAGTGTCATCGAGGGTATGCGTGAGTAATTCCGCAACCTGAAGCAGGGCTCTATGACAGTCTATCAGTATAATGTCAAGTTCCAAAACCTCGCCCGCTATGCTAAGCAAGACATTCCTGATGCCAAGAGCAAAATCTACCAGTTCCGTGGAGGTCTCAAAGATGAACTTCAACTTGCTCTCACTCTGTTCGAGCCCGATGAATTCGACAAGTTCTATAACATGGCTTTGAAACAAGAAGCAGCTCAGCTTAAGATGGAGGCTTCTAAAAAGAGAATTCGAGATGCCGTTCACTCTTCCTCATCGTCTCAGATGGTCTCGAAGCATCAGAAATTCCGGCTTCCTCCTCCTCCAGTGATTCGAGCTCCTTACAACAATTCCAACAACTCCAACAACAAGAACTCTAGTGGACGTGGCTTCTCCCACCCACCCAACCCGAGCAACCAGTCGAAGAAGCAGTTTCAGTCTCAAGGCTCCAAGTCTAGTGGTTCTCATTTCCGTCCTCTCTCAGAAGTGACTTGCAACAAATGCACTCAGAAAGGTCACTATGCCAACAGATGTCCGAACCCAAAGCGTCATCCACCTCCTCCACCTGTGAGTTCAGCTATTGTCAGGCATGATCCAAAGTCTGCAAGGGTCAATCTGATGAGTGCAGCGCAAGCGGAGAATTCTTCTGATGTCATTGACTTGAAAACTCCCTTCGTACATAACTCATCATAATCTGATTAGCGAGGTTAGTACCCTTAATAAAATAATTGTTCCTTGCTGGAAATAAAGATATTCTTGAAGGTCTACTGTTTCTCAAGATTGCCAAAAGGTTTTTGCAAAGAAAAAGCAAGCTCAAGGTTTGCAAAACGAAGGAAAGGCAAAACAGGACAGAATCTGTGAAAAACAGAACAGCAGGTAGTAAATGATTTTTTCGGGGCACTTCTGCAACTCTAATAAAAAAACTCAGAACAGACGCCCGGAAGACAATTGTATAGAGGACGCTGTCGAAAAAATTCAGACCAAAAAGATGATCTGGTGATTTTATACAAATTTTTCTGTCCAAGGACAGAATCTGTTTCCTGGACAACACGTCACAACTTTTGAACTTTCTTGCAATCAGAGGCTACACTTGGCACAAAGTTGAAAAGCAAAGATACAATGATGATGCTACTGTAGTAACAACATCAAGACACAACAAAAGCAAAATAAAAATTTATTCATTGTGGGCTGCCTCCCAAAAGCGCTTTCTTTTATGCCTTTAAGCTAGGCATAATGCAAAAAGATCAAGTTTTATCAAGAGTAAAAGAATAGCTAGCCCGTATAACGGACTCAAAAGGTAACTTAATCTTCTTTCTAGGGAAGTGTTCCATCCCTTTCTTGAGAGGAAACTGGAATTTTATATTCCCCTCTTTCATGTCAATGATAGCACCAACGGTGCGTAGAAAAGGACGTCCCAAAATAATTGGACACGAAGGTTCACATTCAATATCCATAATAGTAAAATCAACGGGAACGTAATTGTCATTGACAATGATAAGAACATCGTCGATCCCCCCCCAAAGGTTTCTTTATGGAAGAATCAACGAGACGAACACCAAAAGAACAAGAATCAAAAGGTTTCAATTTAAGCATATCATATATTCTTTTGGGCATAATGGAGGTACTAGCTCCAACATCACATAAATCATAACAAGAGAAGTTATTCAACTTAATTTTAATCATAGGATCCCAACCATCTTCTAGCTTTCTAGGTATGGAGGCTTCTACTCTAAGTTTCTCCTCCCTAGCTTTGATGAGAGCATTAGTGATATGCTCCGTGAAGGCAAGGTTAAGCGTGCTAGTGCGGGGATCTCTAGACATCTTGTGAAGGAAATCAATAACTTCGGTAAGAGTGCAATTACCAAAATCAAGGTCACTACTATCAAGTAAAGTGGTAGTGGTGTCCTTTAGGTTCACTTGTTTGGTAGTTTCTATGGTCATAGCATCATCATTAATAGGTCCAACGGGACCAGGAGTGCATTGGGTGCTAAGAGTTTGGATATCCTCAACAACTTGGATAGTAGCAACAGTGTGGTGGGTAGGAAGGCTCTTAATTCTATCTTCTTCCTCCTCTAGGGGTGCAACCACTTCGGGTTTAGCTGCCATTTGGTTTATCAAAGTGTCGTGTGTGGGACATGTTGGAAACTTGGGTCTCAGTAATAGTGAGCCTAGTCCGGAGGTTAGAAATCTCAACATTTAGGCTCTCTAGTTGTCTACCAATGTCCCGTAAGATAGTAGTATGTTCATTTAATTGCCTCGAGAAGGTTTTGTTTTGTTCATATTGGGTGTGCATGTAGTTCTTAGTGGCCTTCTCTATTTCTAGAAGTTTCTCATAACCAGGCATGTCTCTATCTCCTTGGGTGGAGTTCTTGGTGCTAGGATAAGCATTGTTGTTCCCATAGGAATTAGAGGGGAACGGTCTAGGATTGCTACCAAAATTACTCCTATAAGCATTGTTATTAAAATTGTTTCTAGAGATAAAGTTCACATCTACTTGTTCTTGAGCAATCAAATGATTTAAAGGAACATCACGAGGATCAACAGAAGATTGCTTCGAAAGTAGAGACATGATCAAGTCAACCTTTTCATTTAGGGAGGAAATCTCCTCGACAGAGTTTACCTTCCTACCTGTTGGAGCGCGTTCGGTGTGCCATTGGGAATAGTTGGTCATCATCTCATCGAGAAGCTTCGTGGCAGCACCAAGTGTAGTTGACATAAAGGTTCCTCCCGCGGCCGAATCTAACAAGTTCCGTGAGGTAAAGTTCAAGCCTGCATAAAAAGTTTGGATAACCATCCAAGTAGTCAAACCATGAGTAGGGCAGTTCTTGACAAGAGATTTCATGCGTTCCCAGGCTTGGGAAACGTGTTCATTATCCAATTGTTTAAAATTCATTATGTTACTCCTTAGTTGGATAATTTTAGCAGGTGGATAGTATTTTCCAATAAAAGCATCTTTGCACTTGTCCCATGAATCTATGCTATTTCTAGGCAAAGATTGAAACCAAATTTTAGCTCCTCCTCTCAAGGAGAAAGGAAAAGGCTTAAGCTTAACAATATTACCATCTATTTCTTGGTACTTTTGCATATCACAGAGTTCAACAAAATTGTTTAAGTGTAAAGCAGCATCATCTCCAGCACCGAAGAATTGATCTTTCATGACTAGATTTAGTAAAGCAGGTTTAATTTCATACGAAGGTGCTGAAGTGGCAGGTGTAGTGATAGGTGTGCAGATAAAGTCATCGTTGTTATGACTAGTGAAGTCACACAACTTGGTGTTCTCGGTGGAACCCATAGCAGCAAGCAAGCAAGATAACTATTTTTGTGATTTTCGATAAAAGATACTAAAGCAAAACTGAAAGGCAAACTAACAAGACTAAAAAGCAAAGGTAAAAGATATCGTGCAACTCCCCTATCTTGAAGAGTGGAGTCCCCGGCGACGGCGCCAGAAAACTTTGCTTGATGGCTTCTTGCCCCTCGTTGGTTACCCCAAGTGGAAGGTTTGAGATGCAGTGTAGCGGTAGTTTTCCCTTGGCAAAGATACCAAGGATCGATTTCCCCTGAGACTCCCAGTTTCAACAAGAAGGTGTCAACTGCTAACGGCGGCAGATATTAGCAATCAACTTGGACCTGCACACAGATACAAATAACTTTGCTCCCAACGAGTACAGAGAGGTTGTCAATCCCTCCGGCCTTGTCGTTTACAAAGGATCAAACGCAAGTGATAATAGTGATAGGTAAAACTGTAACTAGTATGTAAAGCAGAAAGTAAGTAGCGGATGTGATCAGTGATGGTAATATGGACCGGGGTCCCATGATGTTCACTAGTGATGTCTCTCTCCCAAAAGACGATAAAACAACTATGTGAGGTAAACGAATTACAGCTGGGCAATTGACAGAATTATGTGCGCAAACCAATGCTAACTATGTTGCAAGAAAGGTAGAGGTTCAAAGCATGGGCGGTACGCCAAGGCAAGTAGACCGAAATCCATCTGCATCTACTACTAATCATCCACCTTGAGATATCTATCCAGAACATCTCGCTGGTATTAAGTTGCGAGTCCCACCCATAGTGTAAACTCAAAGCAACAGACAACTGCATTAAAAGAACTTTGCGTAAAGTAAACAATCCTTGCACCCGCGAGCACAAGCACCGTTGTTTTCCCCCTTGTGGCAACAGCACATCCCCTAGACTCATGTTTCTGTCACTGAAGCTAGTCATCGAGGGGCATGAACCCACAATCAAGCATAACGTTCCCTCTTGGAGTCACTACCTACTACTTGGCCAAAGCAATAAATAGCAACGGAGAACATGCAAGAATTACTTACGTACATAAATATAAAAGAGGTGAATCAAATATATTACTCAAACAAAATCTGAACATAATCTCACAATCCATCGGATCCCAGCAAACTCAACATAGCAACAGCATAAGGATTACATATGTGCCTCGATCATGTAGGGCAGCTCACGAGGTCTAATTAGTGAAGCACAAGAAGTGGAGGAGAACATCACATAGCTACTAGTCATGGACCCATGGTCCAAGGGAGACTACTCACAACTCATCCGGGAGGCGTCCATGGTGGTGGAGAGGCTCCCGGTGGTGATCCTCCCCTCCGGCAGGGTGCCGGGAAGAGTTCTCCTGGTGCTCCCGATCTTGGAAGCGCGGCGGCGGCGGAACAAAGATGAGATCGCGAAAAAGGGTTCCCGTCTCGAGGGTTTCGGGACGCGATATAAATATATGCCAAAGGGGGGCATCAGCGGAGGCCTGGGGGGCCCAGGCGCCCCCCCGGCGCGGCCAGGAGGGGGGCCGCGCCACCAGGGCGCCTGGAGCCCTAGTGGCCCCCCTCCGGCCCTACTTCGGCCGTGTGGAAGCTTCCGGAACGCTGATTTTTTATATAATTTTTCCGGGATTTTTCTGGCAGTTTACGTGATGGGAAAACCTGAAATACAAAAACAGCAAAAAACAGAAACTGGCACTGGGGTGCACTGAGTTAATAGGTTAGTCCAAATATGATCAAAGTGTATGGAGGTGTATAAATATCATAGCAATATCACACAAAAGAGGCATGGAGCAAGCAGAAATTATAGATACGTTTTGGACGTATCAGCTAGGCTTTAGCGTTTAGCCACTACGGTCTCGAGGTAGATCAACTCTTGTAACACATATTCATCAAGATCAATCAAGCAGGAAGTAGGGTATTACCTCGATCGAGAGGGCCTGAACTTGGGTAAACATCGTGTCCCTAGTCTCCTGTTACCATCAATCCTTAAACGCGTAGCTTGGCCCCCTACCCGAGATCTGCCGGTTTTGACACCGACAATGGTGCTTTCATTGAGAGCTCTGATGTTCGCTCACGAGGAGCGATCGATGGCTCGTCTCGTCATCAACAATGAGATCACCCTCGGAAACAACTTGGCCATTGGTCAGGTTCTCCAGCTCGGCGGGTTCGCTATATGCGCCCGGGTGGCCTCAGGGCCGGCCGCACTCCCTGCGATCATCGAGCATCACCCTTGTGTTTACTCCGGCCACTCCGATGACGCGACCTCGGCAGATCTCTCGCCTTTGAATGAGCTACCGGATAGCATCGCGGCCCTGGGGCTTTCATCACCAGGAGATGAGATCGGACCTAAATCTGGTCAGGATGAGATCGATCCCATCTCGATCACTCATCTAGTGGCAGCAGTCGAGGACGGAGTCGAAGATACTCCCCGTCTTGAGACGGAGGACGTCATAGTTCGGATCTCCGAACCATCGAGCCAAACACGCCCCTGTCGGGTGGAACTTTGTGTCTTCCAAGCTCTAGGATTGACGCCAGGCCCACGGAACATTCAGATCCTGCTGAGCCTCGATCGTCCACATCGAAGGTTGTCAAAACCCCGAATACCACGTTGGGTCAGGATTTAAAATTACCAACACCCACCAACCCTGGGAGAAACTCTCCAAGTAAATCCGGACTACCAGACATAATGATCTCACGAACACAAAGCAGCAGGCCGAGGAGACGGTCAACCACTTTAGAGCCAGATTCCTGCTTGTCAAGAACAAGATTAAGGACTGCTGCGACGATGAGGCGGTCCCTTTATTTCACCGTAATTGTACGGGCGAGGGAGTTTTGAACGCCCTCAACTGACGCCGTGTCCTGAGTTTCACAGACCTGTCGCACTTAGTACGAAAGTACTGCGCAATGGAAACCACATGGAGAGCATAGAATACGCCCCTAGAACAGTTCGTATCCGGACAACACACTGCTAAGGCAAAACGAACATACCCTAGCAGATCATCCGATAATATGCCTATTGGCAAGAAGAACAAACTTTTTACAGGTCGCAGATCCATACTAGACAAACTGCTCGTTAAACCTTGCCAAATACATGCAGCCCCAGACAATATCCCAAACCACTGCCTTTGGGCATGTTGGGTACTCCGGCAGGTAGCAAAGAGCGGTGCAGCAATCCTCACCACAGCAGTATCAGGGGATAAGGACGTTGGTGTCTTCACTGTCTTCGAGATGTTCTCCTCAAAAAACCGCCGCAAGAGAGCGTATCGCGAACTTGCCGAGGTCTACCAAATTAGCTCTGCAAGCCCATGGAGCGACACGGCAATTAGTTTTTCTGCCGAAGACGAACCTCGAGTCTGGCCGATCCAAGCAACAACAACTCTTGTACTAGATCCAATAGTAGACGGCTTTCGCCTCACTAAAGTACTTATGGACGGAGGAAGCAGACTGAACCTCAAAAATGCAGGTTGACAAATCCCGCATTGAGCACACTAACACAACCTTCAGAGGAATTATTCCTAGCCGAGAAGCCCGGTGTTCGGGAAGCATTAAGATCAACGTAGTATTCGGCACATCCGATAACTACAGGTCGGAGGAACTGCTCTTCCACATTGTTCCCTTCAATAGCGGATACCACGCCCTTTTAGGACGGGACGCTTTTCCACGCTTCCAAGCCATACCCCATTATGGGTACATGAAGCTTAAAATGCCAGGGCCCAATGGAGTAATCACATTAACAAGTGATCCGGATAGAGCACTCCGCACCGAGAATAAAACAACATCTTTAGCCTTAGAGGCATTATTTGAAGCCCTAGTGGCCGAAGAATTAACGACCTTACGATCCACGGTAGACAAGGACGATGTAATCCTCGCCAAAAGATCAAAATCTACCTCCTTCAAGCCAGCAGATGAAATCATAAAATTCCAAGTGCACCCAACGGATCCTAATAAGACAACGTCTATTGGGGCAGAGCTGGATCCGGTGGTAGACAGCGCGTTACACGCCTTCCTTCGGGAAAATTGGGATATATTCGCTTGGCACCCTTCAGATTGTTGGGGATCGTTGCAAAAATTCAAAAAAATTATACGCATCACCAAGATCAATCTATGGAGTGACTAGCAACGAGAGAGGGGGGGGTGCATCTTCATACCTTTGAAGATCGCGATACGGAAGCGTTGCAAGAACGCGGTTGGTGGAGTCGTACACGAAGCGATTCAAATCGTGGTCGAATCCGATCTAAGCGCCGAACAACGATGCCTCCGCGTTCAACACACGTGCAGCCTGGTGACATCTCCCATGCCTAGATCCAGCAAGGAGAGAGGGAGAGGTTGGGGAAGACAACTCCAGCAGCAGCACGACGGCGTGGTGGTGGTGGAGTAGCGCGGTTCTCCGGCAGGGCTTCGCCAAGCACTACGGAAGGAGGAGGAGGTGTTGGAGAGGGGGAGGGCTGCGCCAGAGATCAGGTGCAGCTGCCCTCCCACCCCCTCACTCTATATAGGGGAAGGGGAGAGGGGACCGGCCCCTCTAGATGGCATCTAGAGGGGGGCGGGGCGGTGGCCAGGAGGGGGAGACTTGCCCCTTAAGCAAGGTGGAGGCGTCCCCCTCCCCTAGGGTTTCCAAACCCTAGGCGCCTTGGGCCCTTGGGGGGGCGCACCAGCCCACTAGGGGTTGGTCTCCTCCCATATTCAGCCTATTAAGCTCCCCGGGGCAGATGGTCCCACCCGGTGGACCTCCGGACACCTTTCGGTGGTCCTAGTACAATACCGATAACCCCCGAAACCATTTCGGTGACTGAAACTGGACTTCCCATATATAAATCTTTACCTCCGGACCATTCCGGAACTCCTCGTGACGTCCGAGATCTCATCCGGGACTCCGAAGAACATTTGTTAACCACGTAAATACATTCCCTATAACCCTAGCGTCATCGAACCTTGAGTGTGTAGACCCTACGGGTTCGGGAACCATGCAGACATGACCGAGACATCTCTCCGGCCAATAACCAATAGTAGGATCTGGATACCCATGTTGGCTCCCACATGTTCCACGATGATCTTATTGGATGAACCACGATGTGTGGGATTCAATCAATCCCGTATACAATTCCCTTTGTCTACCGATATAGTACTTGCCCAAGATTCGATCATCGGTATCCCTATACCTTGTTGAATCTCGTTACCGGCAAGTCTCTTTACTCATTCCGTAACACATCATCCCATGACCAACTCCTTAGTCACATTGAGCTCATTACGATGATGTCTTACCGAGTGGGCTCAGAGATACCTCTCCATCACACGGAGTGACAATTTCCAGTCTCGATTCGTGCCAACCCAATAGATACTGTCGGGGATACCCGTAGTGTACCTTTATAGCCACCCAGTTACGTTGTGACGTTTGGCACACCCAAAGCACTCCTACGGTATCCGGGAGTTGCACAATCTCATGGTCTAAGGAAAAGATACTTGACATTGGAAATACTTTAGCAGACGAACTACACGATCTTGTGCTATGCTTAGGATTGGGTCTTGTCCATCACATCATTCTCCTAATGATGTGATTCCGTTATCAATGACATCCAATGTCCATGGTCAGGAAACCGTAACCATCTATTGATCAACGAGCTAGTCAACTAGAGGCTCACTAGGGACATGTTGTGGTCTATGTATTCTCACATGTATTACGATTTCCGAAAAATACAATTGTAGCATGAACAATAGACAATTATCATGAACAAGGAAATATAATAATAACCATTTTATTATTGCCTCTAGGGCATATTTCCAACAGTCTCCCACTTGCACTAGAGTCAATAATCTAGTTACATTGTGATGAATCGAACACCCATAGAATTGTGGTGTTGATCATGTTTTGCTCGTGGAAGAGGTTTAGTCAACGGATCAGCGACATTCAGATCCGTACGCACTTTACAAATATCTATGTCTCCATCTTGAATATAACCACGAATGGAGTTGAAATGGCGCTTGATGTGCTTGGTCTTCTTGTGAAACCTGGGCTCCTTGTCAATGGCAATAGCTCAAGTGTTGTCACAGAAGAGAGTCATCGGGCCCGACGCGCTTGGAATAACTCCTAGGTCGGTGATGAACTCCTTCATCCAGACTCCTTCCTGTGCTGCTTCGGAAGCAGCTATGTACTCCGCTTCACATGTAGATGCCGCCACGACGCTTTGCTTGCAACTGCCCCACCATTCAAAATATACACGTATCCGGTTTGTGACTTGGAGTCATCCGGATCTGTGTCGAAGCTAGCATCGATGTAACCCTTTACGACGAGCTCTTCGTCACCTCCATAAACGAGAAACATATCCTTAGTCCTTTTCAGGTACTTCAGGATGTTCTTGACCGCTGTCTAGTGTTCCATTCTGGGATCACTTTGGTACCTCCCCACCAAACTTATGGCAAGGTTGACATCAGGTCTGGTACACAACATGGCATACATAATAGAACCTATGGCTGAGGCATAGGGGATGACACTCATCTTTTCTCTATCTTCTCCTGAGGTCAGGCATTGATCTGTGCTCAATCTCACACCTTGCAATACAGGCAAGAACCCTTTCTTGGACTGATCCACATTGAACTTTTTCAATATCTTGTCAAGGTATGTGCTTTGTGAAAGACCAATGAGGCGTCTCGATCTATCTCTATAGATCTTGATGCCTAATGTGTAAGCAGCTTCTCCAAGGTCCTTCATTGAAAAACACTTATTCAAGTAGGCCTTTATGCTTTCCAAAAGTTCTATATCATTTCCCATCAACAATATGTAATCCACATATAATATGAGAAATGCTACAGAGCTCTCACTCACTTTCTTGTAAATACAGGCTTCTCCATAAGTCTGTATGAACCCAAACGCTTTGATCACTTCATCAAAGCGAATGTTCCAACTCCGAGATGCTTGCACCAGCCCATAGATGGAGCGCTAGAGCTTGCATACCTTGTTAGCATTCTTAGGATCGACAAAACCTTCCGGCTGCATCATATACAATTCTTCCTTAAAGAAACCGTTAAGGAATGCCGTTTTGACGTCCATTTGCCATGTCTCATAATCATAGAATGCGGAAATTGCTAACATGATTTGGACGGACTTCAGCATCACTACGGGAGAGAAAGTCTCATCATAGTCAGTTCCTTGAACTTGTCGATAACCCTTAGCGACAAGCCGCTTATAGATGGTCACATTTCCATCTTCGTCAGTCTTCTTCTTAAAGATCCATTTATTTTCTATGGCTTGCCAATCATCGGGCAAGTCAACCAAAGTACATACTTTGTTATCATACATGGATCCTATCTCGGATTTCATGGCTTCAAGCCATTTGTTGGAATCTGGGCCTGCCATCGCTTCTTCATAGTTCGAACGTTCACCGTTGTCTAACAACATGATTTCCAGGACAGGGTTGTCGTACCACTCTGGTGCGGAATGTGTCCTCGTGGACCTACGAAGTTTAGTAGTAACTTGATCCGAAGTTTCGTGATCATTATCATTAACTTCCTCTCTAGTCGGTGCAAGCACCACAGAAACATCTTCCTGTGCTGCGCTACTTTCTGGTTCAAGAGGGGTTACAATCACCTCATCAAGTTCTAGTTTCCTCCCACTTATTTCTTTCGAGAGAAACTCTTTCTCCAGAAAGGATCCATTCTTGGCAACAAAGACCTTGCCTTTGGATCTGAGGTAGAAGGTATACCCAATAGTTTCCTTAGGGTATCCTATGAAGACGCATTTTTCTGATTTGAGTTCGAGCTTTTCAGGTTGAAGTTTCTTGACATAAGCATCGCATCTCCAAACTTTTGGAAACGACAACTTAGGTTTCTTCCCAAACCATAGTTCATACGGCGTCGTCTCAACGGATTTAGATGGTGCCCTATTTAGAGTGAATGCGGCAGTCTCTGAAGCATAACCCCAAAAAGATAGCGGTAAATCGATAAGAGACATCATAGATCGCACCATGTCCAACAAAGTACGATTACGATGTTCGGACACACCATTCCACTGAGGTGTTCCAGGCGGCGTCAGTTGTGAAACAATTCCACATTTCCTTAGGTGCGTGCCAAATTGGTGACTTAAATATTCTCCTCCACGATCTGATCGTAAGAACTTTATTTTTCTATCACGTTGATTCTCAACCTCATTCTGAAATTCCTTGAACTTTTCAAAGGTCTCAGATTTGTGTTTCCTCAAGTAGACATGCCCATATCTACTTAAGTCATCAGTGAGGGTGAGAACATAACGATAACCACCACGAGCCTCAACGCTCATCGGACCACACACATCAGTATGTATGATTTCCAGCAAGTTGGTTGCTCGCTCCATTGTTCCGGAGAACGGATTCTTGGTCATCTTGCCCAAGAGGCATGGTTCGCACGTGTTAAACGATTTGTAATCAAGAGACTCCAAAAGTCCATCTGCATGGAGTTTCTTCATGCGTTTGACACCAACATGACCAAGGAGGTGATACGTCTCAAACGTATCTACTTTTCCAAACACTTTTGATATTGTTTTGACCTCATTCTTGCATGATTTGGACTAAACTAACCCGGACTGACGCTGTTTTCAGCAGAGCTGCCTGTATGTTTTATTTGTGTGCAGGAAAACGGATTTTTAACCATCTCAGAAAAATCCACGAAAAATCACGAAAAATCCACGCACCCGAAGAAACAACATACCAGAAGTGGGGCCAGGGGGTGCCCAGGCGCCCTGTGGGTGCGCCCCCCCTGGGCCGCGCCGGGGGGGGGGGGGGGGGGGGGGGGGGGCGCCTGGGTGGGGCCCACGCCCCCTGGTGCCCTACTTTAGCCCGTATTTTTTCCTCCGAGGCAGAAACCCGAGATCGGGAGTCCTTTCGCTGTTTCTCGTCGCGGAGCCGCCGCCACCCTCTGTTCTTCTTCGGGAGGGCTAATCTGGAGGCTGATTTGGCCTCCGGAGAGGGGAGATCGTCGCCATCGTCATCATCATCACCACTTCATCATCCCTCCATGACTTCCCCCTTCATGTGTGAGTAATTCCCTTGCTGTAGGCGAAGGGGATGGTAGGGATTGGATAAGTTAGATCATGTAATAGTTCGTCAGATTGTTGGGGGCATGTTGCCTATCATCTAGTATGGTGTTTATCATCTTTGCTACAACTTGTTATTCTTAATGCTTGACACTAGGGCCCGAGTGCCATGATTTCAGATCTGAACCATATGTGTTTGCATGAATATATTTGTGTTCTTGATCCTATCTATGAGTTGTATGCACCTGTTACGGTTCGCAACCGGCGATCCCAAAGGTGACAGCTTGGGACACCAAAGGGGATGGTCCGTAGTTTGAGGATTACATGTATCCATTGAGTTCATTGCTTTGTTCCGGTGCTCTTTGACAGGAGCACCTTAATATCCATTAGTTCCTTTTGGCCCCGTTCGTAGCGGGATGGTAGGACAAAAGATGTTGTGCAAGTTCTTATTGCAAGCACGTACAACTACCTACGGGATACATGCCTAATGTTTGATATTTGCCTAGATGATCATTACTTTTCCGTGTGCCATGCCCCGAGTTAGAAACTATCTCATCCATGCAACGCCCAACCATCCATCTCCCTAGCCTACAGTATTTTAAACCTTGCTTGTCACTAGTTGCTACTTTTGCCATTTACTACTGCTATTTACTTTTGCTGTTTACTTTTACTATTACTACCATCACTATCATATCACTATTACCACTTATCTTTTGTTGCAAGTTAGTATATTTCAGGTGCGGTTGAATTGACAACTCAACTGTTAAAGCTTATAAATACTCTTTGGCTCCCCGTGTGTCGAATCAATAAATTGGGTTATTCTTACCCGCGAAGACTATCTCGATCCCTTACGGTTGAGGGTTATCAAGTACCGTTTTCTGGCGCCGTTGCCGGGGAGCATAGCAATATTTACAAGTCTACTTGATATATCCTACCTGCTGCACTTTATTCACTATGGGTAAGAAAGGTGACCCCAAGGTTCCGATCTTACGATCCACTACAAGAAGAGGTACTGCTCTGAGCACTAGTGCTACACTTGATTCACCTTCTGTTATGAGTAAGTTTGCCTCACCACCACCACATGATGCTCCTACTAGATCTGTTACTATGTCTGATACTCTTGATGATGCTTCTACTACTTTTGATGATGATATTAGTTCACTTGGTTATGCTCTTGAGAAACAAATTACTGCTGCTGCTGAAAAATATGGAATTGAACTTCCTGTTACTCGCTACCCTATTGGTGAAACTTATGAATTTCCTGAATTGAGTAAACTCCAGGAGAGGCTCCTTCATGATGATTACTATATACTTGATGAAGACTTATGCAGGGAGCTGACAGAGTTTGCCGGCTCTGACCCTGAAACTATTAAGAAAATATTTGAAAAACACTCTTTGAAAAACAAAACTGTTCCTAATCCTGAGTTTGCTACATCTCCTATATGCATTGATGATCCTGATTTTAATTTCTCTGTTGATCTTTCACTTATACCTATGGTTGAAGCTGACCCCTTTTATGGCAAAGAAAATGATGATGCTATTGCACACCTAACTAAACTTGGTGAACTAGGTAGCCTGTTTACCACAGATGAGAAGATGCGCTACTTTTATGTGACCAAGCTTCTTCCTTTCTCGCTGAAGGAAGGTGCTAAAGCATGGTATGATTCACTCCCATGCAGTTCTATTAAGAGTCCTCAGGACCTAGCTCACTCTTTTGTTGATAAATACTTTCCTGCTCATATGCAACATGCTGCTTTACAAAGAATTTATAACTTTAAACAGTTGCAGGATGAGTCCCTCCCTAAAGCTTGGGGGAGGTACTGCAGTTTGATTCAGGCTAGACCAGGACATGGAGTTCCTGTGACGCCCGAAGACCGACGTCCCAGAAGATTCCAGAAGATTCCAGATGTTCCGGGTTGCCCGTGTGTTCTTTTGTGCTTGCGTTATTTATTTTTTGCATTGCATCATGTCATCATGCCATCATGTCATATTTTATTTTGCATCTCAACCTAAATAAATCGTGTGGACCTTCGGTCCATTTAAATCGAGGGAAGGTGACTTCTCTTTAAAACTTATAAAAGTCTCTCAATATTTAGGGAGCTATATAAAAATATTCCGTTGTTTGGAATTACCCGCAACACACTTGCAATATTTCCCCATGTCTTTTCCACTTCGAGTTCTCCTACAAAAACCTTGCCAATAATTCTTTCTGTTGTTCTGAGGTTCCTCCAAAAATTTGAACATTTTTGGACACTTCAATAATCAAGTCTTAGTTCAAAACTATTTGAATTAAATTCAAATATGTTTGAATTATTTTCCGTTCACGCCTTTTCTATTTTTCTCGGACCGTGCTCTTTTTATGATGCCCGAGTAAAATAGTCCCTTGTGCTAGTTTTGCCCTAACACCCTCCTTCTCTTTTCTTCCTTGCTTTTTACCTGTTTTGGAAGTGGCAGAAAAATTAAAAACAGGAGAGAGCCCAGCCTCCCTTCCCTCCTGGCCTTTACTTCTCCTCCCTGGCCCAGTCCCTTCGGCCCTTTCCATCCCAGCCGCAGGCCAGCTTCTCTTTCTTCTGGCCCGAGACCAGCCTCCTCCTTGGCCCAAGGCCATTCTGGCCCAGGCGCCTCAGCCTTTGGCCCACTGGCCCGATCTTCCACCGAACCCTAGCTAGCACTCCCCAGCCAGTGCTCCTCTCCTCGCTCTCCTTTCCCCGCCGCTCGCAGCCTCCCATCGCTCGACCGCCGCCACCCTCTCGTTCCATCGCTCGAGTGACCCCATCTCTCTCCCGTCGATCTCTCTGGCAGGAGCCCGATTCCCTCTCGATCTCCCCAGAACGAACCCATCCCCCCAAGCTCCCTTCGATCTCCAGGAAGGCCAAGCCCCTCCAGCGCCCGCCTTCCCTCGCGCCTCCCTTCGGCCTCCAGGCGTCGAGCCTCTCCTCGTCCAGAGGCCAGCCCCCCGCCTCCATGCTCCGTCCGCGAGCTCCTTCCAGCGCCTCCCTGCGCCATGGCCGCGCGGCCTCCTCGACCAGGAGCTGCCGCCCCTGCCTCCCCTTCCGTGCCGTCCGCCGCGCACGAGGCCAGCCAGGGCCCCGAGCGCCCCGGCCTCCTCCCTCCGTCCCCGGCGTCAGCGCGAGGCTCTGCCTCCCTCCGTTCCTTCCTTCGCCGCGTCGCCGTCCAGTGCCGCGCGACACCAGCACCAGGGCGCCCTGCGCTGTGCCCTTGCCGTCCTCCAAGCACCGAGCAGCACCTCCTACGTGTCGCCTCTGTTGCGACTGCTGTCAGCGAGCAGTTCCCCACCATGGCCGCCCCAAGACCTGCTGTTGTTGTCGCTGCATGGCCTCGCCGCTGTCCCGTGCTGCTGTAGTTTTTGTTTTGTTTTGTGTTGCTTGTGTTGTTGACCTTGACAGAGAACCGTGTGCGCCTACACGCCAAAGACCGCAACGACCCGAACATCTACGGAAAAACGACCAAGTTCCACTACTTCCCACGATGACCACGTCTACAACTACGATGCCGAGACCACAACCTTTTGACAAGTACCACGACGACCGAACGAGACGATGACAAGTACCCCTTCGGAGAAGTACATCTACGAACTCGACGCCCGAACGTCTACTTCCACGACCGTCGACCCGAACGACTACGAACGGAACCCCTACTGCCGCTACCGACGTGAACAACTACTTCCCTCTACGGAGCGACTTCTTCCTCTACGAACGTGTACCACTACTTCCCCTACGTTCCTCGACGATCTCGAACCGCCCCGAAACGCACGCTTCGAAGGTATACCGAGACGACCCCGTGGAGGACTCGTGGAATGCATGTTGTGGTTGTATGAAATGTCTCCCTTGTGTGCTCCGTGCCCGTTGTGCCGTTTCGTCAGTTTGTCTTGTTCCTCGGTTGCCTCGTCGCCGACTCGTGGGAACCCGGTAACGGGATCGCCCCACCTTTCATCTCGTTTGACTCGCTCACGCCATCTTATCTTTTGCACTGGTCTCTCAACGAGTTACCGGTACCGATATGTTGCCGTGGCATCATTTTCGGATCGTTGCCGTGGCACCCTTTCCTTCCACCACGGTGACAAGTGCTTCACATCTCTTCTTGTTAACCTTTTAAATAAAATTGCATAAACTTGATCATGTCATCCGCATCATGTTAACAACACTAAAATGTTTAATTGTTGTTTGTTTATATTACTAAACATGCTCATGGGGATTTTCCGGATATGTTGTTGTTATTTCCGGCCCCATTTAAAATGTCTAAATAGGTAGTTTATTTTTGTTTCACCTCTTGCCATGTTAAAACCCTTTTAATCTTGTCTTGTAAATAACGAGAGCCAACTAAATAATAAGATGTGGTGTTTCGTCAATATGCAACTCGTTGCATATTGAGCTCCACTTAACTTGTAGTCTTGTTTGTGCACTTTGCCATGCCATGCATAATTAAACCGGACATGCATCATACTTGGATGTGCATCGTATGCCATGTTTATGCTTGTATGTTTACCGTGTTGTTTGTTTCTTTCCGGTTTGCTTCTCTTGATAGCTTCGGTTTCCTTCCGGAGTTGTGAGGACTCTATCGTCTGTGTTGCTCCGCCTACTTCATGGATCCGTTCTTCTCCCTTGTGGAATTCCAGGCAAGATGACCGAACCCGGATACCATTACTATCTTTGCCTATTGCTAGTAGTTCCGCTCTATAGTTTTGCCTCGATGCCCATGTCTTTCTTGTCAGCCTCCTACTTGTAACCATGAACCTGTTTAACCACCCTACCTATGCAAACCGTTGCTTGGCTAAGTACGCTTCGCTCAGCCCCTCTTATAGCTTTGTTAGTTGCAGGTGAAGATTGAAGATGCTTGCTTCATGTTGAAGTTTGGTTGGGTTATATCACACTATATAAATGCTTAAATGAAATCATCTATATATTGGCAAGGGTGGAAGGCTAAGCCTTTTGCTTGGTGATTTGTTCCACTCATGCCGTTAGGAACCGTATAAACCGGTGTTATGTTCCTTGATTATGCGTTCCTAACACGGTTGGGGTGTATGGGACCCCCTTGATAAACCGCTAAGTGCTAAGTCTTTTCCAGCAAATCCCAACATTGGTACTATTTGCCTAATAACTAATAAAACTTGCATGTGGACTAGCTATCCCTTTTATTTTAATTCAACCCCCCCGGGCCAGTGCTCCACATGAGTGTTGGTCCGAAATGAGCAGACTACGGGGCCGCCTCGGGGCAACCTGAGGTATCTGGCATACACCTGTAGGATGACTCATCCGGTCGTGTCCTGAGACTTAGATACGCGCGGCTACTATCAGGGTGTCGACACGCCGGGAGGATTTGCTGGATTAGCCTTACCTTAGTTCGGTTTAACTTGAGAACGGGATTCCGAGAATACTCGGGTCTTCCCACCTATGGAGTTGCGACTCCGCGGATCGTGGGCTTGTAATGGGTCAAGTTGGAACACCCCTGCAGGGTTTGAACTTTCGAAAGCCGTGCCCGCGGTTATGTGGCAGATCGGAGCTTGTTAATATCCGGTTGTAGATAACTTGACACAATGTTTCAATACACTACCAGCGTGTGTACCGTGACTGTCAATTTCCGAATAGGGATTCGGGAGTTGAACACGGTGGGGTTATGTTTGACCGGCTTTAGTTAGGATCACTTCGTGATCATCTTTCGACCGAGGCTCTTCTCTTCTCGCTCTCTTTCACGTAAGTTAGTGCTAGTTGCTGCTGCAGACTCTTGTTGTTCCTTCACCTCTCGTTCTTTCTTCAGCGTTGTTCCACACCCAAGGCTTAAATAGTCATGTTACCCGGGAATGGGATTGCTGAGTCCTCTGTGGCTCACAGTTACTTCACCACACCAGATGCAGGTTCAGCCGAGTTCGATGCAGGAGATGGATCAGTACTTCACTGGGAGCTTGATGAAGAGTGTGGCCGTTTGTTTGTGATGTTTCGATAGTCAGTAGTGGTTTCTACTAGGATTCGATCCTGACCTGTGGCTTTATGTTGTTTTGGTATCTTTCTTTGGATCTTCACCCGTAGTCGGGTTGTGATGTTTTGAATGATGTTTTGCTTATGTAATGTTTTGTGTGAAGTGGCGAGTGTAAGCCAACTATCTCCTTTTGCAACTTAATCCCTCTTTTACATGAGTCGTGCAAAGATACCAAACTTGAGATCATTCTAGGATGGGCTTATACCTTTAAGTCGTGCCTCGACACGTAGGAGGTATAGTCCCATCCTGGGCATTACAAGTTGGTATCAGAGCCTTCTCCGACCTAGAAGCCCCCACTGATTGATCGAATCGTTGACGGTTGAGTCTAGGCACACACTTGAAAATGTTTTGAGTCCTATATTTATATCGGAGAGTAGGATTTCTTTTGCTCCTCATCTCTTTCATTCTGGTGAGGACTCCTGACGATTACTCTTGTCTCTCCTATCTTCAAAAATTGCACAAATTTTTTTTAGGAATCCCGCGAGTATTCTGGGATTGTTTCGATGTTCTTGTGACAAGGATATTGTTCTCGATGCCTCCTGTTCCCGGGGAGTTGAGCTTCGGGGTATTGTTGTCACAAGCATATCGCGGCAGTACTAAATACTTAAGACGGCCGACATCGGAAATCTCTCCTATACGGCCAGTGGCAAGATAACCCCGACATCACCCAGTACTGGGGAGGTAGCTCGAGAGTATTGCCATAGCTTGTTATAGGGATGCTTTTCGAAGGTCCGAGGTAAACAGTTTCCGAGAAAGACTGGTTATGTGTTGAAGGATGGATACACCTGGATGTAGGTTTAGAGTTGATTGCGCGGTGCTTCCCGTGTATCCCCAACACCTGATTGCATAACTGGAAACTTTCAGAAATCTATAGGTGGGTTCATCTAGTAGTTCTAGGCATTCTTCCAACGAGTGCATGATATGAAGTTCGGGGTTCTACATTGAGTGAAGTGGTTTTATGGACTTGTTCTGATCGGGAGTTGCATCTTAAAGGGTCCTTGGCTATGCTGATCCGGGGATGACAAAACCCTTTTGTAACACGTTCCATGAGCTTTCAGCACGAATATGTCGGACGAAGCTTCTATATTGTATTTGTTCTATCTGATCCTTGTTCCTTTTATTTACTTTTTGTTCTCCAAGTGGCTTCTCGACAAGTTGATGTACCTACGGAATTCATTCGTTCAATTCTCTGTTTGGATGATATTGTGAAGATCATGTTGCATATCTATCCTTTGTTCTTGTTTCAATTCTGGTATTTGAGCTGCTTCGATGTCAAATGTTGATTCCATACCTTCCTAATCGGTGTTCTCATATTTCTATGGGAGTGTTAATTCTTCTTGACCATCGAGATATTCATGTTAATCCTTTTCAACCGGTGTGCCTTCTCTTCAAGTTATTCCATACGAACGCCGTTGAGAAATCTGACGGTGTATGTTTCAATCATCCCAAGTTGTCCTTGTTTTCCCCACCCTCCCACCCTTCTTCTTCTCAGAGCAAGAATTCTCAGATGAAATATCCATTTTATTCATGTGATGTTTCTTCATTCTTTCCTTCAATGTTCTTATCCGGGTGATTTATCGTGAAGATGCTCAAGAGCTCCAAGTTCATCATTCTTTTGTTTTTCATAATTCTGCCGGTGGATGTAATTCAAGTTTTCGGTGTTGATCTTATCCTTTCCTCATTCACAATGCTTTCTTATTCCGGTGCTCCAATTAATCATTCTCCTCTTGCTATTCATATCCGGAGTGCTCAAGATTCATAATTCCATTCTTAATCCATTCAAGCTATTTTGAGATTGCTATCTTATTCAAGTCATTTAATTCAACCGGTGCAATATCTCTTAAGCAATCTTTTCAACGGTGATTTCTTTTGAGTGGGCCATAACCCACAGGTCTTTTCCCAGGATCTTACCTGACTCTTCTAATTATTTTCCGGAGTTATTTTGAAATTCCTTTCAAGTGTGACGCAAGAATGATTTCCATCAGTCACATGCCTTCTCCAAGTTTACTTTCAAATTTTTGTACATCATTGTTTCAACATTTTAATTATTCATTCCGGAGTGCTCAACAATTCTTGTGGCATTTCTCGTCTTCATTCTCAGCATTTGGAGACCGGAGAAGTGTTTCTCTTAAATCTTGGCCCGTTCTCTTGATGAGTTGTGGTTCTAGCTTCTTGCCATCCTCATTATTGTTCAGGTTGAGAGGAATTCTTTCACACCCATCCGAAGCATTTCGGGAATTCTTTTCTTTGTGATCCTCCGAAGGCCACCATTTCAGAAGATTTCTTCGTTCTCAATTTTCAACTTCGTCCTCCAAATATTCTTCATTGATGCCTCTTCGTTCGTCTCCATATTCTTACGGTGCTTCTTTCTAGTTTACCCTTCCGGTGTTATCGTTTTAATTCATTTGTTCTTTTCATAATCCTACCGGTGGGTCGTTGAAGACTTTTCTCAAGCTTGTGCTAGATCTCTCTTTAATTCTTTGCAACGAGTATAAGTAGTATGCCAAATCCATTGCTTATCGCCAATTTAAATTGGTGAAGGATACGCATAACATAAATCTTATTCTAGTTTCTCCCAAGAGGTTAATCCCTTCCTTCGGAGCTTGTTCATCATATATATTCTCGGTTCTAAATTCTTCATCTTGTTTTCCGGAGCTCCAAGTTATTTCAAGTACCATTTCAAAGCTCCACCTAATTCATCGCAAGCCTTGAATCTTATTCTTTTCATCTTTCACTTCTCATACTTTTATTACCGGAGTTCTCATGGTGGTTCATCATCATTTTAATTCATCCCTCGAAGTCTTCATCAAGATTCTTGTTGGAGCTCAAGCATTCTTCATCATGCTTTCCAAGTGCAATTCTTTCTTCCTTATCTTTTGAGATGGTGTTATGTCATTTTGACAATTTTCCCTTCATGTTTCTTGATTCACAAGTTTTCAGGAATGAGATATTTAAACCCATCATTTTTCCTTGTTCAGGAGATCTTTCCAACCCTTTAATTTATTCGTTGGAGTTATCTTGGGTTGTATTTCACCTAAAAGCTTTCCCTGAGAATTGCTGCTATTGTGGTGCTTATAAATGACCCAAGTTCTTCATTTATCATTCCGGTGGAATAAGTTTTTCGTCTCCTTGTTCATCTCAATCCAATCTAATGTTTTCGTAAGTGGCCGGTTGTCACCTCATAATTTTGAGATGTTTTCCATAAGTCCACATCAAGCTTATTCTTTTGTTGTTGATTATTTTGAACAACTCCGTTCAACCCTTCTTCGTAAGGATGCTTTTTCAAATTCAACTTTGAGAGAAGTTGTCACATTTTTCACCGTTCATTTCTTTCTTTGATCTATATTCTATTCTTTCATTCCGGAGGCTTTGTGATATTGCTCTCTTTGACCATCATCTCGTTTTATCAAGATCATATTCTCTCTTGCTTGTCCATTTAACCGGAATGTTGTCACCTACATTCTAGTTCCGTCATCTTATTAAGTTTGCATCTCTTTTCAACCGGAGTGCTGTCTGAATCCTTCTTACCCGTTGTGCCATTCTTTCATTTGTTTCAGAGGCTGTGTGTTGTTGTTTTCATCAAGTATCTTCCCATCTCCTCAAGTTCATGTTAATTCCTTCCATTTTCAAACGGAGTGCTGTCCAAATTCTGTCATTCTTATTCCTTGGCTATACCGTTGCAGTTTCATATTCTTTTGTCATCCGTGAGCTCTGGTCTCATGTCTTTCAACCTACAAGGTTCTCATTATGCTCCTTGTTCCTCATTTTACCAGAATGCTCCTAACTTCGTTCATCTCCATTGCTTTCTTCTTTCAACTTGTTCAACCTCTCAAGGTTCTTTGGTTTTCACTCGTTTGTCAAAGAAGCAACTTTGTTTTACCCATTCCTCTTCCGTTTTTACCCGGTGATATCTCTAGGATCTCGGGTCGAGATCCTCTATTAGTGTGGGAGAGTTGTGATGCCCGAAGACCGACGTCCCAGAAGATTCCAGAAGATTCCAGATGTTCCGGGTTGCCCGTGTGTTCTTTTGTGCTTGCGTTATTTATTTTTTGCATTGCATCATGTCATCATGCCATCATGTCATATTTTATTTTGCATCTCAACCTAAATAAATCGTGTGGACCTTCGGTCCATTTAAATCGAGGGAAGGTGACTTCTCTTTAAAACTTATAAAAGTCTCTCAATATTTAGGGAGCTATATAAAAATATTCCGTTGTTTGGAATTACCCGCAACACACTTGCAATATTTCCCCATGTCTTTTCCACTTCGAGTTCTCCTACAAAAACCTTGCCAATAAATCTTTCCGTTGTTCTGAGGTTCCTCCAAAAATTTGAACATTTTTGGACACTTCAATAATCAAGTCTTAGTTCAAAACTACTTGAATTAAATTCAAATATGTTTGAATTATTTTCCGTTCACGCCTTTTCTATTTTTCTCAGACCGTGCTCTTTTTATGATGCCCGAGTAAAATAGTCCCTTGTGCAAGTTTTGCCCTAACACCCTCCTTCTCTTTTCTTCCTTGCTTTTTATCTGTTTTGGAAGTGGCAGAAAAATTAAAAATAGGAGAGAGCCCAGCCTCCCTTCCCTCCTGGCCTTTACTTCTCCTCCCTGGCCCAGTCCCTTCGGCCCTTTCCATCCCAGCCGCAGGCCAGCTTCTCTTTCTTCTGGCCCGAGACCAGCCTCCTCCTTGGCCCAAGGCCATTCTGGCCCAGGCGCCTCAGCCTTTGGCCCACTGGCCCGATCTTCCACCGAACCCTAGCTAGCACTCCCCAGCCAGCGCTCCTCTCCTCGCTCTCCTTTCCCCACCGCTCGCAGCCTCCCATCGCTCGACCGCCGCCACCCTCTCATTCCATCGCTCGAGTGACCCCATCTCTCTCCCGTCGATCTCTCTGGCAGGAGCCCGATTCCCTCTCGATCTCCCCAGAACGAACCCATCCCCCCAAGCTCCCTTCGATCTCCAGGAAGGCCGAGCCCCTCCAGCGCCCGCCTTCCCTCGCGCCTCCCTTCGGCCTCCAGGCGTCGAGCCTCTCCTCGTCCAGAGGCCAGGCCCCCGCCTCCATGCTCCGTCCGCGAGCTCCTTCCAGCGCCTCCCTGCGCCATGGCCGCGCAGCCTCCTCGACCAGGAGCTGCTGCCCCTGCCTCCCCTTCCGCGCCGTCCGCCACGCACGAGGCCAGCCAGGGCCCCGAGCGCCCCGGCCTCCTCCCTCCGTCCCTGGCGTCCGCGCGAGGCTCTGCCTCCCTCCGTTCCTTCCTTCGCCGTGTCGCCGTCCAGTGCCGCGCGACACCAGCACCAGGGCGCCCTACGCTGTGCCCCTGCCGTCCTCCAAGCATCGAGCAGCACCTCCTACGTGTCGCCTCTGTTGCGGCTGCTGCCAGCGAGCAGTTCCCCGCCATGGCCGCCCCAAGACCTGCTGTTGTTGTCGCTGCGTGGCCTCGCCGCTGTCCCGTGCTGCTGTAGTTTTTGTTTTGTTTTGTGTTGCTTGTGTTGTTGACCTTGACAGAGAACCGTGTGCGCCTACACGCAAAAGACCGCAACGACCCGAACATCTACGGAAAAACGACCAAGTTCCACTACTTCCCACGACGACCACGTGTACAACTACGATGCCGAGACCACAACCTTTTGACAAGTACCACGACGACCGAACGAGACGATGACAAGTACCCCTTCGGAGAAGTACATCTACGAACTCGACGCCCGAACGTCTACTTCCACGACCGTCGACCCGAACGACTACGAACGGAACCCCTACTGCCGCTACCGACGTGAACAACTACTTCCCTCTACGGAGCGACTTCTTCCTCTACGAACGTGTACCACTACTTCCCCTACGTTCCTCGACGATCTCGAACCGCCCCGAAATGCACGCTTCGAAGGTATACCGAGACGACCCCGTGGAGGACTCGTGGAATGCATGTTGTGGTTGTATGAAATGTCTCCCTTGTGTGCTCCGTGCCCGTTGTGCCGTTTCGTCAGTTTGTCTTGTTCCTCGGTTGCCTCGTCGCCGACTCGTGGGAACCCGGTAACGGGATCGCCCCACCTTTCATCTCGTTTGACTCGCTCACGCCATCTTATCTTTTGCACCGGTCTCTCAACGAGTTACCGGTACCGATATGTTGCCGTGGCATCATTTTAGGATCGTTGCCGTGGCACCCTTTCCTTCCACCACGGTGACAAGTGCTTCACATCTCTTCTTGTTAACCTTTTAAATAAAATTGCATAAACTTGATCATGTCATCCGCATCATGTTAACAACACTAAAATGTTTAATTGTTGTTTGTTTATATTACTAAACATGCTCATGGGGATTTTCCGGATATGTTGTTGTTATTTCCGGCCCCATTTAAAATGTCTAAATAGGTAGTTTATTTTTGTTTCACCTCTTGCCATGTTAAAACCCTTTTAATCTTGTCTTGTAAATAACGAGAGCCAACTAAATAATAAGATGTGGTGTTTCGTCAATATGCAACTCGTTGCATATTGAGCTCCACTTAACTTGTAGTCTTGTTTGTGCACTTTGCCATGCCATGCATAATTAAACCGGACATGCATCATACTTGGATGTGCATCGTATGCCATGTTTATGCTTGTATGTTTACCGTGTTGTTTGTTTCTTTCCGGTTTGCTTCTCTTGATAGCTTCGGTTTCGTTCCGGAGTTGTGAGGATTCTCTCGTCTGTGTTGCTCCGCCTACTTCATGGATCCGTTCTTCTCCCTTGTGGAATTCCAGGCAAGATGACTGAACCCGGATACCATTACTATCTTTGCCTATTGCTAGTAGTTCCGCTCTATAGTTTTGCCTCGATGCCCATGTCTTTCTTGTCAGCCTCCTACTTGTAACCATGAACCTGTTTAACCACCCTACCTATGCAAACCGTTGCTTGGCTAAGTACGCTTCGCTCAGCCCCTCTTATAGCTTTGTTAGTTGCAGGTGAAGATTGAAGATGCTTGCTTCATGTTGAAGTTTGGTTGGGTTATATCACACTATATAAATGCTTAAATGAAATCATCTATATATTGGCAAGGGTGGAAGGCTAAGCCTTTTGCTTGGTGATTTGTTCCACTCATGCGTTAGGAACCATATAAACCGGTGTTATGTTCCTTGATTATGCGTTCCTAACACGGTTGGGGTGTATGGGACCCCCTTGATAAACCGCTAAGTGCTAAGTCTTTTCCAGCAAATCCCAACATTGGTACTATTTGCCTAATAACTAATAAAACTTGCATGTGGACTAGCTATCCCTTTTATTTTAATTCAACCCCCCCGGGCCAGTGCTCCACATGAGTGTTGGTCCGAAATGAGCAGACTGCGGGGCCGCCTCGGGGCAACCTGAGGTATCTGGCATACACCTGTAGGATGACTCATCCGGTCGTGTCCTGAGACTTAGATACGCGCGGCTACTATCAGGGTGTCGACACGCCGGGAGGATTTGCTGGATTAGCATTACCTTAGTTCGGTTTAACTTGAGCACGGAATTCCGAGAATACTCGGGTCTTCCCACCTATGGAGTTGCGACTCCGCGGATCGTGGGCTTGTAATGGGTCAAGTTGGAACACCCCTGCAGGGTTTGAACTTTCGAAAGCCGTGCCCGCGGTTATGTGGCAGATGGGAGCTTGTTAATATCCGGTTGTAGATAACTTGACACAATGTTTCAATACACTACCAGCGTGTGTACCGTGACTGTCAATTTCCGAATAGGGATTCGGGAGTTGAACACGGTGGGGTTATGTTTGACAGGCTTTAGTTAGGATCACTTCGTGATCATCTTTCGACCGAGGCTCTTCTCTTCTCGCTCTCTTTCACGTAAGTTAGTGCTAGTTGCTGCTACAGACTCTTGTTGTTCCTTCACCTCTCGTTCTTTCTTCAGCCTTGTTCCACACCCAAGGCTTAAATAGTCATGTTACCCGGGAACGGGATTGCTGAGTCCTCTGTGGCTCACAGTTACTTCACCACACCAGATGCAGGTTCAGCCGAGTTCGATGCAGGAGATGGATCAGTACTTCACTGGGAGCTCGATGAAGAGTGTGGCCGTTTGTTTGTGATGTTTCGATAGTCAGTAGTGGTTTCTACTAGGATTCGATCCTGACCTGTGGCTTTATGTTGTTTTGGTATCTTTCTTTGGATCTTCACCCGTAGTCGGGTTGTGATGTTTTGAATGATGTTTTGCTTATGTAATGTTTTGTGTGAAGTGGCGAGTGTAAGCCAACTATCTCCTTTTGCAATTTAATCCCTCTTTTACATGAGTCGTGCAAAGATACCAAACTTGAGATCATTCTAGGATGGGCTTATACCTTTAAGTCGTGCCTCGACACGTAGGAGGTATAGTCCCATCCTGGGCATTACAGTTCCTAAGAATGAATTAATTGATATATTCTATGCTGGTTTAACTGATGAATCTAGGTCCTATTTGGACAGTTGTGCTGGTTGTGTTTTCAGGAAAAGAACACCGGACGACGCGAAAGAACTAATGGGCAGGATTGCCAAAAACTATGAAGATTGGTCCGTCCCTGAACCACCTCCACCAACAAAGAAGAGGGGCATGTTTGTCCTAAGCCCCGAGGATATGCGAGAAGCAAAGAAGTCTATCAAGGAGAAAGGTAGTAAAGCTGAAGACGTGAAGAATCTACCCCCTATTGAAAAGTTGTGTGAGCCTACCACTCACCCTCCTATGGTAGAGGTACACTCTCTTTTAGATTTCAACGAAAGTGACATACCTCATGGTAAGCCTCCTGATCAATGTTTAGATGAGTTTGATAATTTTATTATGAAACAGAATCATTTTAATGAGAGGATAGAAAGTCAGTTGCATGATAATTCCCTTGCTATCAAAAAGTTGCTTGGTGTTTTAGATAGAACAGTTAATGATGTTCAGTGTCTTGTGAAGCATTTTCATATGGTTCAAACTCAGCTTGATCAAATTTCTAATGTGCAAAGAGATTTGCTTGCTAACAATGCCAAACAAGATAAATTGCAGGCTTTTGGGATTAAGACCCGAGGAGGAACTAGTACTCAAGATCCTCTTTATCCAGAGGGACATCCGAAGAGAATCGAGCAAGATTCTCAAATGCAGGAAGAAGAAATTGTTGTCTCTCCAAATAAGAAGAAGAAACATAAAGAGACTGACAATTCTAATGATCCTATTGCAGATGAAGAGCCAGCTATTGATCCCAACAGTGTATCTATTTCCGATGCTGAGACTGAAGACGGTGCTGAACCTGAAGGTAATGATAATGAGAAGAATGATCCACCAGAAGTTCGAGAAGAACAAGCACCTGACAAACGTAAGAGGTACACTAAAGAAGACTTCATCGCAAGGAAACATGGGAAGGAGAAAGAACCATGGGTACAGAAACCCATGCCCTTTCCAGGTAAGTCCATCAAATCTAAAGAAGAAGAGCATTACAATAAGTTTTGTGAATGGATAAAACCTCTTTTTCTTCAAATTCCTTTGACTGATGCTATTAAGTTACTTCCGTATTCAAAATATATGAAAGATATTGTCACTAACAAAAGAAAAGTTCCTAATGATGCAATATCTACTATGCTTGCTAACTATTCTTTCAGTGGAAAGATTCCTGAGAAGCTCGGTGACCCAGGTATACCCACCATTCCTTGCTCCATAAAGAATAATTATGTCAAAACTGCTTTATGTGACCTTGGAGCGGGAGTGAGTGTTATGCCTCTCTCTCTTTACGAGAGGCTTTGTTTAGAGAAACTAATTCCTACAGATATCTCCCTTCAGATGGCTGACAAGTCAACCGATGTTCCGATAGGTATTTGTGAGGATGTTCCAGTTGAAGTTGCTAATTGTTTAATTCTTACTGATTTTGTTGTGCTTGACATGCCCGAGGATGGGAGCATGTCCATTATTCTTGGTAGACCTTTCCTTAACACCGCAGGTGCTATTATTGATTGCAACAAAGGGAAGGTTACCTTTCATGTGAATGATAAAGAACACACGGTATATTTTCCAAAGAAGACCGACGGGAGGCATGCCCTCAACTCTATAGAGAATATCGAGACCGTGAAAATTGGAGAATGGGACTGTCCACTACATGTGCCTCACAAATACAAAACTATCATGGTAGGGACAATGTCCATCAAGGTAAAAGTTCAGTGATTACTTCGTAGGAGGTGAGACTTTTTGTTCTATATACCGCTTGTTTGTTGGTAAGACTTGATCAACCTTACTAGTGAACGTGTTATATACGGATAAAAAGTTGAGCTTTCTATGTTTTCATTTGTTTTTAGTGTTGTCATACTTGCTGTACCAAGTATCTATGTTTTTGAAGCTTTACAATGCTACTAACTACTTCAAGTTTTCAGAGAGTTTCGCAGCTTTTTGAACTTCGAAAAAATTTCAATAGTGAAGTTATCAGAAAAATTCCAGAAAAATTATATTAAAAATTTCCACGACGGGAGAGACCCGAAAAGTCCTGGGGCCAGCCAGGGGGGGCTGCCAGTGGCCCAGGCGGCCAGCTGGCGCGGCCCAGCCCCTGGCCGGGCCCACAGGGCGCCTGGGGCCCACAAGGCCCCCCTCCAGGTACCTCTTCCTCCTCTCTCTTTCTCTTTTTCCAGAAACCCGAGTTCTGGTCGTGTTCTTCTTGTTCTTGCTGTTCTTGGGGGCGATTCCTCGATCTCTCTCTACAGCCCATCATTTGAGCTGAAATTTTGAGCAAATACTCCCTGGTATGTGACTCCTCCACTCCTCCAATTAGATTTTTGATTGGTGGCCTCATTTGTGAGTATTTAGTAGTTCTTGGTGCTGTAGAGATGAGCTTGCATGCATGTGTAGAAAGTTGTTTTCCAAGTTTTGATGCAAGTTTGTGCCTTGGGCAAGTGAGTTGAGTAGTTTGCCTTAGCTCACTTTGTTTTAATCCTTGTTTTTGTGAATTGTATTTTTTTTCAGAAATGAGTTTATTAGGAAGGGCAAAAGGATGGCTTGAGAAGAGGAGGCCCGCACACTCCGATCGAGTCACTAGAGCCGCAGCTTCACCATCGACTGCCAGGGTGAGCTATAATGAAGATCATGTGCCCCTGGAGTTGTTGGAAGACACAAGTCCAGCACGTGCGATGACATATCCATGTGACGTACTCATGGAAGCTGCGGGAATCAAGGATGAGTTTTATAATCTTTGTGCTAATGCAGGTTTGACACGACTCGTCACCAGCCGTGTTACCCAGTATCAAAAACTCACCTCCATTTTCATTAACAGTTTTAGATATAATCCTGATTCACCTGCTATTGAGTTTAAAATTTATAATGATCTTATCACCATGACTCTGGGAAGTTTTTGTGAAGTAATAGGTGTGCCGAACGTTGGGAGGACGGCAAGGATGGGCACGCAGCCCTCCGAGCTGAAAACCGTCATCAACTCTCTCTGCAGCATGGGTACGAGGGATATTCATCGGTCGAAGATCTCCAGTATCTTGTTTCCTCACCTCAGGTATTTTGCATATTATATTGCTAGAGGGGTGTTAGCTCGTGACAACACGAGCAACATTTCTGCTCCGGATATTGCTATCCTGGCAGCAGCCCTCTCAGGGAGGTCTGATTATAATATTGGTACCTTAATTGCTCGACGCCTTGCTATGAACGGTAACAAGGGGGACTTATATGGGGGGATTTATGCCACGCTTATCTTAGAGCATCTTGGAGGCACCCCACACCCTGATGATACTCCTTTTACTTATTTGAGCTTTGATCTTGCTGCTATGAAAAGGCATAAGTTTGTTACCATGGGTTCTGAGCTTGATAACCTTGTTTATATCTTGCGTTTCGGAACTACCGCGGAACGCGAGATCCGTCTACCTGCACCTCTTTTGTTTGATTATTCTCGCAGGAACGGATGGTCCTTTGATGTTGTCCAGTTCGATGAGTTCATGGTCCAGCATCAGTTCCATAGCCCCATGGAGGGGGTTGTGCCCGACGAGGAGAGGCACGGTGAGATACCACATTTTCAGGATGAGACCGCCACCGAGTTTGGTGAAGGGTCTTCCTCTGTTTGGCGCTCGGAACCTTCCTCGTGGGAGACTCCGAGGAGTTCGGTGTACGCGCCATCATCCTTCTACGACCCTTGGTCTCACCACCATACCCCTGGAGAAGGAGGCTCCTGGGGACAGTAGCTGCTACCAACTTAGGCCAAAAGCCTAAGCTTGGGGGAGTACGTGCCCTTCTCACTTTTCCATTGTATTATCCGTTTTATTCACTTTGATCTTTTCGAAGTTTTTACCCGTTCTTCTTTATTCCTCTATTTGCAAAAACAACAAAAAAAATTTCTCTTTCTTTTACTTTTTATTCAACCTTTGAAAAACCCAAAAAGATTTCCTTTCTCTCTTTAGTTTGCTTTGTTTTCAGAGATCAGCTCGAGTCCGTGATGGCATTTGATTATATTTCCTACGTTCGATCGTGCAAGTGACAAGCAGTAATGATGAAGATCGACTGAAAGGAAGCAACAGGGAAGACCGGTATGAACTCTTATTGTTTCTACTTTTGTACATATGCCTGTACTTATGATCTAGAGACCAGCTTGTAGCGACATAGTGCTATGTTTACAATGCTCTTCCAGTGGTTCATGCTTTCCTTGTGGCTAGTCTCCAATAACTAGAGTATATGATGTGTTATTGAAATGATCTACATGCATTGCATTGTTCCTAGTCTGGCATACTATGGTGGTATTTCCCTTTAGAGAATTTTTGGATTGACTTGGCACATGCTTACACATGTTTAAGACTAAAAAGTCTACTTTGCCTTGATGATCTTTGAATTTTAGAATAATTATATCACTTTCATGCCCGATTCAATGTTGCTTTGTCGCTCTGCATGATTATGACCGTTATTGCTCTCTAGTTGGTCGCTTCCCAGTCTTTTGCTAAACCTCCACCCGTACTAAGCGGAATGACTGCTTGTGCATCCAAAACCTTTAAAACCTGTTATGCCATATGAGCCCACTATACCTTCCTATACATGGTATTTACCTGCCATTCCTAACGAAGACTTTCGTGTACCATCTCGAAATTTATCAAAAGCATTTCTCTTTTTGTGCCTATGTTTTAGCTCATGAGGAAGTAGTAGTTAACTCATGACCTCTTTAAGTTGGACAAGTTTCACCCCTGGATTGCATGCATAATGTGCGAACCACTAATATGAAAAGGAACTGGCATTGAGTGCGCCCGGCTCGAAAAGATAATATAACAAACAAACCCTCCTTCACGCTTTGTTCATGAGAAATCAGAAAACTTTGGCAGTGATAAACAAAGGAGATTAAGAGGATGTGATCGTCCTCATGCGGGAGCCGTTCCTCGAGACTTGTCTAGCTTAAAAAGTGATTGAGTTATCTGCTAGCATTCGTTGACAAAATATGCACCTCTCAAAACATATTTACTTCTGTTTTCAAAACCAAGAGCTCTGGTACATGTTTAGTTTTTGTTTCCAACCACGGGTTTTCAACTTTGCCAATAAAAGCCACGGTTCGAGAGTCTCACCTTCTTTCTTCAAAGCACTGACTAGGGGAGCATAATTGTCATTCTGAGTGTAATGTGCATTGTCCCAAAGTATTACATTGTCTTCTGCATACTTGTGATATAATTTATTCTGAAATTCTTAGTTCTAGTCTCCTTTAAAACTCTGGAGGAGTCTCTGCATTTATGTTTTGCTTCACTCATGGAGGCTAGCGAGATACCACCTTAATATGCTCAAGCTATGTGCGATGTGATCTTATCTTGATTTTCAGTAATATATTGTTTACTCTTGATTATTTGTGACTGGTCACTTGAAAGAAGGATTACTCCTTGCATTGTTCTCATAAGTACTGTTTCAATACTGGCTAGACTCTTTTCGTAGTACATGCTTATATACATCTAATGAAGCAAAAGAGTTTGTCAAAGTTTTCTTTGTCGCGTCCAGTTCGTTGAACTGAATTGCTTGAGGACAAGCAATATGCTAAGCTTGGGGGAGTTGATACGTCTCAAACGTATCTACTTTTCCAAACACTTTTGATATTGTTTTGACCTCATTCTTGCATGATTTGGACTAAACTAACCCGGACTGACGCTGTTTTCAACAGAGCTGCCTGTATGTTTTATTTGTGTGCAGGAAAACGGATTTTTAACCATCTCAGAAAAATCCACGAAAAATCACGAAAAATCCACGCACCCGAAGAAACAACATACCAGAAGTGGGGCCAGAGGGGGGCCAGGGGGTGCCCAGGCGCCCTGTGGGCGCGCCCCCCCTAGGCCACACCGGGGGG